>CAMZMU010000089.1:15588891-15811194 GCA_947311845.1 Poa pratensis | reverse complement strand
CAGCCGTCGACTGCGCACCAGGTCCTTCGTCGTTGGCGACCTGGTTCTTCGACTGAAGCAAAAGAAGGTGCACAAGCTCGCTTCCCCATGGGAGGGTCCCTTCATCATCACGGAGGTCCTTGGTGGAGGTGCATATCGACTGAAGCACGCGAAGACAGGCGAACCCTCTCACAATCCTGGAACGTTGCGCATCTGCGCCGTTTCTACGCATAAAGTGCTCACAGTCATACAATGTAATAGGCTATATGTCGGATGGCTGCAGGTTTCAGACGCGCTCTTTTCCTTACCAGGGTACCTAAGGGGACTGGAAGGTTTTTAATGAGGCGGCCTGCAGCCTAACATTCAAAAGAGGAATAAAATCAATGTTCCTTCGACTCCTTTGTGGCTACCACCTGCATAATTCATACCTTAACCGCACCCGAGACCCTCGGGGGCTGCGTAACAAGGATCCGAACAAAGAACATAAAAACTTTGCAGCCGCACTCGAATACTCGGGGGCTGCACAGTCATCGGTTCATAACCAACACATATTTCACAAACCCCGCTCGATTGACTCGGGGGCTCGGCAAAAAATCAAAGTATACAAACTATACAATATACAAAGAGTCAAAAATTACACTCGGGGGCTGCCCCCTATACAAAAATTGCACTCGCAAACCATTCTAATCCTCAGGCTCGTCTTTTACGGGCAGCTCGGGGCCGCAAAGCTGTTCGCGAGTGCACTCGATCAGTGTCTCCGCAGCTTGGATCGTGTCATCCAAGTCTTTTTGTTCGAGAACCTCTCCGGCTGCAGGTGTCCGCAACACCAACCTTGGTTTTCGACTACGCATATACGCCATTGCAGCGTTGGCTCCAATTACAAGTCTTTGAGACAGCAACTCTCGAATGGGATTTGTTTGGCGGAAGATGTTCAACACAGCACGAATCCCTTGTGGTTGTGGCCCCGAAGGAAAAAGAGTCTCGTTCAGACGAATAAACGATGCCCGGCATAACTCCAGCAGCTCAGCACTTCGCCAGACGCGATCCTTCAGGGTGGCAAGTATGCGGGCATGGTACCTATCAAGCCAAAAGTGTTGACGCCCAGTTGTAGGGTCGTCAACCACGCTATCCAGGCGTCCTTCCACGCGAATCTGTTCAGCCTGGAAGTTGTCGACAAAGCCTACAAATACGGGCGCACCAGTTAGATCAAAAGGACAAAAGCTACACAAAAAGCTTGTAAAACAAAGCAAGATTCGAACTTACACTCGAGTTGCCTGTTCACAAGCTCCATCTCCCCGAGAACATAATCCTCGCGTTGGGTGGCCAACGCGGGTCTGGCCCTCAATCGACTCAGCTCAGCCTGGGCGTCCTTCAGATCTTGCTCCATTCTCACATATTTAGCCTTCATATACTCCATCACCTTGGCATCATTTGCCACCTGACCCTGGGATCGGGTGGTGGTTGGAGCCTGCGAGGAACTAGTCGCGTAGCAGGTTCTCGTGACTGTTCAAAGAGCATAATCACAAACACAAAGTTTGTAAGACTCGCGTCATAAGCATACAACTCTCCAAATGAAAGACATTGGCAAAAGACAGTTTGCATAAACAAGGTAGCAAAAACAAAGCGCAGACTCGCGCAGTTCAGAAGGTATCATTACAAGGCATAAAAAAGCAAAAGGGTACAGCTACCCTAAGCCTAAGATTTCGATTTCCTAAGCAGACGATTGGCAGTCTCGAGTGCCCGGCGCTCCATGGTGTTCATGAAAACTTCAGCCAGTCGCGCGGCTGCTCCGCTCACCCCCTTCAGCGAAATGGGCTTCCCGTCTGGCTTCTGAGGGAACGCAGACAGTGCTGCCTCATAGTCGCAATCTATCCCATGTCCCATAAGAAGCTTGATGGTGGACTCGGATCCGCGTACCGTGTTGGCGCGAGCAAAACCCGCCATGGTGGACGTCCCGGGGCCAAACACGTTGGCGAAGTCATCCACCGTCGACGGCACCACGCCAGTAGGGAACACCACTTGGTATACAGCACCAAGTGTGCTCGTTGATTTGGCGAGTGCTTCTTTCGCCTGGTTGCACAGAGCGCCTAAGCCGCCCACAGCCTGTTCCAGCGAAAGATCGTCACTCGCCACGTCTGCAGAGGCCGGTGCGCCAACAGCTTCTGCACAATTCAAAACAGGCATAAGTACGACACTCGACAAGTTATATCGTCATATCAAAAGGAGAAAAAGATTACTCACCTCCCATGGCCTGCGCGAGTGCCGCGAGCTGGTCAGCATATTCTCGCTCGCGTGCAGCAGCTGAGTTGGTGGCGGCAGCCAGCTCTTTCTTCGATTCTTTTCGCGCTGCGCGGCGAGTGCGTCTTCCAGCTCCTTCTTCTCGCCTGGCCCAGCAAAAATTACGTGCATTCAATACTCGACAAAATCAGGCATTGCGAAAAGAAGTTGGGCAAAACAAAAGCAAAAAGGAGAACTCACGACTGAGCCGCTCGAGCTCGGCGCGCATGGTGTCCCTCTCCTGCTCCACCTGGACATAAGCCTTGGCAGAATCTGCCAAGGTGTGGTAGAAGGGCTGCGAGCACACGGATTCAGCAAAAATCTAAAAATTCTCACAGACCTACAACTAAACGGGTCAAGCAAAAAGTTACTCACGTGGTTCATCCACGGCTCAGGAGCCGCGACTGATGTCCCGACATCTGGAGTTGCCGCCTTGGCTGTTTCAACGACAGCGTCAGTGGCCATGGGCTGGGCAGCCTCGTTTCCAGTCGGTGCAGACTTCGAGTGCTCCACGGCTGGAACATTCTCGACTGGAGGAGTCCCAGGCTGTTGTTTTCAGCACTGTGAGCAACACAACAAAACAAAAGGATGGTCAGCACAAAAATATGACAGCACAAACATTTTCATATCATACTCAAAAACACACATACCTGTGCTCCTCATCTTCCTCGTCTTCGGAGTCGCCAAAAATTGGTCCTCCAAAGGCTGGGGTACCACTCGACTGAAGCGGAAGAGTCGAGCTTGTTGAGCACGCACGCAAAGGAGCGGCTTGGAAAACAGGTGGTGAATCTGATTCCTCGTCATCCTCCAAGCCTTGCTCCTTCGCGGGTGAACTGGCAGCAGAAGGCGCCTTCTTGGCCAGTCGACGCCGCTTCGGTTGCGCGGTATCGACTTCTTGGTCAGAAGGAGCCTTGTCTTCAGATTGGACTTCTTCTGCTGCTTCTTCCTCGACATCCTCCACACGTGAAGTGGTGGCGGAAGGGATGGGCGACTGATCCCCTTTCGGGTCCACCACCTGTGCCTGTGTTTCTTCAGTCTCGCCATTTTCAGGCAGAGGAGGAAGGGAGGCAGCAGTCGAGTGACCCTGCATAGCACACATCACAAATTGCAAAGTCAGAATCAAAAATCGCGATCATAACATGCGAGTGGCAAACTTTTCATTGCAAGCAGGCTATAACACATACATACCTCAAGCAAAGGGTTCTCCAACCCATATGGTGCAACAGGGCAGTCGACATTGCAAGTGTCGCCTGTCGTCAAGTTGGTGATGTGTCGCACATGCGTCAGCAGCTCACTCCTTGAAAGCTCCTCTGGATTCATTCGGGTGATGTCACCTGCGCCTTCATACTCCCACATGGGGTGCGCTCGGGCGCGAATGGGCCACACCCGCCTCTTCACAAAGGTGGCGATCAAATGGATGCCTGTGACCTTGTCCAGCATGCCTCCGATCCGAGCCAGCAAAGGGCTTGCCTCCTCCATTTCTTCGGCTGAGAGTTGGTGATCCCACGCCTTGGTCCTGGTGAAAGCAGCAGTCGAGAAAGGGGCGGCTGCATCCTGCTCCACAGTCGCATAAAACCACCCTTCCTCCAGCCTTGAGCGGAGTCGACGGTCTTCAGGCGGAAGTATCGGGTGTCGCTGCGCACCTGTATTCCACAGCCGCCGACGGGGTAGGTGCGACCACCTCCTCTGTTCGGCCGCACCATGAAGATGGCTTTCCACAGCGCCCAGCTGGGAGCGACGCCGAGGAAGCACTCGCACAGCGTGATGAAGCACGCGATATGCATAATGCCGTTTGGGGTGAGATCATGGATCTGCACCCCGTAGGCAAAAGAAGACCACGAACGAAATCGTGGAGGGGAAGCGAAAAGCCCCTAGGCAAAAACTCCGCAAAACAAACACGCTCGTTGGCGCGTGGTTCGGGGAGTACCTCCTTGGGCGACGGCGCGCGGACGGCGAGCTGCTCCGCGGGTGGCAGATACCCCTGCTCGCGGAACTTGACCAAATGGGCGTCCTTGATGGTGGACTTCGCCCAGTCCCCGCTGCCCTTCTTCAGCGCGGCGGATGCAGATGTACCCGCCACGGCCTTCTTGCCCTTGGTCGCATCGGTAGCGGCGGCGGCGGCAGCGCCACGCTTCGCACCTCCACCTTTCGCCATCGCTACGGTGGAGGGAGTGTGGGGCAAGAGCTTGGGCGCAGAGCAATGGAGGGGGCGCGAGGAAGAAGATGAGACGAGGGGCGGCGCAGGGAGAAATGGCAAGTAAAAAACTCTGCCAGCACCGTCCCCCCTATTTACCACAGAGCGCAAAAACGATCGTAGCCGTTAAAACAAATCCATACGCTCCGCGCGAAATCTGGCCATACACGTGGCGGCCACGGAGAGCAACCGTCGCCGGCCACTCCGCCCACTACGCACGAGAATCCAGGAAGCCATCATCACGCCCCGTGAAAATCTGCCCGAACGGTCAAATCAAGTCCACGCGGCGTCATCCCTGGTCAGCTCTGCAAAAACGGGCCCACAGAACAGGGTCACGTCTTATCAAAGCCTCTCCAGGCACGCCATCGCTTGTCAGAGATAGCAGTCGCAAAATGCGTCATTGCTGACGTTGTTCTCTCTTTCACAACTGGCATAAAAGTCACTCGATGATATCTTCGGGTGGTCTCTCGCATAAGTTTCGGTTGGTTTTTTAGCAAAAGTCATAGAGGCCAGTCGAAATTCTTTCGACTGCAGCATCATACTCCCATCGGGAGCGTATCAAAAAATTTCTTTGACTAAAATGTGCAGGGTAAAAGAATTTGAGATTATCCTCCATTGCAAGCAATAAAGCACAATCTCGGGGGCTACTCCCATCGGGAGCGCTGTCGCGCACCCGATAGAATAATGGCAAAAGTGCAGTCGACGAACATTCGACTAAGTTCATAAGCAAAATCACACTCAAAATATTCCCGAGTTGATCCGACGATCCTTGGATGCTGCATGCATAAGTGCAAAGGTAAGACCCGCCGATCAGTCGAGCTGGGCTAAGGACCGCTCCAGCAGCGTTATCCTTAAATGTTCCGTGTCAGCAGACATGATGAAAATCCCCGACGGACGCGTTGGGTAGATTCAAAATTATACTGCAGTTCGATTCAGTAAGACCTCAACGGCCGTTTCGAGTCTGTCCAGTTTGTTCCAGATTCGAGTCCGGGGACTCGAGTTTGATTGAAAGCTAGTATGGTTTTGCCACAAATGGTAGTTAACCGGCCCCGATCCGTCGTGTGTGCCGGGCCTGCTAAGCTAATATCCCTTGATTATCATAAGCAAAAACTCATAGTCGATGAAAACACTCGGCATTGCTAACATGTGCTATTTCATAAGAATTCTAAATACAGATGTAAAAAATATATATAACGTGCATGATGTATGAGTCCATGCCCGACTCTTCGAATCAGACAAGTACTCGGGGGCTACTGACATGGGTATGCCTATCGGGTACCCTACCATGAGGGTACCTGGTGCACGTATCGACTAGGCCCAACTATCAGAGCCTACATGAAGCCCATGAAGGGAGGCCCACGAAGATGAAGTATCCTCCAAGTTTGGCGAAGCAATAGTCGGTTTAGAGTTTCCTTACTTGTAAATCGAGTCGGTTACGAACACCCGGGACCCAGCCTATTATTTAAGGACTGGGAGGGCCATCGAACCAACGAACCACCAGAGCCACAAACCCTAGCGAGATCGACATCTCGCCGGGATCCTTGTAACCGTCATATTCACAAATCAATAACAGACAGGCAGGACGTAGGGGTGTTACCTCCACACGAGGGCCCTGAACCTGGGTAAAATCTTTGCCCTGCTTGTCAGCCGACGATACTTCCAGCTCTACCACGTTCTCTCCCCCATATTCATAACCTAGGGACCTTAACCATGGGTCTTGATGAGTCTACCCCTCGTCAACACTGGTAAGTGGAGTATGTAAGTGAACTTGATGAACTATGAACTGATGATCTACGTAAAATTTCCTACGTGTGTGTATGGATTGTATGGTTTTAGGGGTTTCGGAATGGGGATGCGGTTGTAGGAGGCCAAATTCTGGGTCCAATCACGACGGAGGAGAGCGAACGCGATGAGGGACCAGGCGGCGGCAACCGGAGGCCGCGGGAGGGCTGGTGGAAGGCAAAGGTTTGGTGGGAGGCGGGGCTTGTGTGGCTGGCGACCGAGCCCGAGGGGGACAAGGGAGGACAAAGAACAGACCTAGAGACTGTCTGTTCTGTCCCAAAATTGGGCCAGGTTTAGAGGAAACGGATACGTCCGCTCTCGCCGTTCTGTATGCGCTAGCCCGTTGAAGCCCCTCCCACGATATCCATTCGCACAAAACTGGTCGGTTTGTGGTGGTCGGTTTTTCACTTGTCACATATGGTAAAAAAATTCATGAATTTTTCTACACCCATGTAAACTCGACATTCGGCAATGCTATGTTGTAGTAATTACAAATATGAAATTTTCCTTGATATTACAAGTTTTCGTTTTTTTTGCTAAATACCATTCATAATAATTACAAAAAAATTGTTTTCTACAATTGACCATGTTTTACTTAAAGGAAATTAACACATGCATGGATCTTTTCTACTAGCTGCATGAAGAAAACAAATTAAAACTGAGCATTTTGTCATTAGAGGAGAGAAAACGTTCAACATAACTGTGAATTAATTAGTACTAACTAATGGAGGAGACAGAATGGGCATGCATGCTTACCACAGAGAAAAGCAGCTTTATACCTGTTGCTGTCCTGGATCAATTTTTCTAAAGCCATGCATGCACCAGAAAGTCAATAATGTTTTAAATGATATTTATTGTCCAGCATTTATTATCCAGTTATTAACTCTGCGGCTGGCCCACTCGACTCGTATTTTCTCACGTATAAACGCGTATTCATAATTATTAATGCTTTTACACGTCATTATTGCTACTTTGACTCCGAATCACGACTTGGTTCTGGCCCTTGGATTACATCTGCGCGCGTTGCCAGGAGCCAAAAGTCCGGGTCACACTAGTGCACTACTATAGTAATCCCTCCGTTCCAAATTAATTTACTTCCATTTGTCTAAATGTGGATGTATCTATACTTGTAACATGTCTAGATACATCTACATGTAGCGAAATGGAAGTCAATTAATTTGGAACGGAGCGAGTACTATATATGAGTCACCCAGCAATACATAGCACAAGTGGCTAGACCGATGATGAAAGTTGTACTATGCGATATTGTCACCGGTTCGTTCAATCTGAAGATGCCGCGCGCGTGCAACATATCCAGTTTTTGTCCTCAGCTTCGTATTACTACTGTAAGTTTTTTAATGAGTCAGCTCGCTAGCTTAGTAATATTTTTTTAAAAAAAAATACTGTACAATTGACAGTTCACAATGACAAGTGGAGTATACTAGTCGACTAATCTATCTAGAAGGTGGTGATGGTAGCTAGCTAGCCGTGATCGTCATCCATGCGTAACATGCATGCGTTGTATATTTCCTTCACAGCTGGAGATGGATCGATCGGGCTCGTGATCCCGTACCTCGGTCAAACACAGTGATCGGTCGATTCAGTGGCGACCCATGGAAGAGAAGAAGCACACGCGGTGGATGGTAAAGAAGAATCCGAGAAGCTCGGTTGGTATAAAAATGTTGATGTCAGCACTACGTACTACAAGGCTACAAGCTTGCACACGCACAGCTGTACGTGCCTCCGGTGAGTGGACAGCCCATCTCCACCTTGGACATCTGACTCGCTGCCCTTGCATCAGCACCTGTTCATTCGCGGGGGAGCAAGCCTCACGTGTGTGCAGCCAATGAGGCAAAGATGGTACCGTTGCAACGGAGAAAACAATGAGTAGGAGATGAAGATGCAAGAGGTCTGAACTACTCGAGTCGTTTGCTGCTGACGGAGATGACGCGAACTGAATTGATTATTCCGGCCGTGACCCCTCCTATCTGAGCAGATGATGCGATGGGCCGGCACGGGGACAAGATGTTGAGAGAATATCTTGGCGTGGCAACAAGGGACAGCCATGCCAGGTTATGTATGTGCACAAGGAGAAGGATCGATGCAATATGCAATTAATCGTACCCAGCAAAATCGCACCGTGCGTTGCGTTGCATTATTTGTTTCTGATCATCATTTGGGCGAGGGCTCAATGGATTGTGAGATCAGGGAACCCGGCCGATCGAATGGACTGATTGGTCGATGATCGAATGGTACCGCAAATACATCTCCCGGTTCATGCACATGACGCAACCGACACTTCCCCTCACCCAAGTTCCCGTCGGCGGTGGACTAGAATCAGCCGCGTTGACGCAGCCGAATCTGAACAGGTCGGAACACGGCCGCCGCCGGCGCACTGCGCACGGCCGGGCATGCAATTTCAGCGCAGACGCATAGCAACTTCCCGTGCGGCGCGGTCGGTCGGTTATACGGCTCACGGCCGTCCCAGGACATCAGCGGAACGAGCCTGAAGTCTCGCATTTGTGTTAAGTTTCCTGGAGACGGAGAGTGAAGTTTACCTTGGTAACTGGATATTATGGGTGGTAGTAGTTCTCGTCTTTGTTTATGGGAAAGTGTCTCGCTGAGCATCAGACGATTCTTGTTCCCCTTGGATAAGAACAGAGTGTACCAGTACAGGATAGCATCATGATGTTAGTCGCCCTAGCCTAATTTAAACACAGCTCGATCGATCGGCCTGGAGGCTGGAATCAGATCCGCTCTGGGCTCGCCACACATGAGCGATCTTGAGTTAATTTCGAAGCGCATCGCTACCTTCTGCTGGCATCTGTACACACTGACAGTCTGACAGCACTGATATGAGCGAGTAACCGAACAATCAACAATATGTCATACTCCCTCCGTTCCACGATATAAGATGTTCTATCTAGATCAAATGTTGTTTAGATGCAAACCCAAATGAGTGTACATACACATTAAACATGTCCACATACATCTAGATACATGTGAATGTGGATAAAACCTAAAACATCTTATATTTAGGAACGGAGGGAGTATGTAGCACAAGTTGTGTGTCGCGTGCCACTTAACAGTGACCAGGTGACAAGCTATAATACTCGCTCCGTTCCAAAATAGATGACTTCCATTTGTCTAGATACGGATGTATCTACACTTGTTATACATATAGATACATCCGCATTTAGACAAACTAGCCTGGCGGCCCTCACAAATGCGAGGCCATCATTTCAAGCCCACTCAATGTGTCTGAAAATGGTTATGGAGACATTAAACATAGTAATTTCTAAATGATATTATTTTCTCGCTTAAATCATAAAAAATTAAAACCATCGAACATAGAAAAGTGCATTTGACTACATCATGAAAACTGGATTTGATTACATCATGAAAAATACATTCCCCAGAGAAAGGTCTAGATTATGTTTTGTTTTAAGATAATAGCACTGTTTTTATATGGTTCATTTTAATCTATGATCAATTTATTATTTTAAATTCCCCAAAACACCATGTCGCCCTAGTCATCAACCCGTGCACCGGCACGGGCTAGTCATGTAAAAGGAAATCAACTACTGTGATGTTTTCGGTAACATTATTTATGTGAACACTATAAAATTTGCAAGGGCATCGTCTTTACCATATTGAACATGTCTACTGATTTATTTCAATAAACTAATACCTATTTAATTGTTTAGAACATATTTAACTTGTTGCCTAAGGTTAATTGCGATATTTCCAAATTATCCATTTTGTAACATAGAGCAGTGGTATTTTGATTTATTTTTACTTCCTTCCCACTGTTCCCGACTCTTAAATCCATGTGATCTATAAGTTCACTGATATGTATGTTGTATGCAGACTACGCCGATTCAATTCAGATTGCTCATGATTGTTTTGAATAATAATGTCAGTGATTTACTACATATCCTGACATAATTAATCCCTACTATTTTTAAGTGACCACTAAATTCTTCTCAGCATATCATCAACACTCCTTAGTTGTGTCATAAATCATAATTATGTCCAATACCTTAGGTCAATTATTTGACTCACCTATCTGAAAAGCAAATGTAAAATAAAACTTAAGAAACATTGATCGTAATTGTTCAAATATGTCTATTAAATAACGATTTTAAAAATTACACCTAAAGAAAAGTTTAAATTTCAGTTTATGCATGATACATAGAGAATCATTTTATGATTTATCCAATAATGCAGCAAACATTATCAATGGAAGAAAAATCCTACGAACAAATATTTTTCAAAATGCTTTGAAATTATTTTCAGCATGAAGTGAATAGATCTACATTGTCCATGTTAAGTTGAAACCTTGTGGGGCTCAGTTGTTATCAAATCAATCAGATATGTCGACGTTGATACTTCTATAGTAGCAACACCATTCTCTCAAATCGTGAATCCTAACCTCTATGCACATGTTGTGCTTGATTTCTATTTTTTGGTTGTCACCAAATTTGCAAGGAGGTTATGAACGATAATGATCAAATCCAATTGCTTAACTCTTATACTGTTCATGACAATGTTGATATTAGAAGAGCAATCTGGCCCCAAAAAATGTAAAAACAAATCAACACAAAATTTTAATTCAGGGTAAACAGTTTGAAGTATATGTTTCTTGTAATTTTCTAAGACTGTAAGATTATTTTAAGTTTTGCAATGTATGTATTTAATTATATAGTGCAAATCGGGGTGAATTTTTGACAGATAGGAGCATTTAAAATGGATATTAAACGTACTGTGAGATGTGGGAATATTCAGACACAAAAAATTGTGTGTACATGTCGATGTTCTACATGCTCACAAATTCGTCTCATGAAAAACAGATATTATTTTGTGTCATGTGTAAAATAAATAAAATTTGGCGCCAAATAGAATGTCGAGAGATATGCGCCAAATAGAATGTCAAGAGATAGGCGCAATTTTTTGTTCGGATTTTTTTGGCATTTAAAAAAAGATTTCCGTGACAGAAGCATATACTCCAATATCGATATTAAATTTTCCGTGCAAATCATTTTTTGCAGGTCGCCACCACGTTATAGTGTAGTACTATTTGATGCTAATAAATGTTTTTCACGAAACATTTTTGTAATCTTTCTTACACATGCTACAAAATATATTGGTTTCAAAATATACGCCAAATAGAATGTCGAGAGATATGCACCAAATAGAATGTTGAGAGATATGCGCCAAATTTTTGTTCGGATTTTTTTGGCAATTCAATATTTTTCCGTGACAGAAGCATATACTCAAATATCCAAATTAAATTTTATGTGCAAATCGTTTTTTACAGGTCTACAACATGTTCTAGTGTAATATTGTTGGTCCTGACGACATGCACATGCGTTAGCTAGTAAAACCTGATTGGTCCGATCGTTTTTTTTTTTTTAGTTTGGAATCGACCATCTTTCCTCTTTTTTCTCCATGTATGTTTCGGAGTTAGAGTTGTATCTGGCGTGGATTCCCATCAACTTAAATCTGGCTATGCATGACGGCCTGTTTCTAGTTAAATCAATCGTATTCGGCCTGGACTCTTGGTTGTACGTGTAAAAAATGACTTGTTTATACACTTTTAATTTTCTACGTAACTTCTTAGTCTTTTATCTTAACCGTCGCAACTAAAATCAACGGATTATATGTTTCTAATCTATGTGGATTCACGTGGTGTCTCCGTTAGACTCACTCATTTTGATTTTAGTATATAATAGATGGAAGTTATCTAATTTGGAACGGAGTGAGTAGCTCTCCAGCTAGCTAGGTAGATCAATGAAAGTCGTACGCGTGATTGTCACCGGTTCAATCTGAATTAAGATGCCGCGCGTGCAACATGTACAATTTGTTTCCTCTGCTTGGTATTACTCCCTCCGTATCAAAATATAAGTCACTCTACCTACTTAACACACATATGTTATACGGAGGGAGTACTATACTACACGATTGCAAGTACACACTGGCAAGTGTAGTATACTACTACACTAATCTAGCTAGAAGTTGGTGATGCTAGCTAGCCGTGGTCGTCATCCATGCGTTATTTTGTAGCTGGAGATAGATCGATCGGGCTCGTGATCCGGTGATTCTCTGCTTAGTCAAATGAAGAAAAGAAATACAGCGATCGACGAAGCAGTGGCTATGGAAGCACACGCACGGCCGGGGCGAAGAAGAATCCGAGAACCTAGCTCTCGCATCTGTTGGTATAAAAATGTAAATGTCAGCACACACATAGCTGTGCCTCCGGTGAGTGGGACAGCTCATCTCCACCTTCGACCTGCAGGACGCATCTGACTCACTCACTGCCCAGTTTGCTATGCTTGCAGCAGCATCTGTTGGCCCGCAAGGGAGCAAGCCGCACAGATGGTACCGTTGCAACGGCCGGAGAAAACAATGAGATGATGATCGGCCAAGGAGATCAAGAGGTCAGAACAACTAGATAGTGTCCTGCTGATGCAAAATGACACGAAATGAATTGATTATTCGGGCCGTGACCCCTCCTCGGCGTACACGGAACCATCCGAGCCAGCGGGAGCAGGCCACGCCATGCCGGCACGGGACATGATGTTGAGAGAATCTTGGCGTGGCAAGAGATATGTGTACAGGGGAGATATGTGCAAAGGGAGATTGCAGCTGTGGAGGCAGGCAGAATTGATGCGTTCGTGTGTACAGCTCAATGCCAATCACCCCGGTCGGTTTAATATACGCACTGATCAACTGAATCTGGAGGCATGCCTGCCAGAGATCAGTGTGCTAGCTGCCTGCAGTACTGCAAACGGCAAGGCGTAAAGAAGTGCGCGTAGGGGAGAGAGAGGAAGGCGCGGCCAGGCAGGGCAGCCAGCGGACAATCTTGCTCAATGCGATTGTGTGCACGTACCCAACCCAACTAGCAGCAAAATCGCACGGAACAATCGTGCGTTGCGTTGCATTATTTGTTTCTAATCATTTGGTTGATGGACTGTGATGAGCCGTGGCCCATCCGGTGGATTGAAAGGGCAACAGCACCCAGCCCCGTTCATCGAACCAGGCACGCATGCATTGGTACCAGAAAGAAAATGAAATTTCGCAGTTCATGCACCTCAGTTCACCGATTCTATCACCCAGCTAGTGCGGTGCCCGTCGGCCGGCGCCGGACCAGATCAGCCGCGGCACCGAATTAATCAAGCCGTCTCGTGCACGTACCTAGCCGGCCGGCGGCGCATACCAAAACAAAAAAGAAACCGCCAGACGGCAACGGCAAAAGTCCACCGGGAAATTGGGCGCGAAGCTCACTGTCGGGAGCAAAGCTGCTGCCGGACAGGGGCAGCAGTGTCAACGCCGGCGGCACGGTGCGAAAACAAAACAAACCCCAGAATCGATCCAAAGCGCTGTAGCACGACGTGGACGGCTTCTCGTCCGCTTTCGTATTCGTGGCCCGGGCGGCTGCTTCTCTCCTCTGCTTTCTTTCCCAGGCACGCTTTTGAAGCTTCCGCCCACCTTTCTTACGCAGGAGTACTTTCTTTCGGGAACCAAGGAGGCTCCCCACCCCGGGCCGACCTCTGCTTTCTTTCCTAGTACGTTTTGCTTCGTCACGCGCAGTCGGTCAGCGTCGAGGCAAAAGCACCGGAGGCCGGCACGGGTGACATCGACCTCGATCCATTTTTTTCAGAGCTAAGACCAAGTAAAACTGAATGGAGCACTAGAGGATATTGACATCTAGGCGGTGTCACGCGTTTCCCGGACGGCCGCCGCGCGTTGTTGGTGCTCGGGTGTTGACATCGGCACCACCCAACCGGAGGCTGCTTGACTACCAGTGCCCCTTGAGTCCTCCTCGTGTTTGTGCATCGAATTTCAGCAATGACGTATGCACGAAAGCCAGCGACCAAATGGATGGGTTAAGGACTGTTCTTGCGAGACCATGATGATCGATCCACGGATGAAAAAGTAATCTGGTTCTCTTCTAGTGTGACGCGATCTTATTGATCACCCGATTGTAGCGAATGATTGATGATCGCGTGTCCTGCCAGACACTGTTCAAGATTAACGGTTTCAGTCACGGAAAGTATGAGCAAATTCTTTGTGACGATGATCAGGGAATTCGCTCTTTTCTCTTGTATTGTGACGCTGTGCAAAGATCGTACTGATCGATCGACTGTACCGAATGATCGAAGATCGACAGACACTGTTCAAGATTTTAACGGTATCGCAGTCACGACGGGACGAATGAGCTAATTTCGGTTCTGTTCGTGTGTACTTTGTACTACTGGCAGAGAAGAGGCAATGCCGCGTGTGGTGGTGAAAACAGAGAAGCTTATGCCGATTGATTCTTCAGGTTCCCATGAGAAGAGAACGATCACAGAACACACCATACATGATCGAGTAGTGCAAGTGGAATTCCATGATGCATCAACCAATCGACAGCAGCGCCTGCCTTCTTGAATTAATCATGACTCTATGAACAACGGACAGAAGAAAGCCTCAGGAAAAACTCCACTACTAAACTCTACTAGCTGGTGAAGAGGAACTGGGAGGCCTGCGCGACGGCGTCGTCGAGCCACCTCCTAGGCTCGTCCATGAGCTCGGGGCTGAGCCTGACCATGAGCACGCAGAACTCCATCTCGGAGAGCGCGCCGTCGCCGTCGAAGTCGCCCTCGGCGAGCATGGCGCGGAGGTCGTCGTCGGACATGGCGCCGAGGCCCAGCAGCGGCGCGTTGCGGCGGAGGGACTCGAAGGTGATGAGGCCCGAGGCCGGGTCCATGAGCAGCCGGAACCCGGACGCCAGCTCCGCCATCAGGCCCTCCTCGCCCAGACGCTCCGCCATCACCGGCAGGTAGTCCTCGAACCCCACGGACTGCTGCGATTGCGATTGCTGCTGCTGTGAAGCCATGGACTGATGATCTGTGTGAGTGATGGTGGTCTTGCTCGTTGATTGGTGGCTTGTTCGAGTTGAGTTGCTTGGGATCGGTGATGGTGGTTTCTTGGATGTGAAGAGTGTGGGAGGGGAGGGAATAAATAGATAGGGGGTGGAGGAGGGAGGGGAGCTGCGGTGGGTTGCAGGGAAGGTGCGGGTCACGCGGAGCTCGCGGGACGGTGGGATGGGGGTCACGTGTGTGGTGCTGATGCTTCCGGTGGTCGGAGACGACGAAGGACAGGCTGGGGTCAGTGTAGGGGTGAGTTGGCCGTGGGCCGGGAGGGGGAAGCAGCTTCCTGGGTGCTCCCTCGCTTCGATTCGATTCAGCTGGGACGGACGTCGTGTGTGGCGCGTCGGCGAGGTGTGTGTGGGTGGGTTCGTCCGCAGCCTCTTTGCTTTTGTCGGTAAGGAACAAACAGTGTAGCCAAAGCGAGAATGGACTACACACACGGCTCGCGTCAAACCGTAGTACAAAGACCCCTTATTTGCATTGTCCTGATTTCCTATTGTCCTGGTAACGGCTAATCTCTAAAGGTGTGAACTCGGAGCTGCGGCCGGGTCGGTCGAGCGGTGACGATGACCTACGTTGGGTGGCCTGGTCGGGAAAATCTCCTTCGACGTGGGTCTTGCAATCCTCCTCTTCGGAACTCGTCATCGGATTCGGAGCTGTCGATTTTTCGCTGTGAGGAGTCGACCGTTGGGCATATTCCACGCGTGGGCTTCACGAAAAAGGAGTGATGACGATGACACCGGTGTCCGCTAGGCAACCTCGATGATGGCCACCGTTTCGTTTCGGTGGTGCGTGTAGCTTATGCTGGGCCAGATTGTCC
This sequence comes from Poa pratensis, assembly GCA_947311845.1. Lineage (NCBI taxonomy): Eukaryota > Viridiplantae > Streptophyta > Magnoliopsida > Poales > Poaceae > Poa > Poa pratensis. The sequence goes on along the minus strand of CAMZMU010000089.1, from coordinate 15,795,227 downwards.
GGGTGTGCACCCGCGGCTGTCGTGCTTTATAACGGTTGGCGAGGGCGTTTGTGATGGTTTTCCGTCGGTTTCTCGCTAATTAATTGCCCTGTTTACAAAAAGAAAGTGTGACCTGATTCTTGAAAGAATTGACGAGTTGTTTTCATTTCATTAAAAGGAGTAAAATTGATGAGTTGGACATAACCCCTTTCAAATCTATGCTATGCGTGGTTTCCGTGATCCGATCACCATCCGACACACCCAGATCAAGTGATCAACCCGTCGAATTTTCTATCAAGGTAGCACTACGTCAGATTTTCCATCATACAAAGAAGGGACTAGAATGTGTCATACGTCGAGTAGTTTTGGTCACCTTTTACACAACAGTTACCACACACATGATTGTAAAAATCAATCGATTAATTGTAGTGGATAAATAAAGTCATGTTCTCGCCAAACAAATGTGCATGCTCGCCCGAAGTTCCCACTAAGGGTTACAGAGGGCAAACTCAGAAACAATATGTAGAAATATTATCGGAAGGTCAGTTGTGCATTAAAAGTGTCAAGTGGGATCCCATCGAAATCCCACTTATGATTCATTTGGAAATTTCTACTCCCTCCGTTCACTCTTATAAGACACTCTACATACCACTTCAATTTTAGCCACGTACATATTTAAATGAGTGAATCTATGTACAAAATAGTCTAATTTCACTTTTTTTTTAGTTTTGTATGTGGCTAAAATATAATTGGTACGTAGAGTTGCTTATAAAAGTGAATGGAGGGAGTAGTTCAAATTTTGAGACCATCTCTATTGTGCATACCAATTCTAGAAAAATAAGGAAAAAACTTTCTTCAAAAAGAGGGACGGTGGGAGTAATATGTACTACATCCCCATTGGATGTGTCTTGAAACCGAAGCATGCCCCATTTCGGAAAAAGGGCATTTGGAGAAACGAGCATATCTTGGGTGGGTGGTGAGTGGTTAGTAGCTATAACAGCACAACCAGCTGGCTAGACGATATTATCTCTAGGTTTGATGTCATTTGGGTCTCTCCAAAGATATTATTTGAACAAGGCAGATTAAGTCTACTGCGGCTTGGTAGACGCCGCACGGGTCAGTAGAAAGAAGTTATTGATGACTTCATCAATCTCTACAACTATAGTTTCGAATTGACAGTATGTGTGTGGACTGTGGAGGTGCGTGTTTTATGTTGAACCTGATCTATACTTATTATTAAAAGAGCAAACTTGTGTTGATACATTAAATCTGAGCCCTTCAATATTTGGCCAACGGCCCCGATCACTCCAATGTTTGACAACTCAACATACATTTTCAGTTTCTTGTTAATTACATCAATTTGCCACCGCCTAACACAAAGGTTCATTAATCTTACAAATATATATCTCGGCATAGTGCACATGTCCAACGCCTCTCCAACAGCCCAGTACATCAAACTCCGTCGCAGGCTACCATGTCCCGGCGGCGTGGCCACGACAGCTCCAATTTCTCGACCCTCGCCAGCGCACCTCCTGCATGAACTCGGGATCCAGCTACACCCAACAGCAGCTCACCGCGTCTCCTCCTCTAGAGCCAAGACCACCACCCGCCGGACATGCTCGGACTATGACAGCCGGACCAGATCACCAGAGGCCGCGCCGGGAGATGGCGCTGATCTCACCCTTCATCTCCGGATCATGCCATCACCGCGGCTGCTAAGCTCCTCGCTCGAATCAGCAAACCCACGAGAACGAGGATTGTGGATTGGCACCAAATCTGATGCCAGAATCCTTGTGAATCGCACCCCATATGCTGAAGGTCAATCTTCATGCAGTCTATCGTCATCTGGACCATGACAGTCTTATTCCTCCTATCTGGCGAAATCGTCACAGCCGGTCCGAGGAAGATTCCGACGAAAAATTTGAGTTCATATCTAATTCCTCGAGCTAGAGTCCCTTCTCTCATTCCCGCTGATCTACTCTCGCGATCAATTGAACGAAACGATCAGGTTGAGTTCACGTTCAGGTTGCCATCCTCCCCGCAGCAGGTGTGGATGCACAAGTCAGTTGAGTTCACGCTCAAGTTGTTCCGCGGTAGTCTCAGAGCTTGTCCGGCTTCTGGCTGGACGTGCACGGTCTGGCAGGCGGGGCTTCGTCGACAGGGACAGCTCCGGCACGGGCCATGGCCAATTGGAGGAGAGCTGTGCATCGGGTCGGGCATCGGGTAGAAGAACTGGTGGTTGAAGAGGGTTGGAGCTGTGCGTGATCTGGTTGCCGGCAAAAGGCTTGCTGTTACCTATACAAAGGCTAATCAGCAGATTAATTTCTAATTCTAAATGTAATATGCCGTAAATTTGGTCGTTCCTATAATTTTATCTATCAATGTCTTCTTTTATGATTTAGTAGAGTTGCCTTTATGTTATTTTTTATAACAATTGGGTTTCTAAACTATGTGGTATTATTATATGATTATGTGGATTTATTGGTTGTCTATTATTTTGATTTATTGTTATTTTCCGATGTTTTAATTTTATTTAGGTGATTTTCATGTTGTTTTATCAATTGTGAATCCAAAACTGGGGATGTAGCACGCCACAGTGCCTTATTTTAGGGCAGCCGCGGAAACAAGTGTGCCCTAATTTATCGTAGCCGGTAAAGTTGCATCCATCTTCCTGTCTTATAATTTAAAAACGGCTTCCCTATAACCAAAATTTGCTGCCCTATTTTAGGTCAGCTGTTAGAGATACTCTAATTTCCTGATGTATTAGTGTTTCAGGGGTTGATTTTGATTGTTGACTAATCGGTTTCAGTTACACATATCTGAGAATACAATTATCGCATGTCGTATAGGCATTAGAAACTGAAATAGTGGTTGCAAGTTAAAGAAAGATGACAATACCGATAGCATGTGCATAATACAGAAACTGACACGAAACCCTCTTAATTGAAGGAGGTTATTGTTGGTTAACCGACAAATGACTCCTTTCACCTCCATGATACTTTTGTTGTACATATAGTGGCTAATACTTGAAATATGAAGTTTTGCTCTAAAATTTTGTTTCTACCAATTGAACTTTTGTACATATAGAACACATATGAATGTCTTCCACTATTGCTGATGTTTTCATAATAGATTATGATACGTGCGTTGCACGTGCACGTCCACTAGTATTAGAAAAGAAACATCAATTGTACATCTCATGCTATCTGCTCCGTTCTCACTAGCTAAAGTTATATTATCCACAAGAAGTTTCCTATCTGATTTTGCTGTTCCCCTTGGTGTAAGCCAAGAAAATACCACCGACTTTTTATGTATGCAAAGTTTCCACGGCAGCTTTTCGGTCAGAACTCGGAAACCCACATGGAAAATCTCGGCGCGGCAGAACCGGCCGGCTCACCTTTCGCGCTACCAGAGCGCAAATCATCGAGCAAAGCTGCGAATTCGCCATGTTTGGACTCGGGAATCTCGTCGTCTCGTGTACGGCTTCCTTCCCCAGATCAGACGAAGGTGGCTTTCTCTACCACGTACGGACACCCTTTTTTCTCCGGGGTTTCCCTCCTCTTTGCCCACACAGCATGGGTGACGACAGTTCACTCGTATCTGCCCTGTCACTTCATTTCCACATCCCGTCTCCACATTTTCCATGTGTTCTTCCGATTCTTCTTCCTCCTTCAATTATCAATTTCTGTTTCGGATATTCTATCGCTTTCCCAGTACCCACTAGTAAAGATCAGCACCAGGGTGGCACGTTGCCATGTTGGCAACTAGAGTACTAATATGTCCCAGTTTCCAACAAAAAAGAACAAAAACTATGTCCAAGTTTGAGCATCAAATTACTGTTTAGAACACATGAATTTCGTTGAGAAAACGGTTCTGTTCTCGGCTTCTCTCAAAAGCATGTAGGAAACTATTACTATGTTGTTGGACCAGGGGCTGCATTGTGGCACGCGGTGCTCAAAAGCAGTGTAGGCATTTACTCTCTAGCGTACAAGAAAAGAAGTTGGGCAGGCAGTAAAGCTTGGGTCAAGTTCCATGGAAGTGCATGGACATCATCCCCAGGCATCCGAGCGTTTTACCCTCGAGCGCAAAGCTTGGAGTGGGAAGACCTGAAGTTGCCCGCGGCCAACCCCCAAAGCCTTCTCCATCTGAAAGTCACATCTTCCTCTTTTCAGAGTATTTGTCCTCATCTGTTCTACTGCACAAGTGCACATCTCATGCTATTGCTCTCTTGAGCATCTCACTGTCAGTTCAACTTTTGGGTGGGAGAGGAAAAAGGCAGCATCAGCATACATTAGACTAAAAGGGACCGGGGTTTTAACAAACGGAATAATTCTCTTGTTGATTTCTCGAGTTACATATTTTTGCGCCTCAGATGTGTGAGTATGTGTAATACGCAAGACAACTGTTAACTGAAGAATCACCGTACTGCTATCTACTCCAAGACAGCTCGTGTAATAAGCACGACTGTTAACTGAAGGATCACTGGGCTGTATCTACCTACAAGACAGCGGCCTTCTGTGCCAGAACCTGGCTGAACCATTTGGCGGATGCCTTGGGTATCCTCGTCAGGTTGTTGCTGAAGTCGACGTAGTAGAGGCCGAACCGCACTGTGTACCCCGAGTTCCACTCCCAGTTATCGAGCAACGACCACGCGAAGTAGCCCTGGACGTTGCATCCTTCCTTCCTGCAGCAATTCAGAATGCAGAGTACTTGAGTAAAAAGGCGATTACAGTGGTACACATCGTTGATACACGGTGTAATGGTGTATGTTAGAGAAATGGAGCGTCACCTTATAGCATCTAGGAGGCTGGACATGTAGTCGTCGTGGTACTGTATCCTTTTATCGTCTTGCAGGGCATCTTCTATTTTTGAAAACCGGTTGTTCGCATCATCCACACCTGCCATGGGATATTTATCAACTATCATTGATCATCGAAGGAAAATAAATCTTACGGCTGCCAGAGGTGTCTTCAGATGCTTACCGTTCTCTGTAATGAACACAGGTGGATTTCCATACTTCTCTTTGACATGTTTCATCAGATTAAACATGCCCCAGGGAACTATGTGCAGCCAACTCGATGCTGCCTGAAAGTGGATAAACAAATATTTACTTCCAATCAAACACATAGTTAATTAAATGCACACAAAAAACAGAAGTGCAGAGCAAGTCTGAAGTAATGGAAGAAATAGCTGCGTCAATATTACCGTTTTTCCTATTTTTTTTCCATGCCTGTAAGCTGCATTGTGCACGTGTTGAGAAAATCAGTAATGCTGACAATGGATTACAGGTTTATAATATCTTCATTTATCAAGACTCACCGGTTGGGATGACAGCAGCATCGGCCAAAGCATCATTCATTACAAGTTTCCTGACCCGCATCCTGTCGTTCCTAGCATATAGTGTCGTGTAGTGGTTTATGCCTACAAAATCTAGTGACCTGATACTAACTGTGATTCCTCATTCGAAAATTGAGGCAGCCTCTTGCCCACAAGTTTCTGCATAGAAGCAGGGTAGTGGCCAAACATTAATGGATCCAAGAACCTGTTTTGCCGTTTGCAAAATTTCACAATCAATACAGGAAAAATGGTTGTCCACTGAAGTTACATAAGAATTTAATTCAGAGTCTCACCATCCAAGCTCAAAGTCCATTGCTCGTGCTGCTGCTTTCCTGTCTTCATCGACATCTGACAATGGCTCATACCATTTGGAATCAAGTGCGATTCCAATTGAGCCTCCTTGTTCTTTCTGCAATTAGTACATCCAGGTGTTTGTATCTTTTCATCATTGCTTATAGTACTTTATAAAAGGACTACTTAAGGATGTGTTTGCAGTGAGTACCTTGAAATGTTGCTTGTAAATATGAAAAGCACCAGCATGAGCTAATAGTAAGTTGTGAGCTACAATATATGGTTCGGTTGATGAGCTACCGTCTTACAGAACAAACGAGACATAAGGGAACACCTCCCAGGTGCTTCGATGCCATAATCATAACCATAAATTGCAAAGCTATGTGGCTCATTAATAGTGACCCAGTTCTTCACTCTATCTCCGAATTCCTTGAAGCAAGTAGAGGCATAGTGAACAAAATCCTCCCTGCGCAAATTAGGTCCCAGAATCAGTGAAACCAATTCTCTTGGATATAAAACAAGTATGCTACATAGAGCGTGTAAGGACAGCTCCATTAAAAATAAGATTATGCAGTAGTCTTCCATACACAATTTGCGAGTTTAACCAGCCACCATATTTGTCTTCCAGTGCCTGGGGAAGGTCCCAGTGGAAGAGTGTTACATATGGTTGTATACCTGACGCACAAATGTAGAAACACTAAGGAAGGAAAATCATAAAAAGATGGAAGTAGGCAGAAGTTTGCATCCTAAAGACACTGAAATGTAGAAAACAGAAGACCTTTATCTAATAGAACATTTATGAGGCTGTTATAGTAACTCAATCCTTCTTCATTAGGTTTGCCCGTTCCATCTGGCAAGAAAATCATCAATATGTTTAGGGCAGAGTTAAGAATACAAATATAACTGAACAGAATTCACTCCTGACATACTTGGGAAGATGCGTGACCATGAGACAGAGAACCGGTACGCATCCATCCCAATGTCCTTCATCAAGTCCACATCTTCCTGCCCATCAGAGTTGGGGTTTTTCAGGTATAGAGAATTTATAGGTGTAGCTGTTCTTCTCATTTCATTGCAAACATGGTCTAAGAAGAATAATTGAATGTACAAATGCAAGAAATACTTATTTCAGAAAGCTTTCTTGCTGATCCAAAATGGCATCTCTTATTTGGGATAACCTTAGGAATAGTCTCCCTGCTGTCTTAATTTTGAAACACCGGAGGCCCAGCAGTGGGCAAAGACAAGGGCGGTTGGGTAGGTGGCTTCTCTAGGTGGTGCTTAGCACTTAGGAGTTAGGAGTGTACTAGTAGCATTGTAATTACGGGGTGTGGTCTGTTGGGCCTTGTACATAACTTTCTCACGAAACGCAAGATTCTTGCATTTCCCCTTTTTTTGGAAACACTGCTAGAGAAGTGCATTAGCAAATTTTGGATCAACAATTAAGGCAGGAGGCTCAAATATGTATAGCATAATGAGGCCAGATGAACTAAATCACATAAAAAAATAGAGATTCGTTCCATTAATTCACCTTGTAACGATGGTAGTGATCAACAGCAACATCTGCATTGCTGAAATCTATCACCCGCCCTGTAGAAAAGATGGCATCCATTCATAACTTGAACGAAACATCAGATTAGAGTACTTCCTTTGTAGCAGATCATCACCAGGTTGCCTCGTGAGAGTATCCCATATTGTGGGACCACGTTGACCCTCATCTACAGCACCCTCATACTGGTAAACATATTGACCATAAACAACAATCAGACAACAAACTCAAACCATGTCAGCTGAAATCAGAGAGATGAAATGTTTTTGAAACACACCTGGTAAGCCGAAGAAGCTGTTCCAAATGTAAAACCAGGAGGGAAGTCTGCTCTCGTTATGGCTTCAGCACAAGCAGCAATGCTAACAAGGATATGAAGAACCAGTGCCAAGACACTCATGGTGTGTTGCTTCAGGTTGAACTTTTGAAGCGCTAACTACTAGTGTATTTATTCCGTGAATGAGTACCAGACAGCATGTTGCACGATACTTTAGGTAAAATACTTGGGCCAAATCCAGTTGCAATCCCAAGCTGATTAAAAAAACTAATTTAAATACCTGGGTCAAAGCCTTGCTGCAAGCGAGGTTGGTTTAAAAACGAGTTGTAACATGCCTCTGGAAAGAGCATGGGGCAGAGTGTGCGCCGGGCCAGTTGCATCCATAATTGATGGATAGAAGAACAAACTGTAATATACTTGGATCAAAGCCCAGTTGCCGCCCAATTTGATAAAAAACTGAGGGTAGGCACGAAGACGGGCAGAGTTTGTGTGTCAAGTGTGTGCTGGCACTTCGTGCTCAATGATGAGCTTCAGGACAGACAGACCTCGGTGGTTCTCAGAGAATGATTGGATGGCTCTCGTTTGCATGATGCTGGTTTAACTTCGCCCAAGCTTGCCTATCCGAGGCCCGTTCGGTAAGCAGAAATTCAGGGGGAAGTCGATATTCTGACCTGAACTAGTGAACTTGCCAGAGCCAACCCAACGCCATCCTCAGCCTTCTAGCTCCAATACACATCTTTGTCTTCACTTGTTCTGGCATCATCATGCTCCATATAGCTCTAACTGCAATAGGTTCTTGGAGCATCTCGCTGTCAATTCAACTTTAGGGAGAAAACAGAAGCAGCATCAAACATACATCAGCATAAGTGGATGGAAATGGGATGTTTAAAATCTGTAATTCTCTTCTATTTCTGTAACATCAATGTACAAGTACGACAACGCCGACTCCGTTCAACAGCGTGGTTGACGGTCGTGTAGGACATCCTGGAGTTACACTTTTGCTCCTAAGACATGTAAGACTGTGTAAATGGTAATTATGCACACTTAAAATGGCGAGTGACGAAACACTGTATGTTATCTACATGACCAGTCTTCTGGTCTAGAACCTGACTGAACCACTCGACTGATGCTTTGGGTATCCTTGTCAGGTTGTTGTTGTAGTCAATGTAGTAAAGGCCGAACCGTACGTGTACCCTGAGTTCCACTCCCAGTTATCGAGCAACGACCATATGAAGTAACCATGGACATTGCAACCTTCCTTCCTGCAGTAATTCAGGATGCAGAGTACTTAAGTAGCAAGCTGATTATACTGGTATCCATGGATCATGTGCGGTGTCAGTCGTTCAGTTCTGGTATTATGTACAAAGAAATGAAACCTCACCTTATAGCATCTAGGAGGCTAGACATATAGTCGCTGTGGTACTGTATCCTTTTATCATCTTGCAGGACAGTTTCTAGTCTTGAAAACCGGTTGTTTGCATCGTCCATACCTGCCATAAACAACCTCTCAAACATCATCGACTCTCTTAAGGCAAATAATCTAATCGGCTGTGAACACTGAACAGTACAATCTTCAGCTACCTACCATTCTCAGTAATGAACACAGGTGGATTTCCGTACTTCTCTTTAACATGTTTCATCAGATTGAACATACCCCAGGGAACTATGTGCAACCAACTTGATGCTGCCTGAAAGGCGATGAATAAATATTATTTTAAATAAAACATGTAATTAAATAGATGCAAAAAAATGTAGAGAGTAAGTTTGATGCAATAGAAAAAGTTGTGCAAATATTACCGTTCTCCTATTCTCTTTCCATGTCTGTAAGCTGCATAGTGCATGCAGTGAGAATATCAGTAATACTGACAATGGATTGGGAAGTTTATGATATCTTCATTTATCAAGACTGACCAGTTGGGATGACAGCAGCATCAGTAGAAGCATCATTCATTACAAGTTCCTGACCCGCATCCTGTCGTTCCTAGCATATAATGTCGTGTAGTGGTTTATGCCTACAAAATCTAGTGAGCCAGATACTAACTGTGACTCCTGATTTGAAAACTGAGGCAGCCTGTTGCCTACAAGTTTCTGCATAGAGGCGGGGTAGTGGCCAAACATTAAGGGATCCAAGAACCTGTATTCAGGCTCGCAAAATTTAATAATTAATACAGGAAAATGGTTACCCACTGCAATTACATATGAATTCAACTTATGTGTACATATCAAGTTGGTACTTAATGTCTCACCATCCAAGCTCAAAGTCCATTGCCCGTGCTGCCGCTTCTCTGTCTTCATCGACATCTGACAATGGTTCATACCACTTGGAATCAAGTGCAATTCCAATGAGACCTCCTTGTTCTTTCTGCAATTAGCACATAAAGGCATGCTTTATTTTCTTTGTTGCTTATCATCCTCTAAGAGAAACATTACTTAAAGATGTCTTTACAATTACCTTAAAATGTTGCTTGTAAGTATGAAAAACACCAGCATGAGCCAAGAGTATGTTGTGAGCTACAATATACGGTTCGTTGATGATCTACCCGCCTTACAGAACAAATGAGACATAATGGAACACCTCCCAGGTGCTTGGATGCCAAAATCGTAACCATCAATTGCAAAGTTATGGGGCTCATTAACAGTTATCCAGTGCTTCACTCTATCTCCGAATTCCTTGAAGCAAGTGGAGGCATAATGAACAAAATCCTCCCTGCATAATTTAGCTGCCAGGATCAGTGAAACAGTTTTCTTGAAATAAATATATGCTACATAGATCGTTTAAGAGTCTTCCATACACAATTTGTGAGTTTAACCAGCCACCGTATTTGTCTTCCAGTGCTTGCGGAAGGTCCCAGTGGAAGAGTGTTACATATGGTTGGATACCTGATTACAAATATATAAACACTAAAGTAAGGCAATCATAAAAATGGGAGTCAGCAGCAGTTTGCAACTTTGCATTGTGCAAATACTGAAATGTAAAATCAGAATACCTTTCTCTAATAGAACATCTATGAGGCTGTTATAGTAATTCAATCCTTCTTCATTAGGTTTGCCCGTTCCATCTGGCAAGCAAATCATCTATACATTTAGGGAGGACAGTAAGAATACAAATACAATTGAGCATAATTTTTTCATACATACTTGGGAAGATGCGTGACCATGAGATAGAGAACCGGTATGCATCCACGCCAATGTCCTTCATCAAGTCCACATCTTCCTGCCAGTCAGGGTTAGGTTTGTCAGTCTAGATAATCTATTGGTGTGGCTGATCTTCATATTTCATTATCAACCTAGTCTTAGGAGAATAGTTTATTGGAAAAATGTAAGAAGTACTCTATTTCAGACAGCCTTATTGCTGATCCAAAATTACATTTCACTCCGAACAACCTTACAAGTAGTCCTTTCAGCTTGTATAAATTACTAGAAGTTGATTAATTGAGAGGCAGGTAAAATTTTTCATCAGCTGTCAGCAATGCAGGTATCAAGGGACTTTCTTCCATGTTGATAACATAATCTATAATAAGTTCACCATCATTGAACGTATCACTGAATGAACATGGTATAATCTAAATTCTACAAGATTGGATTCCACAGGAATTTGCAAACCTAACACCAATGATTAACTCACCTTGTAACGATGGTAGTGATCCACAGCAACATCTGCATTGCTGAAATCTATCACACGCCCTGTAGAGAAGACGACATTCAGCCATAATTCGGATAAAAACTGACACGCCAGACTAAAGTACTTTTTTTGCAAAAGATCGTCGTTACTGCACCAGGTCGTCTCGTGAGAGTATCCCATATCGTAGGTCCGCGTTGACCTTCATTGACAGCACCCTCATACTGGTAACATGTTGACCAGAAAGAAGCATCAGACAGGTAACTAAAAGCACACCGGCTGAAATCAGAGAGAAGAATGTTTTTTCAACACTAGACCTGGTAGGCTGAAGAGGCCGTGCCGAAGGTAAAACCAGGAGGGAAGTCTGCTCTCCTTATGGCTTCAGCACAAGCAGCAAAGCTGACAAGGATATGAACCAGCGTCAAGACACCCATGGAGTTTACTTCAGTTTGAAGCACTAACTAAGTACTAATGTCTTTATTCCATGATGAATGAGTACCAGACAGGAACAAAAGATGTATATATAAACCTCGGTGAGTTGGTGAGTGTGGGGGGCAACTGAAGGATGAGCTTCACTTGTCTTGCGTGCGTCTGTACCAAGTAACTCTTTTGGAGGCCACAGGCTGCAATATCTCTGTCAACTGGACCTTTGATCAACAAGAGAGGGGAACTACTTGACATGTCCAGTTCGAAGTGCCGTGAGTGTGAAGCAAAAGCAAGCTTTGCTTGCGCGTAGGAATTTCAGACTGTTTACAGGTTTCCCAGCACTCCAGGATTCATGGATCATAACTGCGCAGCCAAGGCAACTCCAGTGTGAGAATTGGGGAGAGTTCTAACATAACTGCCCACCAGGAGAGAAGGCCCCATCACCAGCAAGATGATGGATGTCTTTTCTTGGTAAAATCCCTGCAAGATATTTAAACATAATCTATCATTGGCACGGTGCTAGGTGATAACGACGAGAAAGAAAACTGCGGCCATTATCCATATAAAAAATAGGCAACCTACTGCTATCCATTTAGTTAGGCAGCAGCACTGCTTACTGACAAAACAAGCCGTGTGTCTGTTTACATGTTGTGATCCGTGTGTCTGTTTACATGTTGATCACAACATGTCCCATAACCGGCAGTTGGAGAGAGGCAAGAAAGTTAAGAGAGATTAGGGACTCAACCTGCCCGTCATGAGTCCTGACACTTGTGTATGTAAGTCACACTCACACTTGACCCATGGGGAACAAAGAGGCTTGCTTGCACGGCAGGACCGATTCAGGAAACGATTTAACAACTCGGGATGGTGGTTACGCGAAAGGGACAAGATGGATTCGGTGATAGTGACCGAGTGGAACAAGCAGCCGCGGTGGCCAAACTGTCCATGGCCGGGAATGCAGTGCAGCTGCACATGTAACATGTTATCCATGGCCGTACTCCCCTGATGCATATCCTATGAATCGTCAGCAAAATAATGCAGAATGCAGAGAAAACGCGGCCGCTGAGGAACATGGGTAGGCTCCGAATGTTCGGTGGAATGCTAGAAAATGCAGTGACGCGGCCATGATTCCAGAAGTGGAGAATATCATCGGAGATGGCACGTCACCTTCCCGAGTACACATCGGCGATCGGGGCCTGAGATTTGCAAAAGCGCGAAGCTGGTACACATCGGCGATGCCTATCCACCCACCGCCACCGCCCAAGCAAAATATCGCCGTGACGCGATTGCTACGCCCCGAAAAGGAGAAAGGGGGGGAATTTTCCGGCGATACTAAAAATAAAGAATGGAGGAGGGTTCGGTTTCGCTGCTTGCCTGTGCGGCAACTGTCGCTTGGCTTGCGCGCGTCGGCGGCGGGCGAGAGGGGCCCGGAGCCGCTCCGGGAAGCAACCAGGCGGCTCGCGTGGCGCGTGGCATCCGTCTCCTGACGCGGACGGCTGACGCCACGAGGAAGGAGACGAGCATAGGATGGGCCGAGCCGGATAGCGCCAGTACCCTTTAGGCCCATATGACTCGGCCAGAGGAACGGCCTGTTAAGCGTCGAAGCCCATCTATAACTAGCACGAGCCGCTGCCGCTCCGTTATCCTGAACAAAGCGTTTCGTTATCCGCTGCTGCTGCTGCTTCTCTGCGAGTGAGCGAGTGAGGAAGAGAGGATGGCTGGAATGGCGGCGCTGCAGGGGGCCATGGGGGCACTCTCCATCTCGGCGGCGGCGAGCACCAGCGCCTTCTGGGGCAACCCGCTCGCCACCTACTCCGCCGCGCCGTCTGGGTAATCAATTTCTGCCGCCTTCGTTTCAAAAAAAAAAATTTCTGCCGCCTTCGCCTCTCTCTCCCCCTCTCTATTAATTCCCCTCTGTCTGTCTTCGCCGGAGGTGCTACCACCTTGCATTGCGGCTTAGAATTATAGAGATAGATTAAAAATGTAGCAGCGTGGCAACTGACGACCTGTAATGTGATGTCTGCACTTTTTTTCTTGACTGTAATACTAGGCACGCTTTTTTTTTTTTGAATAAGTACTACTCACTCCGTTTTTTAATATAAGATGTTTTACCTAGCTTACATGTTGACTAAGTGCACACCCAAATAAGTGTATATATACATTAAAACATGTCTACATACATGTTGACACATGTGAATATGGACAAAAGCTAAAACTTCTTATATTTATGAACGGAGGGAGTAGCCACGCTTTCAACATGGCTTCTATCAAAATTCATGTGAGAATGGATTGAATGGAAGTTGAGAATGTCACAGCTCCCAGATTTGAGTATGTATTGTAAATTGGGCAAATTTCGCTCTCCCATGTAACGTGGATTAAGTCTCAGCTCATTCATACCTGCAATTTTTCTGCTGTGCCAGCACTATATATAAATGGTGTATCTCCAGTTTACTGGAGTCCAGGGACAACAACATTTTATAGATTTATTGGACATGTTCATTTCTGCTTCTGTATTCTCTTGTGACAACTAATTGAGACCAAGACTGGTTTTGTTCTAACTTGCTGGGTGTTGGAAACATACTAGTGTCACATATGACTTGTTAGGAGAAAATTCTGTGTTAAGTTCTGTCAATCACAAATGGTGGAATTTAACAGCTAGCCCACTTCACCCAAGCGATGGCTTATAGCAAATGATTGGCACACTCGTTGTATGCCATAGGAATCCCATTTTATTTATTTGTATTGTAGGAAATCCCATATAATTAGCAGAGCATTGATTATACTTTTTTGACCCAAAATGTAACTGATTGTAGTGTGAACACATGTTGTCATTGCTATGCCCTCTTCAGTGTGTCTTACCTCTTCACCATAGGCCACTTTACACCCTTGGCCTCCTATTGGATAATTTTTCTCATAACTAATTCATAACAAGTATCAAAACAGGGTACATCCTACTGAATATAGCTAACCCCAAATGGATGAAAAGGACATAGCGAGGCCAGATAATTGCTGCTAACTGAAACGATACCGACAAAGCTCTGGTAGTTACATGATAACTCATACTAACATATTGTCATGAAAAGGAAAGATTGTACGAAAAATGCATGACCCTACAGTTTCTTAAGCAGATCTTCATGACCTCTGTGTGAGTTTAGCGACGTAACTAATAAATGTTTCCTTTTTATTTTCTTTCAAGTGAATCATTATGCTTTTTCATATGAAACTCTAACAAGCTCTACATAAATTTGATACGCAGGTCAGATTTATGGTCAAGACAAGCCCGATTGAGAGCAGGGTGAGTGCCAATCTGGGTTTAACATCTCACACTTTATTAGCTAGTGTTAAATGACAAACAATCCTTTTCCACTGCAGCTTCAGCGATGGGATCGGAAGAAGTGTAAGCCAAACAGTCTTCCTATGCTGCACAAGATGCATGTTAGGGTCGGCGATACGGTACAGGTCATTGCAGGGCGTGAGAAAGGGAAAGTTGGTGAAGTCGTACGGCTTTACAAGCACAACAGCACTGTGATAGTGAAGGACCTGAACTTGAAGTCGAAGCACAAGAAAGGAACAGATGATGAACCGGGTGAAATTATTATGGTCAGTAATATTTCTACTGGAACATCTTGCCATGCCTGTTGTCTTGCACACTGGTATATATTTCCTATAAGTATTATCTTCTGACAAGACTTGGAATATCCTTCTGATCAGATCGAAGGCCCCATTCATAGCTCGAACATGATGCTCTACTCAAAGGAGAAGAACGTGACGAGCAGAGTCGGGCACAAAATCCTCGAGGACGGCACCAAGGTTCGCTACCTGAAGAAGACCGGCGAAGTAATCGACAGTGTCGAGAACTGGGCGAAGGTGTTCAAGGAAGGAGAATCAGAGTAATCATCGTCCTAGAATGGGAACGCTGCACATGCTTTAAACCTCGGCTGCTTCTTACATGCCCAAACCCTTTCCTTTTTCTGCTGCTGCTTGTACTATTAATTTTTTTTCTAGCTTCAGAGTCTCTTGTAAATTACTACTACACAGTTTTCCACCATTTTTGCAACAGCATGACATGCTTGGACGCTTGGTCTTTCTGCCAGCGAAGAATGCCTTCCTTACATTTCTGTCATTTTGATAAATTACAATGATAGTTTTGCCAGTTTCGCTCAGTTTGATGAATCGGGGTAGCACAATTCCTCTATATAAGATATTTGGCACAGTTTTGCCTATCGCCATGTCGAAATGCAGCACTGCTGCTCTGCTTGTCTGGATAGGAGATGTCACCCTTCGTTCCAAAAACAAGATGTTTTGACGGTTCAATTTAACTGCCAAAACGTTTTTATATTAAGGAACTGAGGGAGTAGACTCAAGTTCAAGAGCTTGTGAGGGAAACAATGGCATGCTGTGAGGAAAATATGTTTCGGGTCATGAGGGCAGACTGGGATTCAGTGGCTTTACCTAGTGACAAGTCATGTTGTACCTGGCCTCCTCACATCCACCTTTCGCTGTCCATCCAACGGCTGCAAAGAAGCAATGCAAACCTGAAGCAATACTTCGCTGTTTGCACAGAATCTGAAGCACAACTGAAGCTACATACCGCAGTTTTCAGTGTTTTAGAGTGTAGTTTTCACAGTTTAACAATCTGATCAAATCTGAAGCAAAACTTAACCCAACTAAAGGATAATGCATACATTCTCCGACGCTAATCTGAAGCAAAATGGAACCAATTAAACGAAGCTCCGTGTATTCAAACTGAACCGAGATTACACAAGAACACATGTAGCAAATAACGTTGAAATTCTCTATCACTTAATATTTAAAGGAGATGACACTTAACACTCAGATCTGTAGCAACAACTAGTAGATGCAGTGAATTTATCCTCCAGCTCTTGACCAACGGAATCAAGTGCATTTTCTAACAACAACCAACATTCTCCAGAGTTGGCTATTTTTTGTGAACGTGAGAAATTTATGCAACAAATTCTTGTATCGAAGCATATATAGCTTCTAGCTTACGATTCTTCACCATGTTTATTCCTTGTCTGTCATATATACTTTCTTTTTTGTTTCTATAGTCCATCTCTTTAACACATAGTGTGTTGCAATGTCTTTATATTCAACAAATCAAGAATTTTCAGGCCCTGTCCACACAATATTCTTGTCCCGTGGAAGATTCCACAAGTACATGAAATTGTTTGGGTCAAAGGATCACTGATCACTATGCGCTCCTCCTCAACAGTTCCATCCAAGCTCACAATTGAAACAATATATTGGTTGTTTTTATCCAATCCTTTGGCGCGTGCAGCCATGGACCTTCATATTCACCTTGAAAAGCTTCAAAAATAACTGGATTGTACACTTTGCTTGCTTACACCAACATAGATCTTGGTATCTTCTTTCTTGCCTCAAATTAAAATATTAGTTCCTTACTTGTTTTTACTTCCACTCTCCTCTCAAAATGCTTCAAAAAGCAGTCAATATGAAAATCTGATTTCAAATGCCTCTTCAATGCATTGTTAAATCTCTCACTTAGTTGTGTACTTCTTTCTCCCAGACTGAATACATATCTCATATAACATTTGGCCCATTTTCATTTCAACTTACATAGAGTATCGAACCAAGTTTTCTTATGCACTTTACATCTCATATTATCAGATGCTTCTTGAAATGGTGTCTTGTCCTCGTAGCCATACATACAATCACTAAAATCAGAGAGGATATGAGATTCTTCATCTTCACCTTCGCTTCATCTTTCTCTTCGCCCTTCACCGGAGATAAATGTTTGACAACATTATGCATTATGTGAAAGGTGCACAATCCATGATATGATTCTTTGAATACTTTCTCTATATCCTTTCACATTGCTACATCTTGATCTGTGTAAATATTTTTTGGTTGTCTTCCATTATGTGCAGCTAGAAAAGTCTGAAAAATCCATGTAAATGAGTCACATGTTTATAAAAAAATGCAACACAAAAGATAGTGGTTTCTCTAAACTGATTGAGCCCAAGAAAAACACCAAATGACCCATTTGTTTGTTTGTGACAAAAGTGGTGTCAAATGTCAGAACCTCACCAAAGTGTGCATTGTCAATGACATTTTATCATCAAGCCAGAATATGCTGGTTATATGTTCCTCACCATCAAATTGCATAGCATATTGGAATGACGGGTTCTCGATGATTTTTTCAATGAAAATACTTTCACACAGGGGCGGAGCTACGTCCAGTTCAGGGGGGGGGGGGGGGGGGGGGGGGGGGGTGGGGGGCCGCCGCCCCCAGCCCAGCCAAATTGCACCAAAAATCCAGTAGTATTTGTCCTTTTTGCCTTAAAAATTGATGGTATTCAGCATGTTTGCCCCCCCAACAGTGGCCCAATATGGCCTAGCAGCCCATTCCCCCCCCCCCCCCCCCCCCCCCCCCCCGGCCATTTGGCCCAAGCTCCGCCACTGCTTTCACATACTACTAGCCTGTCCAAAAATCAACTCTCTCTTCCGCAAATTATTCTTTTGGTCCCGACAAGTGTAGTTAAGGTTATGTGGTCCACCAATTTGACGACAAGCCAACTCATGTGCAGCTTTTGGCCTGATTCCAGAACCATCAACGTTTTATATTTCAAAAGCTTGAAGTTCAGAAATTTTCTTTTGTGATGCCATCAAGTGTCTGATTTTTGGCAAATGAAGTACGTGATTGTGTTCCAAGACAACATCGGTGACTTCATAATTTCCAGCCAACCGAACCAATGTAACAATAATTCTGAGCATTGCAATTAGTCCTCGTTACAAGAAGAATTATGCAACTCACCAAAAAAAAAATCCGAACATATTTAATAATCATTCCGAGCATTGCAATTAGTCCTCGTTATAAACTGTGCAATCGTGCAGATAATAATGCTAGAGCTTGCAACTTGCATGCAGGGATGAGACCGCTACTGCATTTTCCCAAGTCGCTAACGCTCACGTCCACATACATACACGCACGTGAAATTCGCCATCGGCATCCCGCATCCCGCGGATCAGAGCCAGCCTGCAGCCTCTCAACCTGCTCATACATCATGGTGGCCTCCACGAAGCGTCTCCTCGTCTTGCTTACTCTCCTGCTCGCTGCTGCTTTCCTCCTCGCCGGCGGCGTAGCTGGCCGGACTCGTGAGCGCGCGCGCGCGTACTTGCTTAACTAAATTTCGAACTCCCGCTGCTGCTTATATATACATGCACGTTTCTGCGTTTCTTGTTGATGCAGAGGCCAAGAAGGGGGAGGCGGAAATCGGCGTGCCACGGGCCTACCACCGTGCCGGCGTCGACGCTCACGGCAGATGCCGGAGCGGCTGCTGCGGGACAGGGGGCCGCCAGGGTGGCTGCCGCTGCTGCGCTAACACCGACGACATCCCGGAGCCGATGTACCGGGCGGAGGTCCACAACTGATCGAGCACTACCACATGCTGTGATGCAGCTATACATATGTGAGTATGTAGTTACTCTAGGTGGTGTATGTTATGTAACTATTACCGGGAATCAAATATGTTATTTTTTGCGTGGAATCAAATATGGTTTACATTGGTCCATAGGAAGAAGGTGATGTATCATGTATGTAAATGTATATCTATAGCACAGACACAGCCTTGAATTCTTGTAAAAGTTTATATGTAGATATCTCGGTGCATACGTCAGCCTCTTAAATTGCTGCACATAGGAGCAACACAAAATTGATAGGTTCGTCATAACAGTACAAGTTGATAGGTTCATCCAATCCTAAGGTTCAACGTAAACAGCAAGTTGGAAGCAAATAACACATAATAAGTTACTCTCTACCTATTTCCCTCTTCTAGTCATTCATGCCTCCTATCACTTCCGGTCTCCTCATAACAACTGAATGCACATAAGGATATTCATCCTTCACAAAAGAAGAGCACGGACCCCTCCCCCTCCTTTCCCCATCTACAGTGGAAGAAGGCGATTTTTGGGCTATCCCCGTGCGACCAGCTCGCCGCCGGCGATCCGCTCGATTCCTCGCTCTCCGCGGCCGCTCCGGCGGGAGGACGGGGAATCGACGGATCCCGGTGTGTACATAGCCTAGGTGTGCGTGGGGTGCTTGCCGGCGGCGCTGTGGAGGTGGCGGCGTGGCCGGAGAGGCTTTTGTCGGCGGCGGTCCTCTCCTCTGCTCTGGGTGCTCCGGTGGAGGCTCTTGGCAGAGCTGCCGTCTTCTGCGCGCCTGCTGCTTCTCGGAGTCGCAGCGCGCGTCCCCTCGAGCCAGCGTCCGTGATGGCGGTGCTGCCTCTTGTCTGGGGGTTCTTCGTCCTCCGCCTTGGCGGTTGGAGGTGCTTTTGCTCAAGATCCGTGGGAGTTTGCAGGTGAGAAGCTCTTCTGCGCCGGCGATCTCGGTGGGTGCTGTGGAAGATGGGTGGCGTCTTCGTGTTCGTCTCCGGCGTGAGACGGCGAGGGCGAGCTGGCGGCTCGGAGCCGATGTCCGTTCAACGTCAAGATGCTGGCGCCTGCGTCAGTTGGACTCTGCGGCGTCTCAACATGGTTGTTCGAGCTGGCGGCTTCGGTGCGAGGTGAGCTCGCCTCCTTCTTTCCCGGCGGGGTGCTGGCGGGGCTTGAAGGTGGTGTGCTGCTTGGTGGCTCCGTGTTCGGCGTGCGTCGTGTGTGACTTGCCTCTGTTCGTGTGTGCTTGTTCCTCTTCTTGCTGATCTTGTACACGAACTCCCTTCAAAAAAAGATATTCATCCTTCACAAACAGTTGTGAAGCATGGAAATGCTCATTATTGGTACCAGGTCCACATCCATTGACAAAAATCATGGCCATGCATCACCTCTCTAAACTCTTGTCTCACTGATCATCTATCGATTTGGAGGTCAAAATAATTTTCTACTTTCCCTCTTCTCAAATATGTCACAAATACATTACAAACACACTTTTAAAGCACCCTAGCTATCCACCTTTTCCACGTCCGCACACAACATGTGTAAATTGATTTCCATCTCATACCCTGAATCAACATCATCTACAATGTTCACATGTGACCGACTCAGGGGCGGACCTAGGTACAAGCTTGTGGGGGCCTTGGCCCCCACTCAAATATTGAAAATTTAATAGTATTTGTTCATTTCTTAGAGAAAAATCTTTAAATTTTGTGAAGTTATATAAGAAATGCCCCAGTCAAATCATTTGCCCCCTCTCAAAATATTTTCTGGGTCCGCCCCTGGACCGACTAACTTGAGATGTTGGCAGTTGCAACGTCGCATGCTCATATATTGGAAACATTGTGCTTATAAAATATCTTCCTCATTTTGTCCTCATCCATGAGTGGAGCAGCCCAAAAATTGACAGTGTCTGGGGATCTTTGCAAAACAAAATATATACCTCAATATGAGTAGAAATGTCATGAAAGTAGGGATACTTATATCTCAAGCTGCCACCAATCATCGCTGCCTTCAATGATCTAGGTGATAGGATCTACTCCTAGACCCGATGCATGTTCATTTAGTGACTCCCACCTATTTTTGAATTGCATGCACTCATGATTTGTTTTTGTGGGTTCATTGAACTTTCTTATTGAATTGGCATACCAAACTAGGTTCAAACAACCTCGAGACGGTTATGGGCTTGCACTTCCTCGATACACATGTCAAGAAAAACTTCACATCCAGATGCATCTAACACAATTTTGAAATAAGTTCCTTTATCCATCTATAGATTATATGCACATCATCATTGTTGAAAATGCTAACTATGTCATAAAAATAATATCCATACATCACTACAAATTGACTCTCCAGATTTTACAAAGCATGACGATTATATATTTTTTATAAGTATGGCATAAATGTAAAAATATACTCATCTCTGCATATGACAGATGACAATGGCAACGTAAAAAATGGCATGGTAATGTAAAATAAAGATCTTAAATTTCGCATACAAAGGATTTCACACATACTCCCTCCGTTCCAAATTAGTTGACTTACATTTGTACAAATATGGATGTATCTTGTACAAATGTAAGTCAACTAATTTGGAACGGAGGGAGTACAAATGATTGCACAAACCAAATTAAAAAGAGAGATGAAAATTCATACCTGGCCAGTTGTTCAGGCTGGTGGAGGAGGTGGTCCAGGCCGAAGGAGGCTATGCCCGTGGAGTAGGCTGGTGGTGCATACCGAATGAGGCAGTGCCGACGGGGCGAAGCAAACCGTATGAATGACAGAATCAGGGTGCTCATCTCGAGTAGGGGCTCGCGCTACCATGAGGCTGGTCACAATGAGAGTAACTTAGGTGGTAACATCACACATTTCAAGATAATTTTGCTTATGTGACATGTAGTTAATGAAGAGAGAAGTGTTTGTGGTAACTTAGCTAGTTACTGTAACATCACACTTATCAAGACAAAATGAGTCTATAGACTAATAAATAAGACACCACACATATGTTACTCCCCACTGTGGAGGTAGTAACATAGGCTAGTAACATGCTGATGTTACTAGCCAATGGAAGGGGGCCTTCCTTAATTGGGAGGCGACCAGGGTCATGGGAAGTCGTGGGGTGGCAGCCAAAGTCATGGGAGGCTATGGTGGCGGTCGACTTTTTGGAGGAACCCTAAGAGCAAGTTCAATAGTAGAGCCGGCTGCTGGCTATAAGAAATTGCCATGTCATATATAGCCACCACTATAGCTCTATAAAGATGTGCTAATTTATTATTGCATGGCCCACATTTCACTCTCATAAACTGCCTAGTCTCACAAACTGACTAGGAGCACGCACTAGAGCTGGCTCTTGCATGAGAGCCCGTTTCTCTTCTCTCTCCTCCTCTGTATCCTCCATGTAAGCAAAAATATGTTATTTTAATCTTTAGAGCCTGCTTAGATAAGCCTATTGTACTTGCTCTAAACGGAGAGAGAGAGAAGAAACAATCACTGTGTGTCCTCGTTTCCCGGGAAAATGAATACAGAGGTGGCGGTGACATTTTGGACAGAAATGAAGGAAAACGAATAGGCAAAGTGATGTACCTTTATATGGTTTTAACTGAAGAAGCTCGGGAAGCTGGGGTGGAGTTCCGTTCCACTTTGAAATGAGTAATTTTCGAGTTGGTTTTTTCTCCTAGATCAAAGCAATCATGGAAGACGAAAAGAACTAGGGCTCAAACTAAGTTGTGAATTGATCTACTAGGGAATAGCTAGCGTTAAGCCTAAAGTAAATAAGTTATTTTCTCTCTTTGGATTTGGATTTTAAATGATGTGGCGTGAATGGTGTAGATAACTATATTTGTGTTCATATACCAGGTGTACCACTTTGGTTAGATGCACTTGATAATTTCTTGTCCAAATAATTCGGATCTTGTTCGCGCTACAATCCCCATCAATCATCAAAACTAGAGTTCACAGCGGGCTATACCTTATCCATATGCTTTGGAACATCTAGAAGGAAATAGATCACATGGTTTATAGCGATGAGAGCAAAGCTTAT
Source organism: Poa pratensis (assembly GCA_947311845.1). Lineage (NCBI taxonomy): Eukaryota > Viridiplantae > Streptophyta > Magnoliopsida > Poales > Poaceae > Poa > Poa pratensis. The sequence continues at coordinate 15,772,303 of CAMZMU010000089.1, read as the reverse complement.
CTATAGGTAGCTAAGCTGACTGGTGGAACAATTGGTATCGCAACCCATGTGTCCGGATGCAAATGTCGGTGTATACACAGTGGTTGGTCATGGTTGGTTGTTGGAACACTTGTATCAAGCGGCCGGGTCCATGGTGACAGATATGTGAGGAAGAGATTTGTTGGGTTTCGACGTCATGTTGCAAAGTCTGGGTGTACTTGATATCATCTTGATATTAACATATTATTACCCTTTATCAAAAAACAAATTGATTTTAGTGGTGAGCGCAAGCCTTATCCAGAGGTAGCCGAATGGTGGGGATTCGACAGAGACAGTGTTCCTGACTTCCTGTAAGATTGATAACTAGTTGAATTTAGCGTGGCGTCACGCCACGTCCTCGGTGAGAAATTTGAATTTAAAAACGTGCGCATTTTAATGGTGTCTAAATTTTAGAATTTGGTAAAATTGGGATTTTTTTTTAAAATTATTTCTTACGTTTACCGGTTGCTCGGTTTTGAAAGGCATTTGAAAATTAAATTTTCGTATTTTAATTTTGGTCATATGGCATCAATAGGCGTTGTTTATTCTTGTAGTCATTTTTTTTCCGTATTTGTAAATAACGTGGTGTGAAGAATTTTAATTTCGAAGTAGTCAGAGTTGAAAGTTTTTTCGGATCTGAATTTATTAGAATTAAAAAATATTGTGTGTTTGCAAGTTTGTGAGGAATTTAAAGATTTGATATTTTAAATTAGGTCATATGCCGTAAGTAGGCAGTGTTTATTTTTGTGGGCTGTTTTTTTTTTCTCTGTGATCATTGCGGAATAAATATTGTCGAACAATTACTGTCAGGAAATCACCCTTTTTACGTTGGAAACACTCAGGTGGAAATCATAATTGAGGAAATTAGGAAATTTGCTTTGAATTTACCATGAAGGAAGACAGGAACCTGTGTGGCAATAACAACTTAAATAAATATAGTCGAAGTAGAACAAAGGATAATATTTGTAATAAAAGTTATAATATATATGGTTTGCATAGTTTTAATTAGTAAATTAAAGTTTTTATTTCTTGTTAATTTTTTTAAATCGATGTTGGAACGTAGAAAGGAAAATGAATATTTTGGAGAGAATGTTTTTTTTGTGAATTACATTTTGTGTGCATTTTTTAATACACGATATGCGTTTTTGTGTTCCATAAATTCGGAAATAAAAGTTATAATATGTACGGTTTACATAGTTTTAATTATTGAACTAAAGTTTTTAATTCTTGTGAATTTTTGAAATCGATGTCGGAGGATACGATGAAAAATGAATGTATTGTTTTTGTTTTTTTTTACATTTTGTGTGCATTTTTTTAATACATAGTGTGCATTGTTGTGTTGTTTAAATGTGAAGATTTTAATTGTGTGAATTATTGAATTCTATTTCAGAACTTATTTAAAAAAATCATTTTTTTTGTAGAGAGGTTCCAAGGTATTTCGAATGTAGATTTGTTTGAATTGGTTTGATTTTGTATTTTGAAAGTTTTGGAAGTTTTGAATAATAGGGGAAAAAAGTCAGAAAAAAAGAAGAAGGGCGGAGGCAGTTGCTGGGCCGAGCCAGCCGCAGAGAAAGCGGCCCAGCCCAGCTAGGAGCCCAGCTTCCACAGACCAGCCCCGCTGTGACGTCAGCCTGACGTCACAGTGGACGGACTCCGCCGCGGCGGCGTGCACGACGCCGGCGAGGCGCCACTGCGACTCGGGACGCGCAGCTGTACGCGTCGGGTGCGCCTGGGCGCGGGCTGTCCGAAGGTGGCGGCGCCGCCGGAATTTGGCCACCGGAGTGTCGCCGGCGAGCACGAAATGCCGCGACGGGCAGCGTGCACGGCGGCGCCGATTGCCGCGTGCTCGCTGCAGTACGGCACCTCAAAGTTGGCGACGGAGGAGATGGCGCGGCGGCGGAGGTCCGCGAGGCGTGGATCTGGACGGGGAGGGCCAGAGCGGGGCGGGCGCGCGTCGGCGGCGTGGGAGAGAGAAAGGGGAGGGGGATTCTGTGGGGGCATTTTGCAAAAAAGTCCTTGTTGTTTTCTGTAATTGCAAGCCAGTCAAACGTAGTGGAGAGTTCTGGAGTGCGGGTTGATTTATCGTTTAGGGAGGGGCTTTTTCACAAACCCGTCATGGGCGTGCTGCGCAGTCCGTCCGATCGGCAGCGGACGGCTTGGATCGAAGCACTGGTCAACACTGTTCCTATGAACAGTGATGAACAGTACCCCCGATCGCTCACAGCTCAGAGAATCGCTCAGCTCATATATAGTAGTATTACATACACATACACCTGAAAATAATAATGCTAGAGCTTGCAACTTGCGCGCAGGGTGAGACCGTTACTGCACGCCGTCCATGCATTTTCCCAAGTCGCTAACGCTCATGTACATCCAGCCAGCGTACGCGCGGCTTCAAGCTATAAATCTAATCCAAGCCTCCATTGGCAGGCCTATAGATTCACACGAGCTACTTCTACTTATATCTAGCTGCAGCTTGAGACAGTATAGACACATACGATCGACAGGAGTAGGCATGGCGGCCACGAGGAGTCTCCTCGTCGTACTGACTCTCCTGCTCGCAGCTGCTTTCCTCGTCGCCGGCGGCGCAGCTGCCCGAACTCATGAGCGCGCGCGCGTACTGCTTAAGTTTGAACTCCTCTTGCTGCTTGTATACATGGACGTTTCTGAGCTTTTGTGTTCGTGTGCAGAGGCCAAGGGGGGTACGGAAGGGTACGGGTGCTCCCAAGGCTGCTGCGCGATAGGGCTGCCCCCGGTGTCTGCCGCTGCTGCGCTAGCGCCGACGAGATCCCAGAGCCGATGTACCGGCGGCGGGCTCATGATGTCCACAACTGATCGAGCACCACTGCAACAGACGTTGTGATGCATCTAGTATGTGATTACGTACTACTTTAGCTAAGACTATTCTAAGTGGTGTTGCTCTACGTACGCACGTACTAGTAAGTACCACTCGATCGGGATTGATATTTATGGTTTAGTTTGGTCAATAAGATGGTTCATACATGTATGTCTACGCGCGCGTATATATACGTAGTACAACGGTACCGGTAGTCAGGTACAACGTTTGCATAGTGTTCTTGTAATGTAGACAAGGCAAGGTTGTTATGCAAATGTTGTACTCCCTTCGTCCATAAAAGGATGTCTCTGTTTTGTCTAAATTTGCATGTATCTAGAGTTCTAGACACACAGTACATGAACCTCAAAACACCGGCCGGCGACTGTAGGATATACTCATTGTGAAATATCGGCGCGCTTTCCACACAGATAGACATGCATGTTTCTTCCTTATGTCAAAGTGTCTCCATTATCTGTCGTCCTTAAGATTGACAACCGTGAATGATGTAATATAGTACTGTAATTATATATAGGCGCGTGTGGAAAGAAGGCAGAAACTATATGGAGCATACTTTTGTTCTCTCCTTATGCTCTGCGTGCCACGAAATCCAGAAGATTGAAGTTTCCACGTGTAGGATGAACATGCAGAGGTTTCTCGGCGGAGTCAAATACCTTAGAAGATTTTTAGCTAGTCAACCTGTCGAGAAAGTTTGGTGCATTCGCTGGGATCCTTCGGTTAAAGGCCAGGCGCTAAGAAGCATTCGAAGATCAAGATTTACTTATGTACCCTTTCAATTTTGGGAGCACCCAGGCATGGGTACCTTTCAGAGTTTACATGTACCCTTTATTTAAAATGTATTTTTAACATATTTTTAAATGTCAAAAGATCTAAAAAAAATTGCTTGTATATATTTACATTCTATTTCTATGTGGCAAGGTTTTGGATACCGGATAGAAAAAATGCCGAGGGGGCTCGGGATTTGCGTTTATCGCGGTAACCGGAAAATATGACGGATGTACCACCCAAAATTTTCAAACAAAATTTAAATTCTTTGCAGATCTAATCTCTACTCACACGTGAAACTGATGGTATGGCATTGGAATCTCTTCAGCGCAGTACCTCAGTTCAACTAGGTTGTTGGTAAGGACGGCAATTGGTAGGGTATGGAGCGGGTAAAGCAATATCATACACCTACCCGTATAGTAAATGGGTAAAAAATTCTACCCATACCCATACCCGACGGGTATTCGTATCCATTGGGTACCCAACGGGTAGATAAATAGTACACAAGTTATCCTTTGACCGATAGGATTTCATTCTCCTTCATTTGTCGACATGAGGGGACCCTTGGTGGGCTGCATATGTTGGACACTAGTGGAAACATGAGCTTTAGTCCTGGGTCGTAAGCCCCTCTCATACCGGATTCGCACCCGGGACGCCCTGGGCGGGACTAGAGGCCCCCCCCCCCCTCTAGTCCCGGGTGGCTTACGATCCGGGACTAGAGAGCTCCACGCGGGCCCAGGGCAGAGCGCGTGGCAGAGGACCTCTAGTCCCGGGTGGTAATACAACCCGGGACTAGAGATTCTCCCACGTGGCGGCTTCTTGTTTTTTGTTTATATTATGATTAATCTTGTAAAATATATGGTTAATTAATTATAAATCAGAAAAATACATATAGCATATCAAAAAATCATAAAAGAAATCTTTATGAGCATTCGATCATTTTTAATTGATTACATGGAGATCACAACCGGGAATAGAGCCAGTCTATTCGGTTAATTACATAGAGATTACATGGAGATCACAACCGGGACTAGAGCCCGTCTATTCGATTAATTACATAGAGATCATATATAACAGGGACTAGAGCCCGTCGTCTATTCGATTACATGGAGATCATCGTCGGGACTAGAGCCTGTCTATTGATCGGTGGCATTGTATTTTCCCTTTGTGTTTATGACATAGTTCATCAAAAATCCCGCAATTTCCTCTCCAATTGGTCGAAAGCGGTCCTTTAGTTGCAGGTCCCTCCGCATTCTATCCATCTATAAAAGAAGGGAGATCAATATGAATATCAATCATCATAACAGAAATTATGAATGACACTCAACACAATTGATGGTAATAAAACAAAACTGTGAATATATTTGTTCACTTACTTCGATAAATGTCGATGGGTTCCGCTCAGAGACCTGTCGGCGAATCCACTCGCAGACGTAGTATCCACACAAATTGGTCCCCAGTGGCTGCCTATCACAGTACTTTACGAGAATAGATTTCAATCAAATAATAATCAAGCATGGTATGACGATGGTATTGAAATTTGAATTAAAGAGATGCACGAACCTTGGCATTAACAAAAGTAAGCTCCTTAGCAAAATCACCAGATGTCCTCTTTATGAAAAAAATTCAAATCCTGCCCGGCAAACAAATGAATAAATGAGTTATTAATTAGTTACTTGATATCTCAGGAATTGAACAAAAGAGACCGATATAGTACGATAATGATTGAAAATACCCTTGGAGCACATCTTTAATATATTGGAACTTCTCTTGGGGCCACGCCAATGAGTCGAAGATTTCAACTTTTGCAGCATCAATTTCAATGACTAGCAGAATGTAATGGTCGCTGCGCACGTTTATATATGTCAGTAACTAATCAGTGGTAAGGAAAAACTTATGTGTACAAAACAGTAACACTCTTACCTCAAGTGGTAAGGAAACAATATCTTCCTTTTATAATTTTGCCTCTTTATGGAGCTAAACAAGTTGGCCACCGTTTCCTTGTGATAGGTCCGTAGCATTTTTTCATTAACTCGGGTTGGGTCAATGAACCCAATGTCAAAGTTGCTTTTTCTGTCACATTCATCGCTCTTCATTCTGCATAATAGCGTAGTAAGCATAATTAGAACAGGCAATGACCGAGCTGAGCTATAGACTTTATTTTAGAAAATAAATGAATTGAATCACTTACAGACAATAGGTACTGACGATACTCAAGTCGAGGTCGTCAAGCTGGTATAACTGATAGAGTTCTTCAAGATAAATAGTTAACTCGTCTCTACCGTTGAAATGTTCCTCTGTAACTTGCACAAGGAGCACTTTTCGATCTAGCTTTGTGACTTCCATGTACCATTTATGCAGTCTTAGCATTTGTGTTGGTAGATTCTCAATCTGATCAGGTGGCAGTAGAGACTTCCCGTATTCCCAGGTCTATTTAGCAGGTGGCATAACGGAGGGGAGATCATCTGCTTCCAGTTGAGAAAGTGAAACACCAAGTTCTTCAGCAAATTGCGCGTGGTAAGCTAAATCCTCCGTGTGCGCAGAGCCCTTATCAGTGGCCACCTTGAGCGGGAGATGGACTGTTTTGATTGCTCTCCGAGCTGGGCAACCTCTCTTGATCTTTTTCGGCTGGAGGGAGTTTTCCTCATACAACGTACATAGTCATCTGGCCTATTTATCTCAATTTGCGATGGCTGAGTAAGAAATCCAATAGCCCACTTTTGTTCCTCTGCCGTAAATACTTGCTTTGGCGCGGGCTGTCTTTTCGTAGCCAGTTCCGCAAACTGTCTTTTCGCGTCGGCTGCCAGCCACGCGGCGCCTTCCGCTGGAGTCATCTCGACGTCGTAAGGTCTCGGGGGAGGAACCTTCGGTACTTTTGGGAGGGGCTCGAGTCGGGGTTTGGGTCGGAAACCCATCGACGTAACGGCGGTCTTCATCCCCTTTTGACCCTTATCCTTAGTGGGCGGAGGCGGTCGAGACGGCTGAGGAGTCGGCTGACGCGGCGACGGAGTCGGCTGACGCGGCGACGGAGATCGAGATGGACTCATGTCGTTGTGGTCGTCACTGCCGTCATCTCGACTCGGAGGAGGCGATGGTGGCCTTGGCGTCCAGCCTGAAAACACGATCAATTTCTTTGGCCATAGAATGAGTCCACCTTGGACATCTCCCAGTGTACTCTCATCATTATCTCCAGGGATGTCAAGGTTAAGTGATTCAAATCTGGGTACAACTTGATCCACGCCGACACGAGCATAGCCATCTAGAATCTCATTGCCATGATACAATGTTGTAGATTCACAAGTTAAAGCATAGCCGTCCGCCGCCTTCATGGTTAAGTTTCTCACTGCCTCATGTAGCTCACAAGTTGTCATCTCAGTGATAAAATCCACGGGGTAGGTTGCCTCATCAGCACCGACCGTCGTGGAAGCCACGCTGCTTTTCCGTTGAGATGTACCACCTGCTTGACTATCTTGCAGCTGCAGCTGATGAGTTGCCCCTTGACAAGTTTGCTCGCGCAATTCATCTATTTGCTTCTGTTGTTGGCTAATGATACTTTCAACTTTGCTCAACCGGTCTGAATCCTCCTGCTCCTTCCTCTTCCTTGCTCTTGCTCGGCTTCTATAAGATTCACGGTCCTCAGGAAACCCTTCATTCCACGTCTTAGATCCCTTGCCTCGTATTCGTCCTCCTTTTTCTTTATTACCGAGGGCCCTTGTCAGCTCGTCGTTCTCTCTGTCGGGAATAAACCTTCCCTCTTTAGCATCGGCGATTGCATCAATAATCTATTGCCGGGGTATAGGAGTTTCTTTCGTTTCATCAACTATTAGATCACTGATGCGTCATACTCCGCCCCATGAGCAAGCATCCAATTTCTGAACCTACGGGGCCAGAGATCTGCAACTGGAGTGATCCCTTTCTCGCGCATAGCGGCCTCAATCAGATCCCACTTAGGCTCGGCACTTACGTAGCCACCTCCCCCCAACTTATGGTGATATTTCTTTTTCGCTGCATTCAACTTATTCTTTGTCGATCTTTGCTTGGCTAGTTCTGAATCCTTGTAATCCAGAAATGCCTTCCAGTGAGCCCGCTGCTTCTCTAGTGTTCCAGTGAAATGTGGAACTTTATTTTTCGAGACCCAATCACGGTATAATCTGTTCTTGTAATTATTGAACTGTTCAGCCATCTTCTTCAGAGCGAAATGCTTGAGTTTTTTCGTCATGGCTTCTGTCTTCTCGGGACAATCCAACACCGGCAGGGTGAAATGTGCTATGAGCTTGTCCCAAAGCACATCTTTAGTTCTGTCGCTAACATAATAACTACCCTCTAAGTTCTTTTGCTTATTCCATTCCTGAATGCTGATCGGGACATTGTCCCTAAGAACAACTCCGCATTGATGCACAAACCTAGATGCGTTCGCCGGGGGCTCCAAGGGTTTGCCATCTGCATCGATGACCTCAATTCGGAGATGCTCTTTAGTTCCCATCCCTTTGGCATTGCCTCGTTTAGTAGATGGGGTCGATGCAGAGGTCTAAAAATAAGAAACATTTGTTAATATATATATACAACTACATTTTTGGATCTGATCAACAGAGGCTTAATATACCTCGCCGGACTGCGGGGGTCCACTAATTTGCAAGTCGTTATCGCACTCTGTGTTCGTTTGCGCTTCGACGCTTCGTTCCGGCTCCATTCCCGGACTGGAGTCGTTCAAAAACTGTGAGCCATATTCTTCTGATCTACGATCTTCAGCTCCTTCCTCGGGTTCCCACATAATAGTGAACACCTCTTCTTCCCCTTGTCTCCTTACGAAGGGAACATCCCCATCCATTACTTAACTAATACAAAAGAAAGATAAAACAATGATAGCATTAATTAGCCGAATAATTCAAAGTAGGGAACTTTACAAATATGCAAAAGTATCGCTCATACATCTTTATTTAATCCAATTACATAGCAAAATGTTTACACTTAGCAAAATAATTACAGTTAGCAAAATTAAATCTACCTAAGCAAAATATTTACACTTAGCAAATTTAAATTTACACTTAGCAAAATTTAAATCTACACTTAGCAAATTTAAATCTACACTTAGCAAAATTTACATTTACACTTAGCAAATTTAAATCTACACTTAGCAAAATTTACACTTAGCAAAATTAAATCTACACTTAGCAAAATTTACACTTAGCAAATTTAAATTTACACTTAGCTAATTTAACTAAAAACTAATTTACACCTAGCTAATTTACACCTAACTAAAAACTAATTTACACCTAACTAAAAACTAATTTACACCTAGATAATTTACACCTAGCTAATTTAACTAAAAACTAACCTAGCTAATTTAACTAAAAACTAACCTAGCAAATTTAAATCTACACTAACCTAGCTAATTTAACTTAGCAAAAAAAAACTAGCTAATTTACACTAACCTAACCTAGCTAATTTAACCTAGCAAAAAAAACTAGCTAATTTACACTAACCTAACCTAGCTAATTTAACCTAGCAAAAAAAATACCTAGCGCGGAGGACGGCGCGGCGGCGGAGGAGCTGGAGGGCGAGGCGGTGCGGGCGGAGACGGCGCGGAGGAGCTGGAGGGCGAGGCGGGCTCGGGCGGCGCCGGCGCGGAGGAGGAGAGGAGGCGGCGCGGCGCCGGATTTGGGCAGCCTGACGGCGTAGAAGGGCTCGGCGGCGGCGGCACAGGGGCGCGGAAGTTGTGTTCCCGGGTCGTGGCTCGACCCGGGGTGGAGGCCTGGGTATTTATACCCAGGGACCTCTGGTCCCGGGCGGAGCCACGGTCCGGTACCAGAGGGCACCCTCTAGTACCGGGTGGTGGCACCACCCGGTACTAGAGGTATTTTCGCAAGCGCACCCCCCAGCGCGCGTAAAATCACCTCTAGTACCGGGTGGTGCTACCACTCGGTACTAGACGTCTGTTTTTTCGTTCAAAGGGCCCAAATTTTGAATTTTTGCGTGCAAAATGCCCAAAAGTGAATTTGAAAAGTTTTTAAATATGAATTTGAATAGCGTCTGCATACTTTTGAATCTGACAAAAATTTCAACATGAAAAGTGTTTGAATTTGAATAACTAATCCAAAGCCATTTTCTGTTTTCTAAAATAATTATTCTAACTATTCAAACTATTAACCATTTTGCCATTTTCAATTAAAAATGCATTAACTAATATTGTTTAAATTTGAAAGTCATATTTTTTCTAAAATTTGTAATAATCATCTCTTTATTTTAAAAACATCTTTAACAATATCCCACACAGTTACATAAAAGGATACATTATTACACATCACTAACAATTACATTACTACATAAACGGACTTGCTGGCTCGGAGTCCGTAGGATTAGGGGGAACGGCGGGAGGAGTCAGCCCGTTCTCGCGCGCACGTTTGCGGCGGAGGGCACGAGCCATTGAGGATGAGTCTTTCAGCGCCTAAGCCAGCTCGGAAGCCTCCTTCGCCTTGAGCTGGCAGGAAGTCCTGGCTCGCTGGACACGGTCATCGCGGACGGACTGCAAGGAGGCTTCAATGGCCTCCTGCATCTGTGGCCCGCCGCCCTCTTCCCCATGGTCGCTCCAGTCGAAGTCGTCGTCGTCGTCCTCCTCCTCGTCGGGAGGGGCGGCGGCGGCTGGTGGAGGTGCGGCGGCCAAGTCGCCGTATGCGGCCGCGGATCCCCACGCCACCCCTGCGGCGTACGCATCCTCGTCAGGGTCAGGGACGTCGGACCACGCGTGCTCGTACGTCCTCCGCACCTCCTCCGGTACCAGAGCAGGAGGCCGGTAGCATGGCATTTCTCTCCACACCAGGCTCGTGGGCATACGGCGGGATAGGCTCCCGCGGTAGCGCCCAAGCGCGCTCTGCCGAGCACGCTCGACCTGGTCCAGAAGGCGCTGCGGCGGGCGTGGCGGATCCATCTCGTGGATACGATGCCTTCGTTGCTTAGGGTTTACCCCGTAGGCGACAATACTACATATATATCTTGAGGGCACAGCGCCGGGGGAGGACACGTGTGACCAGGGCAGCGCTGAGGTAGGACACGTGTGACCAGGGCAGCGCTGGGGAGGACACGTGACGGACCCGCCTTTGGTCCCGGTTGGTAACACCAACCAGGACTAAAGAATCACACGGATCGTGTGTTTCTTTCAACCGCTTGTGAGCCGTTGGATCAGGGGTGTGTTTCTTTTGAGGGCTTGTGAGCAGTTGGATCAGCACTATCACGACCACTTCGTGAGCCACATGACCCTATATATAGCCCCCCTCCCGGACATGTTCGGCACTCACTGTCTACTCATTGTAGTTCATTTTGGTATACGAAGCATTCGGATTCCCGTCATACAGCCCAACGGTGCATTTGATATGCAGGCACTCACGAGCCACCGTTGGGCTGTATGACGGGGAAACCGTGTGTTTTGTTTCAACTTTTTTCGTGCGCTTGTAAGCCGTTGAATTTTGAGAACCAAATATCAGTGTTTAGAGTTCTCTTCTGAGTTTTCAGAACACAGTTACATAAAAGTTTAATACATTATTACACATCACCAACAACATCCCTATCTAGTCTTCACTTTTTCTTCGTGTGTGTCCCTTTCTTCTGATTGCGCCGTAACCATGGACAAGGTTCTTCATTTAAGTTGAGGCTTGGGTCAGTGTTCACTTTGAAGGGCGGAATTTCATGAAACTTATTGTAATCTTCTGACATGTCTGTCTTGTCCTCCACTCCCACGATGTTTCTTTTCCCTGAAAGAACTATGTGGCGCTTTGACTCATCGGCTGATGTATTCGCTTGCTTATCTTTCCTTTTTTTCGGTTTGGTAGACATGTCCTTCACATAGAAAACCTGAGCCACATCATTGGCTAGAACGAATGGTTCGGTGTCGTACGCAAGATTCTTGAGATCCACTGTAGTCATTCCGTACAATGGGTCTACATTTACCCCGCCGCCTTTCAGGTTGAACCATTTGCACCAGAACAAAGAGACCTTAAAAGAAGGTCCATAGTCAAGTTCCCATATCTGCTCTATGTAACCATAATATGTGACCGTGACCTTTCGCCCATTGACGTTTGTTGAATCATCAAAGCGGACACCACTGTTTTGGTTGGTGCTCTTTTTATCTTGGGCGATCGTGTAAAATGTATTCCCATTTATCTCGTACCCTTGGAAAGTCCAAATAGTCGAAGATGGTCCCCTAGACAACAAGTACAGCTCATCTGAGACAGTGTTGTCATTGTTGAGATGTGTTTCCAACCAACCGCCAAAATTCTCCATGTGTTCCTTTGTAATCATGGAGTCATCCATCACCGGGTTGTTGGAGCGTAATCAAGGAGATGCTTCCTTCTGGCCTAGCACGGTTATGAACATACTTCTTCAAGACTCCCATGAACCTCTCAAAGGGGAACATATTGTGTAGAAATACAGGACCCAAAATGGTAATCTCGTCGACCAGGTGTACTAGGAGATGTGTCATAACATTGAAGAAGGATGGTGGGAACACCAACTCAAAACTAACGAGACATTGAACCACATCCTTCTGTAGCCTTCCTAGAATGGCTGGATCGATTACCTTCTGCGAAATTGCATTGAGGAAAGCACATAGCTGAACAATGGGTAGTCGAACATTTTCCGGTAGAAGCCCCCGCAATGCAACCGGAAGCAATTGAGTCATAAGCACGTGGCAGTCATGAGACTTTAGGTTTTGGAACTTTTTCTCTGCCATATTTATTATTCCCTTTATATTCGACGAGAAGCCAGACGGGACCTTCATACTGCTCAGGGCTTCAAAAAATATCTCATTCTCTTCTTTGGTAAGAGCGTAGCTAGCTGGACTTAGACGTTCTTTATCCGTCTTCATTGGATGCAGGTTGTCTGGGTCTTTCATACGTTGCCGAGGTGGTGCCGGTGACGGGACAACGCGGGCGATCAACGACGGTGAGCACGGCACTGGAACACACAAATCATATTTTATTTTTAGCTCAAATTGCATATAAAACAAATAAATTTCTAACTTAGGCATTTCATCAAACACCTACCAAGCACTTACCAAGCACTACAAAAATGAAATGAGCTAAACTAGTATGGAAATAAGCTAAAATGAGCAATGCCGGATGAAATGATCAAGTTGCTAACCCTTAGATAGATGGGTGCCGCTAACCTTGATAAATCGTGGAAAAAAATGGGGATAAATCACGACCCGGGACTACAGCTCCAAACTCTAGTCCCGGCTCGTGATACGACCCGGGACGAAAGGGTCTCGCGCGGGCCCCCCTCTGCAGCTGCCTGCCGCGAGACCTCTAGTCCCGGGTGGTATCACGACCTGGGACTAGAGGTGCCCTACGACCCGGGACCGTTGCTGCGCGGCGTCGTAGCCGTTGAACCGGTACTAGAGCCACACTCTAGTACCGGTTTGTAAGCAATCCGGTACTAGAGCCAAATGTGGCTCTGGACCAAAGGCATGGTTTCCACTAGTGGGAGTGCCTAAGTGTGAGGCTTAATTATGAGAATAAGTGAGTATGCTTTGACCATGACCGACCCTTGGCGGCTGCATATGTTGGACCTCCACGGGTAATGTCCACATTTCTATATAAAGGTAGGATATGGGTATACCCACGTGTATAAGGCTATACCCGTATCCTGCCTGACTTAACGAGTAGGATACCATGAGTATAAATTGTGTCTATACCCTGCCCATATGGGTACGGTACCCGTGGGTAAAATTGTCATCCTTAATGGCACTCTTTTTTACATTATCTTATTTTTTATGGAACAATGCTAATCCATAAAAAATGGAATATACTGGTGTGAGATTCGAACTGGGACCTCCAGGCTCCACGAGAGTCCAACCAGCAAGTCGCTACCACTGGGCCAAAATCTTCGTACTAGATACAGTTGAATTATCTGGATCGGGTATTCAAATTCAAAAATATAAAATAAATTCGAGATTTTTTGTTGGTAATCCATTTTACCGAGGGTGCTCAGTATTTGTGGTTACTGGGCGTTAACCGATTTTACTGCCTGATTACCCAAACTGTGCTATGTGTTCACAAAATCGTTTCACGAAAAGCTGACTATCTGTGTGAAATATGTAAAATAGACAGAATTTGGTGCTAAATTAATGTTTTTCACAAGACATAATTTTGTCTTTTTATACGGGTCATGGAAAAAAATTTCAATACTTTACATTCTCACATTGAATGCGTATATGTATGCGTCGATTTTTTTCCCCTAAATCTTTGATATTTTTTCTTTAGGAAAAAGACTCAAGAGTGCTGCTTTATAAACCAACGTTCGACATTTTTCAGTAAAAGACAAATGCACCTGATAGCAAAAGTGATTTTTTTTTTTTTTAGGAAGGATCCGATCCATATATTCAAAATACTCAGTACAGATTACAGATTACAAGCAAAATGCACTAAGCATCTTGATCAACAAGAAGGAAGAACAAACGGATCCACAAGCCGGCTCCCAAGAACCTAGAGAACGCCGTCGTCGCCGTACCTCAATCCGCCGGAGAATAAGAGCCGCCACATGTCGTAGAAGGCCGCAAGAGTCGTCCGCCGCTCCGCGACGGCACCTAGACTCGATGAACGTGCACGGCCGCAGCTCCACCTCCCCAGCACCGCCGCACTTCCAGCCGACGAAGCGCTGTCCAGGCCAGCCACCAACAACCCCCACCCGCCTCCGGCCGCTGCTCCCCCCGCCACCACGGCCGGCCGGAGCGAAGACGACGCAGAGGACCACCAACACCAGCACCAAAAGCAGATCACCACCGCCCACCAACTTCCCCCCAATCCACCACGGAAGGCCAGAGAAGAAAAGCAGGAAGAAGAGATCTGACCAACCTCCACGACCTCTCCGACGAAACAGCCGGAACGGGGATCAGAGGGGGAGGACACGAGCTCCAACACCGCCGCCATCGCCACCGCCTCGATGCCGGCGAGAGCCACCACCACACGCACACCTACACCTATACTGAACACGCACGGCGTCCTCCGGAGCTCCCCCTGCCTCACAGCGCCAGAACGGCGGCCGGAGGCAGAGGGAGCGGCAGATTTACCGGCGCGAGCGCAGTCGCCTCCTTATCGCCTCCTTAGCACTGTAGCAAAAGTGAATTTCTGGTTAACAAAATAAATATAAATTGTCCACGGTTTTGCCTTCTTGGCTCTATCCTATCGCGCTGCCGTGGCGCAGCGCTCGCGGTGGTGTCCAGAAACCTTTCGACTTTCGATCTCGTGTCGCTTTGCCACTAAGGTCAGGGCGGCGAGTGGGGAAATTAATTTAAGCCGATAGCTCCAGACGGGGATCCGGCCGGGTGCGCACGTGGACTGCACTTGCATCGATCCATGCATGGAGATCGACCCATCGTCATAAATCTGCGCCTGGAGGCTGGAGCTCTCGACAGCACAACGAACCCACGATGCAAAGGCCATCGAACCGCTCTGTGATGGCTGACGTGTGTACTCCATCGATGTTTCTGCTCCCCTACGACGTCTCTATCTACTGTATATACCTTGGGGCTTGGGCACACATCAGATCTTGGTCATATTATCCTGTCCAATGCACCTTCGGTCAGGCTGGACTACAGTGCTCATAGCGTGACATTTGCCGATCCTGTCCGGTATATTTTTGTCATGAGTTGTCCTTTGATAAACTTTCAGCAAGTAATGCCCTCAAATAACTTTCAACCGAATCCAACCCCGCCCAAAAATGTCATCCTAAGGAGAGTTTCTGACTCGGAAAGTCTCTTTTGCTCCTGCTAGATTAAAAAAATTAAAAACACTATTTGTGAGTTTTGAAAAATTCCGAAAAAATTCACGGATGTAGCCAATGATGCATCGCACAAACGTGCAAAAAATCAACTCCAAATACGTTGTATTTTAGGCTACACAAAAATGAAAAAAAAACTGTGGATTTGAAAATGCACATATTTAGATTCACACTTTTGTCATTTTTTTGTAGCCCAAAATACAACGTATTTGGAGTTGATTTTTTACACATTTGTGGAATACATCATCGACTACATCCGTGATTTTCTTCAGAATTTTGGAAAACTTCTTTTGATTTTTTTATATCACCGGGATCACCGGTGCTCGGGAGCACCAAATCTCCTCTCGTTTCTGACTGCCCTAATAAGCTATTTCGAACGGTGTATAAGGATCTCTTCAGAGGCTCTAAGAATGTCAAAAATACCAATGCGGATGACATATCAGAATCTCAGAGATTCTGCAAATGTCAGAAACGCCAACACGAATGGCGTATTATGTGCCCGTGGAGAATCCCAGAGACTCTGAAAATATCAGAAATCGCCAACACGAATGGCGTATTATGTGCCCGTGGAGAATCTCAGAGTTCTAAAATGCAAAAAACACCATTTCAAATGGTTTGTTTCAAATGACTTGGTAGTTTTTGTATTTCACAGTCTCAAATAAGTCAAAGTGAATGGCGTGCTGAGATCTTGAAATTGCCATTGTGACCATTTTTTTGAAGGAACATATATGGGTGAAAGTTTTCTCGTTTTCGTTTTGTAATACTCAGGTACTGTTGAAACCTTGCAATAAAAAACCGTGTGCATCGCTCTGATACAGAGGCTGGAGCTTAAGCTCCCATTTGTAAAAAAAAAAAAGCTGATTGTTTGGTATAGAGTCGTTTAGGATAGAATATACTCGTGTACGGGTGTTGAACCAGTGTTGGCTGCTTCTCATTAATAGGCATTGTTTCCAGTTAAGGATGGTATTGTAACAACCTGCTAGCTATCCAGCCTGTCCTCCATTAGGAGAACTACAAGCCACGTAAGTGTGCAGGTGCATGTCTAGAAAGAACATGACCTGAGATGGTCTAGAAAGAACGGCCAGATCAGGAAAGCTAGCGCGGGAGAGCGATCGAGATGGGCAGCATCGGCGGCGGGTCACCGGAACAAGACGGCCATGTCGCCGCGCCGGTGTGCGTGACGGGCGCCACGGGGTACGTCGGCTCGTGGCTCGTCCGCACCCTGCTGCGGCGAGGCCGCCGCGTTCATGCCACGGCGAGGGACCCTGGTATGTGCTTTCTACGCAGTTGCTACCGATCCATTCTTGAAGGTGTAGCTAGCCATGGCTAATCGAGGTAGTGTGTATGTACTGCGCCGTATCATGTCCGTGTGGTAGCCAAGGCATGGCGGATGCTGTCGGCGGTGGAGGGGAAGGAGCGGCTCAGGTGTTCCGGGCGGACATGGCCGAGGAAGGGAGCTTCGACGACGCCGTCGCCGGGTGCGCCGCGGTCTTCCACGTCGCCGCCTCCATGGACCTCCACCTAGCTCCCGACCAGCACCGCGTCGGTAAGCCGCACGGCTCGCACTGTTGACTTTGTGCTTAGTTACTCCGTTGTTGATGCAAACGTTGTCGGATAAAACTCTACGCGCCACGCAGAGAGACTCTTGATCACCGAGCTAAATCTCGATCTACAGTTTTACTAGCTACGTAGACACCATTTGAGATTTAACCAAGCTTAATTGATGCGTGTTTAACATTAAAATTTACTAGCATCAGTAGCATGTAAGTACAGGGTAGTACAGTACTAGGGTAGACAGTGTACTGCTTTTTATAATTAGTCCGTGTTTGTAGGATCTAGTTTTGACCGGACAGTGCACCTGCCACTCACATAATTCACATCACCGTACTGCTGATCACTGGTCATGCGTACTTGCAGAGGAGCGCGTGAGGTCGCAGGTGCTGGAGCCGGCGACGCGTGGCACCATCAACGTGCTGCGGTCCTGCGTCCGCGCCGGGACCGTGCGGCGGGTCGTCTTCACCTCCTCCGTCAGCACGTTGTCTTCGGCGGTGGCGGCGGGCGCCGAGGAGGCGGTCGTCGACGAGTCGTGCCTCCGTGACCTTGACGACGTCTGGGCCACCAAGCCCATCGGCTGGGTACGAACGCGCGCACGACGTAGTTCTGCCAAGTCACCTGCTAGCTCCTCTCTCTGAGACTGACAGACGATGCCATGCAGATGTACATCCTGTCGAAGCGGCTGGCGGAGGAGGCGGCGTTCGGGTTCGCGCGGGAGAACGGCATCGACCTCGTCTCCGTCATCCTGCCCACGGTCGCCGGGCCGTTCCTGACGCCGACGGTGCCCACCAGCGTCCAGCTCCTCCTGTCCCTCGTAACACGTACTCAACTAGACCTCTACAGTTCAGAAGCACACGTTGGCCGGCCATGTCTTTCCCTGACACAAGGTTTCTCCTGCCGTTGTAGGTGATCCGAAGCTGTACGCGCTGCTGGCGTCGGTGCACGGGAGGTTCGGGTGCGTGCCGATGGCGCACGTCCAGGACGCGTGCGACGCGCACGTCTTCCTCATGGACGCGCCGGGAGCGCACGGGCGGTACCTGTGCGCAGCCGGTGGCGGCCACCCGATGGCGCAGATCGCCGGGCTCCTCTCCTCGCATTACCCTCCGTTCAAGCCTGCGGAACGGCAAGACGACACACGCATGCAACTGAGCTTATCATTTTTCAGGTGTTTTCTGTGGCCTGATGATGCTTCTGATGCAGGTTGAGTGAGGATTTCGACGGTTCGAGCCCGTCCGTGGTGTCGTCCAAGAGGCTGCTGGATCTGGGGTTCAGGTTCCAGCACGACGTCCGGGATATCTGCAGGGACATTGTTGCGCAGTGTGTTGACCATGGGTTCTTGGAGCAACCTGATACGTAACTAATGGCTTCTAGGGCGAAATGAGTGTGGTTGTTTCGGCTGGGAACTGGGATGAGATGTCCATTTCGATTCGGAAGCCTCGACTATTTTGTGAAATGTATTTGAGGCAAATAAAAGGATCTTATTCAAACCGGGGCGGCGTTTTGGCTCCTAAGATTGTATATTTGCTCCTACGAGGGACAGTAAAATAGTTAAAATACTTAAAAAGATTGTATATTTGCTCCTACGAGGGACAGTAAAATACTCCCTCCGTTCCGTAATGAAAGGCGTATAGTTTTTTGAGGAAAATTCCAAAATATAGGGTGTATAGCGATTTATGGATAATTTTACACATCTAAAAATGAGTTTCAATCCATAACGGAGAGATTTAAAGGATTGTTTTCAATTTGTGATTTTTAGGGACTCCTCTCTCCAAAAAAATTCAGAGTAAAATTAGTCCACCGTAGGCAAAATTCACACGTCTTAATATTCGTGCAAAAAACTATATGCCTTACATTCAGGAACGGAGGGTTAAAATACTTAAAAATTTGAAAGAAATCTGATTTTGTTGGCAACATACATGTTTGTGTTTCGCATGTGCCTGCAAAGTTCCATGAATAAAAAACATATGTTATTTTATAGGCAAACATTCCAATGATTTTTCATTTGTGGGCTTGACTGCTGAACGTGATCCTGACAAAGTTGTAAACCTGAAACCTCTCCTTTATCCTTTTGAGGTTATATTTGGGCTTAACATCATTTTTATGATTTTTTTTTGAAACGAAGGCAAAAACGTTGCCTTATTCATTAATTAA
Organism: Poa pratensis; assembly: GCA_947311845.1. Taxonomy (NCBI): domain Eukaryota; kingdom Viridiplantae; phylum Streptophyta; class Magnoliopsida; order Poales; family Poaceae; genus Poa; species Poa pratensis. The sequence continues at coordinate 15,753,192 of CAMZMU010000089.1, read as the reverse complement.
GAAGAAGGTGTCCGGTTTATTAGCGGAAGAAACCGAACGAAAAGCATACAACAAACAACAACACCACCACAGGAGGAGCACACACAAAACACAAAGAGCAACATCTAGAGCAAGCAACACCCATAGCAACAACCTCCCTCTACCTCTAACAACCGTGAACTAACGACAACTCTAGTACCACGCATTTGTTGAAGGTTCCTTTGCTATTACCCTCTTTCTTCTCTTGCCCTTGATCGTAACCGTCTTGAGAGATTTCTCCACCTTTCTGATTAGGTCATCTGAAGCATTCCCTGCCAAAACGCAAGCAATAACCTTGCCATATCCAAGACTAGTCGCATGTAAACAAGCGAGTAAGCCGCAAACCTCTTTAGTAAAAAGGGCCTCAGAGATAGGAGCCAACACTCCTTCACTACCCACAGAGGGCGTCGAGGCCATCGCCAAAACCTCTGACGAGCTCAACTCCGTCGAAGCAAAATAGATGAATCTCTAGACGACTCCTGAAGCTCTAGAGCCAAGATCTCACTTCTGTCCTCGCTCTCAGGAGCGGACATCGCAACAAGCTGCGGCGACGGCCAAGAACCGCCACGAGGAGAGAAGCAACCATAGTGGAGTGCTTCCTCAACCACAGACGACTTCTGCTCAGTGATGTCTACACACGCTTCTATTCTTGTAGACAGTGTTGGGCCTCCAAGTGCAGAGGTTTGTAGAACAGCAGCAAGTTTCCCTTAAGTGAATCACCCAAGGTTTATCGAACTCAGGGAGGTAGAGGTCAAAGATATCCCTCTCAAGCAACCCTGCAATTAAGATACAAGAAGTCTCTTGTGTCCCCAACACACCTAATACACTTGTCAGATGTATAGGTGCACTAGTTCGGCGAAGAGATATTAAAATACAAGTGATATGGATGATTATAAGTAGTAATTGCAATCTGAAATAAAAATGGCAGCAAGCAAACATGTAGCAGAACTGGTTGTAAACGGTGTTTCAATGCTTAGAAACAAGGCCTAGGGATCATACTTTCACTAGTGGACACTCTCAACAATAATAATATAATTGAATACATAGATATTTCCTCTTCACTATGCTACTCTGATTCTCTCGTTGGATAACGAACACCAATCCACTGCGTAGGGCTATAAAGCACACCTTAAAGTCGCATTCCCATCTAGTTAACCCCACACTGTCAACTTGAGCGCCCTAGAAGGTACTAGACAAACACCGCAATTTCATAGAGACATCCAACGCAAATAATAACTCATGATAAGTATTCCTGTTATCTTTAGCCTAAGAGCCACACACGGGGCGCACACTGTCAACTTCGCACCGTGGGACAAAGGTGACTCCGGAGATTACATTAATAAAACCACTTGAGTAGCATATAAGATAATGAAGAGTAACATCTATGGATTCAACTAGATTACAAAGCTCATGATCACATAAAGATCACACCATGGGAGAGAGAGATAAACCACATAGCTACCGGTAGAGCCCTCAGCCTCGGGGAGAACTACTCCCTCCTCATCATGGGAGGCAGCAACGGCGATGAAGATGGCGGTGGAGTCGATGGAGATGGCTCCGGGGGCAATTCCCCGTCCCGGCAAGGTGCCGAAACAGAGACTTCTGTCCCCCGAATTAGGGTTTTGGTGGCGGCGGAGCTACGGAACTTTCTGGAGAAATCGTCGATTGTTCTGTGAGTTTTGGTCAGGGGCAATATATAGTCCAAAGGGCGTCGCGAGAGGTGACCGAGGCAGCGACACCACCCCTGGGGCGGCCAAGGCCCAACCGCGCCCAGGGGCGTGTGGGGCTGTGGGCCTCCCCTGGACTTGTCCTTCTGGCTCCCGGAGTCTTCTGGCGTAGAATTTCTGTAATTTTTTCAGATTTTTCTGAGCACTTTCATTTTGGACCTTTTCTGCAATGCACAGACATAATAAACAGAAACTGGCACTGTGGCATCTTGTTAATAGGTTAGTCCAATAAATGTCATAATATGATATAAAGTGCATATAAAACATGTGGCAATTGATATAAAACATGCATGGAACATCAAAAATTATAGATACGTTTGAGACGTATCAGCATCCCCAAGCTTAGTTCCTACTCGTCCTCGAGTAGGTAAACGATAAAACAATAATTTTTGAAGTGACATGCTACCAACATAATCTTGATCTAATAATGATGTAATGGTAAGTGAGCTGAGATCAAATCATTCAAAGCAAATGTCTATAATTGATATTAAATAAGAGATAATAAAGCAAGATAGTTAAACAAGCTAAAAGTTTTCATGAATGACGGCCTTTAAGACATGAAACCGTACAAGGTTCATTATAGATGTTTTAAGTATCCAGTGTAGGAGTTCTATCCTTCAATTCCAAGCATCAAGCAATTTTTCATAACATAGAGAACGGATCCAGTCAAGTAAAAGTAAACATGAACGTCATGAATCCACTGTTTCGAGGTCTACTCAACCGGTGAGCGTAAGCATTTAGTATCGGCACCAGGATGTTATGGCAAAGAGAACGTTAATGGGGGTTTGGAAGGCCAATGGAAGAAAGTCTCACAAAGCTATAAGTGATCATTAGACAAGAGGAAGTCTTATAATCGAAGCTATGCAAGGAGTAGTGATTGCCATGCAACGGATGCACATAGAGCTATATGTGTATGAAAGCTCTCCAATGGAACTAGTGGGGGTGCATCCAACTCGGTTGCTCACGAAGACCTAGAGCACTTTTGAGGAAGCTCATCATTGGAATATACAACCCAAGTTCTATAACGTAATATTCCCCACATAGTTATACTAGTAAAGCATGAAAACTCTCTCAAATGGAGCATAGGTGCTAAACATGAGCACAAATGATGACTATGAATACTGCAAGTGCTAAACATGAGCACAACTTTGATAAAGGATAGTAGTGTTGCCCCCCTTTTCTTTATTCTTTTTTTTTTTTTTTTTTTTTCTTTTTCTGTTTCACTTTTCGATGGCCTCCATGGCTCTTTTCTAGCAGGGGCAACACTCTAATATGATTACAAACTTTTTGGTACAAATAACTCATAATGAACAAAACATGATGTATAAAACTGTATGCCTCTGCCAGTGTAGCAGGATGTGCAATGATCTAGCGTAACATGGGTAAACCACACATCAGCTGTATAGAATCATGCAAAGCAATATATAAATGATAAATGACAACAAGTCATGTAATGTAAAATGGAAGTTGCATGGCAATATATCTCGGAACAGCTATGGAAATGCTGTGGTAGGTAGGTATGGTGGCTGTTTTGAGGAAGATGTATGGGTTTATGTGTAGGAGAACAAGAGGAAGTCCTCCCACGGGTTTTGGATGTACTGGCGAAGTATGCACAACTCTCAATGTGAGAAAAGGGCAATGCACAGCACCGAAGAGGCTAGCAAATTTGGATGGTGGAAGTGCCAAAACCGTAGCTTAACATTAGTCAAAAAGAACTCACAAGTTTATTGCAAACAACTAGCAGGTTCAACATTAAGCGCATGGTTAACATTTACCCCAAGGAGGGCCGTTCACGGCGGCACAAGTACCCCGTTAGATCCCTCGACCTTCACACACAACCTAGTTATTACGAACCACTTTTCAGACATGGAAAGCTATCAAGTCCAACTACACCTTCAACAATTTTAGTGTTTGTAGTACGGTGCAAGCTTAAAGACAATAATCCACTAATGATTTTAACTTAATTAACCAGCAAGCTTTACCATCTATTACTTAATACCTCAAAACGTTTGCAAGGAATCAGGTTATCAAAGTTCAATGATCTACAAGATTATGCAAGTTTTCATTATACCACTACCACACGCAACATTTTCTGAACCAACATATTAACCAAGCAACTCTCCAAACAAATATAAGTGAAGCAAGAGAGTACTTTCTACAAAAGAACTAATAGCTCTGACAAGAGGTACATGAAAACCAAGAGCTAGAAGCTAAACAGCGCGAAAATTGAATACTCAACAGATATAAGTGAAGAACAAGAGTATTCCAAGAAAAAGCGGAGCGTGTCTCTCTCCCAATCAAGAATGTTGTGATCAAGCTTATTGAAAATAAAAGTACAATACTGAAAATAAAAGCACACAGACGCTCCAAGAAAAGCACATATGATGTGAAAGAATTAAAATATAGTTTCACTAGAGATGACCTGATAATTTTGCCGATGAAGAAGGGGATGCCTTGGGCATCCCCAAGCTTAGACGCTTGAGTCTTCTTGAAATATGCTGGGGAGATCCATGGGAGCCTCCCCAAGCTTAAGCTCTTCACTCTTCTTGATCCTATTATATCATCCTTCTCTCTTGACCCTTGAAAACTTCCGTCACACCAAACTCAAAGTAATCTCATTAGAGGGTTAGTGCATAATCAAAAACTCACATGTTCTATAAAGACGCAATATGACTTGTTACTTTAAACATTAGCTACAGCCACTGATGTTATGTGAAGCTCTTCCACCCAAAAAAGAATTTCACTCAACACTAGTAAAAGAGAGAATGCAAAATAAAAAGGCATAATCTGTCTAAAACAGAACAGTCCGCAAAGACGAATTTTTTCAAGGCACTTACGACGCTCAGATCGAAAAACTCTAGACTAATGAAAGTTTCAGACATTCATAAAGATTACGCACAAAAATTTTCAGATTTAATTAACAATCTGGTGATTTTAGGAATTTCGTACAGTGAACAGCAAAAATCTGTTTCTGCGCAGCAATCAAAATTAAGCATCATCTTAACATTAGAGGCTACTCTTGGCACAACAATGCGAGAAAATAAAGATACAAAGGAGTTGCTACAGAAGTAAACAAGCACCTTGACTCAATAAAAGAAAAATTGCAGAAAAAAAAATGGGTTGCTCCCATAAGCGCTTTTCTTTAACGCCTTTTAGCTAGGCATAGTGATTTTTATGATGCTCACATAAAGATGAGAGTTGAAATAAAGAGAGCATCAAGAAGCAATATAAACACATTTAAATCTAACACTCTTCCTATGCAAAGGAATCTTGTAAGAAAAAAATCAATGAAGCACAAAGTGACTAGCATAGGAAGGCAAAACAAGTGCAACTTCAAAATTTCAACATAAAGAGAGGAGACTTAATATTATTGAGATATATGAAACCGTGTCTCCCTCTCTCATAATGACCAGTAGGTCTTAAAACCATCAAATAAAAGCAAACAAGAGAAAGCTCAAAACTTTCATCAAAAGAGAGGAAATTTAGTAACATGAAGATTTCTATAACCATATTTTCCTCTCTCAAAATAATTTTCAGTGGCATCATGAATAAACTCAACAATATAGCTATCACATAAAGCATTCTTATCATGATCCACATGCATAAAATATCATTACTCTCCACATAAGCATAATCAATTTATTAGTAATAGTGGGAGTAAAACTATCACAACCATCATTGTAATCATCATAAATTGCAGGCATAGTATAATCATAATAAACTTTATCCTCCATAGTAGGTGGCACCAAAATACCACTATCATTATAATCATCATAAATTGGAGGCAAAGTATCATCAAAGAAAATTTTCTCCTCAAAACTTGGGGGACTAAAAATATCATATTCATCAAAACCAGCTTCCCCAAGCTTAGACTTTCCATAGCATTAGCAATAATGGTGTTCAAAGCATTTATAGTAATAACATTGCTACCATCATGCAAATAATTTTCCATAGGTTTTTTAATTTTCTCTTCAAAAGCATCATGTCCTAATTCAAGATAAATTTCATAGAGCTCTCTAATTTTTTTGTTGTTTTCCATTAAGCCTAACTAGTGAAATAAAAACAAGAAACAAAAAGATATAATTGCAGAATCTAAAGGAAATACCTTCGAGCACTCACACGTCAGCAACAGTGCTAGAAAATAGCTAAGTAGCTGGAGGATGTGAGTACCTTTTACCTTACCTCCCCGGCAACGGCGCCAGAAAATAGCTTGATGTCTACGCACGCTTCTATTCTTGTAGACAGTGTTGGGCCTCCAAGTGCAGAGGTTTGTAGAACAGCAGCAAGTTTCCCTTAAGTGAATCACCCAAGGTTTATCGAACTCAGGGAGGTAGAGGTCAAAGATATCCCTCTCAAGCAACCCTGCAATTAAGATACAAGAAGTCTCTTGTGTCCCCAACACACCCAATACACTTGTCAGATGTATAGGTGCACTAGTTCGGCGAAGAGATATTAAAATACAAGTATATGGATGATTATAAGTAGTAATTGCAATCTGAAATAAAAATGGCAGCAAGCAAACATGTAGCAGAACTGGTTGTAAACGGTGTTTCAATGCTTAGAAACAAGGCCTAGGGATCATACTTTCACTAGTGGACACTCTCAACAATAATAATATAATTGAATACATAGATATTTCCTCTTCACTATGCTACTCTGAGTTATTCTCTCGTTGGATAACGAACACCAATCCACCGCGTAGGGCTATAAAGCACACCTTAAAGTCGCATTCCCATGTCTAGTTAACCCCACACTGTCAACTTGAGCGCCCTAGAAGGTACTAGACAAACACCGCAATTTCATAGAGACATCCAACGCAAATAATAACTCATGATAAGTATTCCTGTTATCTTTAGCCTAAGAGCCACACACGGGGCGCACACTGTCAACTTCGCACCGTGGGACAAAGGTGACTCCGGAGATTACATTAATAAAACCACTTGAGTAGCATATAAGATAATGAAGAGTACATCTATGGATTCAACTAGATTACAAAGCTCATGATCACATAAAGATCACACCATGGGAGAGAGAGATAAACCACATAGCTACCGGTAGAGCCCTCAGCCTCGGGGAGAACTACTCCCTCCTCATCATGGGAGGCAGCAACGGCGATGAAGATGGCGGTGGAGTCGATGGAGATGGCTCCGGGGGCAATTCCCCGTCCCGGCAAGGTGCCGAAACAGAGACTTCTGTCCCCCGAATTAGGGTTTTTGGTGGCGGCGGAGCTACGAACTCTTCTGGAGAAATCGTCGATTATTCTGTGAGTTTTGGTCAGGGGCAATATATAGTCCAAAGGGCGTCGCGAGGAGGTGACCGAGGCAGCGACACCACCCCTGGGGCGGCCAAGGCCCAACCGCGCCCAGGGGGCGTGTGGGGGCTATGGGCCTCCCCGACTTGTCCTTCTGGCTCCCGGAGTCTTCTGGCGTTCTAGAATTTCTGTAATTTTTTCAGATTTTTCTGAGCACTTTCATTTTTGGACCTTTTCTGCAATGCACAGACATAATAAACAGAAACTGGCACTGTGGCATCTTGTTAATAGGTTAGTCCAATAAATGTCATAATATGATATAAAGTGCATATAAAACATGTGACAATTGATATAAAACATGCATGGAACATCAAAAATTATAGATACGTTTGAGACGTATCACTCAGCGCAGTCAAGCGGAAACAAAGCCTCCCCCTGGGTGAGCCCTAGGCCATCAGAACCACATGTCTTCGTCGGATGCAAAGGACCATCAACGCCTGCCAACAACAACTTGAGAGTTGCCACCTCTTCACGAAGAGGGCGAGACGCCTCCTCAATGCGGTCAGCGACCAGCTGACAGAGCTCCAAATGTAGCAAGGCAAAGTGAGACTGCAAGAAAGAGTCACTGAACTCCTCGCAACACCTAGGAGAGGGCCTTGGCTACACCGCCGGACACAATGAAGAGTGGCACACAACCTCGGCCAAATTCTGAGGCGACGATGAACGATGAGGCTGAGCGGACGACAAACGGCTCCGTTGGCAAGAAGCACGAGCATCCGGAGAACGAGCCCGAGCATCCGAAGAGCGAGAACGAGCATCGGGAGAGCGCGCACGGCAGAAATGCTCCCGGTGACCAGGACGACGACATCGGATGCATCTAATGGGCCCTCGACATGTGCTGACCTGGTGGCCACGTTCGAGGCACCGAAAACACCTCCCCCGAGCCCAACGCTTGAAGGCGAGACCACGGTCGAGACCTTCCCAAAGCGAAGACGCCCCGACCCACCTGGACCCAACCTTCCTCGTCATCAATAGCGGCAGCAGCAGAGAGGCCGCCGCAGGGCTCCTCCAGGCCCCTCCTCGAGATTTTCCTTTTCCTTCCGAAGCAAAGACGATGACTCGGGAGGAGCGCCACATCCTGGGCGGCCCGCCCGACCGACCTGCTTCCATCCTTCCTCGCTTCCAACAGATAGCTCGCTGCAGCGCTCCGCTGGTGCCTTATCAACCTGGCGCACATCATTGGTGCAGTGAACAGAGTCGGTAACAGTGGCTTTCGTCACCGTGGAGGCGAGCCTCTCGGAGCACACCCCAGGCGCACCGATCGCAGCCGCCGTTGGAACCAACGGCTCTGGTGGAGTCTCGGGGATGAGCTCGACGATGTCAACGACACATGAGGGAGCATCTTCGGTCGACTGAGAGGGGAACGGGGGCTGGGAGCTCGACTTCTGGCCAGAGGAGCCGACGGAGAGGGGAGCGGGGGCAGAGCGCTTCATCAACCTTCCTCGAACAGCTGGGTCAGACTTGCGGGTGGCGAGGACGGCCGCTGCGAGCGCGTCGGCGGGAGCAATGGCGGCGACCGGCGAGGCAAGCTCAACGGCGGGCACCCGAGGCGGAGAGGACATGGCTGCGGGCTCGAGCTTTCCACCGGCGGGCAACCCGGCGAACGGGGCTGCCGGAGACGGCGGCGACATGTCGGCCGATCGGGACGACAATGGCGTGGACGGCGGAACCAGCGGCGCGGGACTGTAGCATCATATCACTTACGCTCTTTTTTTCCTGCGGGAGGGGAGGAGGGAGCAGCGGCGTTGCCGGATCTGGCCGGGGCGGACGCAGGGGATGCCGGAGCAAGGAGATCCGGCCGGTGGTCACGCGACTAGGTCGCGGGAGCCCATGTCTCGCTCTCTTACCCAAAGCTGTCCTCTTTTATGAAAATGGAAGTACTAGTTATAGGTGGGGATAATGATATTGTTGTCTTATATGATGCTATGTTTATTGCTAAGTTGGCAAGTTCCCTATATGACGTACCGTGGGTTCCTCTTAGCTTTACTTCTGCCTGGGATTTCAATGATATGAAAATTCTCAAAAAACCTGATATATGGAAGGGTAACTTCATGTCTTCTAGGGATAGAACCGTTCTTTTGGATGCTAGCTTATCTAGTTTTCCTACTTACCATATGTTTATGTTCATGTTCTATTTGAATGGCACCTTTTATTGAGAAAATGAATAAACATAGCATAAGGTTTTTCTAGCAAAGAAGAAATGGTAAGAGAATGAACCATATGGTAAAATGGTTTAGAGTGTTAGAACAAAACAGGAAGGTGGCCTAGGAATTAAAGATATGAGGAAAATAAGTCTCCTATGTAAATGGTGGTGGAGATTAGTGACTCAAAATGGTTTGTGACAGGAAATTGTTAAAGCCAAATATTTGTAAAACTGTTCTCTAGCCTATGTGAAATCTAAGTTCAATGACTCTCCTTGTTGGAAATCCTTGATGGAAGTAAAAGATGTCTATATGAAAGGGAGAATCCTTGTTGGGTACATAAAAATATAGGAAAATAAATCTTAGGCAAACATTCATGTGTGACCCGAGTGCTTCTCTGGCAGGTCTTATCGAGGCGTCACGACGCCACCATCTTGGTGCTGCTAGAGGCGGTTGTGAGAGTGGACAGAGGCGACAATAGATCTAATTCCGACAACGAGAGTCAAAGAGAGAGGTAGGGCGTAAAGGGGGCAACAAGGAAGGTGATAGCACCAACGTAAGGGGTTACAATGTTAGAAAGGAGATTGAGCGAAGAATATGTGTCGGTGGAGCCGCACGATGTGCTAAATCTCAGGCTCATACAACAAACAATGGGACAACATAAATCACATAGAAATTTAACAAGGAAATTTAAATATAAAATAATAGATATATTTACTATTAAAAGAGAGTCCGTGGTTGGTGTCACAGCATCCGTGGTGTCACACACCCTTTTAATTACAAACAGAATGCCACCGCCAACCTTATATCACGAAAAGTATGCGCCACCAACCACCACGTTTATCTATCACTTATCCCTAATATCTCACGTGAGTTTGTTACTCTCCTCCAATCCTGCCCCACACGTTTGAGTGTTTGCGGTGATGGCCGAACCTCAACTCCTTCCGTCCCGCACGTGAAAAAAACACACCAGAATCCAGCGCCGTCGCGCCTGTCTACACCGCGCCCTAGCCTGACGGCAGCTCGTTGTGGAGGTAGGCGAGCGCGAAGGCGGCCATGGCCGGCACGATCGCGTCGCCCCAGAAGGGGGAGCGGTGCGTCTGGCCGGCCGGCAGCGCATGGGTGTGGCACTGTGGCCGTGTGGGTGGCGACGACGTTTCTGCTCATGTCCATACTCGGCAGCGGTTCGTGCCTCGTGGCATACGTCGTGCGCTTGCCGGCCATGTCATGGTCGTCGCCGACGCGAAGCTGCCGCACACCATGGCCAGACGCTGCTGCACCGCCCTCTGTGGCTGTGGCCAGTGGGTGTTCTGACTCACCCTGGTGCTGCAGACTACCGTAATGCCAGTCCATGAGTCAGCACATCTTCCTGTGGAGCATGCACGACTCCGGCATCCGGGCTGCCCACACACGCACACATGCAGTGCACTATGCCATCGGCATACAAATGCACAAAGGCAGAACATACCTGCATCTAATCGTAGCTCATAGCCAGCGCCATCTTGCAGTAGATAGCCATGTCGCGTGCTGATGGGAACCAGAGACATCAGACATGCTTAGCTACCTATACGTGTGCGTGGACGGTGCATGCATGCGTTGCTATGCTAGCCAGCAGATCTAGGCGTGGACGGCGAACAACCCGTGCCAGCATACTGTCCCTGCCGCTGGAGCGCACGAAGATATGGACGAACGACCTTGACCTCGACAACGATCTCCCTTCACGGCGCACATGGGCACGGAGTACTCGGAGAGGCGCCCTGACGGCAACCGTTTTGACCTCGCGTAGCGGCTGGGTTGGGACGCAGAGCGCTTGGAGCCCTGGACACGGTCACCATCACCATGGCTGACACGCCGTCGGCGGTCGCATCGCTGCTGCCACGGACGAGCAGGTACAGTTCTCCATGGATGGTCTGGTCCAGGTGTCACACTCACCCTGGCCGCCACGCCCTTCCGAGTCTCCGCCTCGCCGTTCTACCGCACCGTCTTGCGCGCTGCCGGCGCAGTGCTGCATAGCAACGTCTTAGCGCCTCGAGGTGCAAAGCGGCCCCGTACAGGCGGTGCTCTGTCCGCAGCGCGGCGTGACAAGCCTCAAACAGGTCGTTGGTCTATACTCTATACTGGTTAGAGAGAGATGAGAGTTGAGAGGTAAAGGTAGAAAGAAAGCAGAAAGCAGAATTAAGGAGTGGCTTTGCAAAAAGAAAAGCACACCCGAGAGACTTCTACCCCAAACAGGGACATTCCTGACGGCTGTGAACCGTCGGGAATAGGTCCAAAACCGTCAGGAACATGTATTCGTGACGGCCACCGTCAGGAACGAGCCGTCAGGAACAAGGTGTCAGGAAAGACATGGATTCCTGACGGGTGCCCGTCAGGAAAATTATCCTGACGGCGTTCCCTGACAGACCATGCGAGCCACGGAAGAGGACAAAGCCGACGGTTTGACCGTCAGGAGATACCGTCAGGAAGCTGGCTGGGCCGTCAGGAACGAGCTGCAAACCTGACGGCACATGACGTTCTGTTGGGCTGTCATCTTGGCCGTCAGGATCAAATGATGTCCGTCAGGATTGTTAGCTTAGGCATTTAGGTATTTCAAAATACAGTAGGAAATTCATTTAAAAATATATGAAAATTGACAGCAATATTTTTATTTTGCCTTTAGCAACATATCACACACTTCTTATTCAGAAACCACATTCAACATAAATAACTTATTTAGCAAAAGATCACAAATAATCCATAGCAATCTATATTTTGACAACAGAAGTATTACATTCATTCTAGCAACACTCAGGTTCATAATATTGACAAAAGAAAGGCAAACTACAACATGCTAGCTACGTATATAAGCAATTCTTATGGAGAGGGGCGATTTGGTGCCCGAGCACATTTGCTCCGGATATCAGGTCCGTGCGATTCTCGTTGAGATTGTGTACGCAGCCTTTGTTCGCATGTGAGGGGACATGGTAAAAAACGTGGTGGCACGGTGAATCTCATGTACAAAGCTGGACTGCGGGGCCCATGAGCGACAGCACTTTACGCGTTTGACGGAGCAACTTGACGGCTGGTATCGCCGAATAACTCAGTGTCTTGAAAAAAAGGAAAAAAAGGGAACAGGCGGCGGAAGGAAACACGCGTGCTCGCCGTATAACCAATTTGCAATAAAGCCCTTTTTCTTCGACAGCGGCGTCGGCGGCGGCCGCGGCGACGCAGACGGAGCACCACGGCCGCGGCGACGCAGACGGCGACCACCATCGCGCAGAGCATGTTGGGGCCCTACTCGGGCGCCGGGGACTTCGCGGGCAACATGGCCGTCATCCTCGCGTCCCTGCTCGCCGCGCTGGCGCTCACGCTCGCGATCCACGCTGGCGTCAGGCACCTGGTCCGACGGCGCCGGCAGCTGCTCGAGAGGAACGGAGGCGCGGCGGCCGCGGACCCGGAGAATCCGCCGCCCGTGGAGGCGGCGCCGGCGCCAGCGCTGCTGTGCTAGTGTACTCGGCGGCGGGGACGGAGCTGGCGGGCGCGGCGTCCGAGTGCGCCATCTGCCTGGCCGGGTTCGCGGACGGGGACGCCGTGCGCGCCGTGCCGGCGTGCGGCCACGGCTTCCACGCGCGCTGCATCGAGCGGTGGCTCGCCCCCGGCGGACGACGGTCCTCCTGCCTGACCTGCCGCGCGCCGGCCTCGACCCGCTGCCCATGGCCCCGGCACCGGTCGACACCCCAGCGCCCGCGGCAGAGTCTTGATGCCATGCCACAGCAGGTCCCGCGCTCGCAGATTGATACTAGAACAGTCAATAAATCCATGATTAAATGCTCCAAAATCTTGAGCATAAAGAAAGAAAAAATCCTGAACTATTCATGAGTAGGGATCACGAACACACACAGCATCAGATCTGAAGAATACAAAGAATCATGAACATTCCACAATATAGATCGATCAAGAAATCACATAAATCAAGAACAAATCGCATGGCAAAAAAAGAGGAAAATCAAGAAATCTTCAGCAGATTGATACTGGAACGCTGAAGCAGGAGCCGCGACAGCCAGCAGGAGGGCTGGCGTTTGGAGTTGCGATATGAGCTGGACCTGCTGTCCCTCGAGAACAGCAGCACAGGCGCACAGCCCTCCTGCCACTCGAAGAACATGCAAATGTGAGCCTGCATGGAAAAAGTATGTATCACTCCATGTCGATGGACATGAATAAACAAAAAGAGGTGATGCCAAGGAGATGCAATAGATCACGGCACTTGTAGAAGCAATCACCGGGCCTGGATCCTCTCCAGGCAACAAAAGTCAAGAGATCAAGGGGAGAATCATGGGGCCGGCGGAGGTTGGGAAGATGAGGCAGAGGATAACATTTGCTCAATGTCTAGAGAAGAAAATCGGGTGGAGATTGACTCTCATGAGTGGGCAGACGAAGGTAGACGATGAGTGGGGAATTGTGAATAAGATGTAGATCTATAGTGCTGCTCCATCTGTTCCGGAAGTGGAGGACGGAACCGCGTCATTAAATTGTGCTGACACATGTGGGCCATCGGTCTAAATTTACTGCGGTAAAAACAGCTGTACGCACGTGTGGTCCACGAATCTTGATGAGTTTGTAGGGACGAGATATCCGGAGCATTTGTGCTCGGGAGTCAAAACGGATTTCACATTCTTATGCTTATTCTTCTCCAAACATGGGTGATTGATCCTCCTGTACTCGGGTAGCAGCATGATGGCCTGATAAGGGAGAACCACTTTGCTCTTCAACATTAATTACACTATGTCGTCAATGGAGTAGTACAAGGCTACAAGCATGCTCTTGGGCTGGGTAAGTTCCATTCACCTACAAGAAAATGGTACGAGTATGAGTACTTGCATTGTTCAAACAAACTTCAACCAACGATGACCAACGGAAATATATCAGTTTATTTTGGTAAATTCAAATATAGTACAAGAAATCATGCATAAAAAATAGTAGAATACTACTAACCATTCTAACTGAAAATTACACCTACAGTTGGCTGCTCTTTGATTCAAAGTAGCATGATTCGTTTCATATCTAAATTGTACACTTAAGTCACAAAGCTCTCATTATATCAGTTCAACTGCTATTCTATCTGTAATGAACACCCAAATATGCTATGTCTAGATGTAAACATGTAATATATGACCACCTACATGCCAAGATAAGGGGCATAACAGAATCTGTACATAGAGGAATCAGCGGTAGTAGCACTATATACTGGACCACTCATCTGAATCAAGGCTAGCTTGCCTAAAGATTGTACGTCCCTAACATATTAAGCAAGTCATGGTATTGGCAAAAGAAAATAATGGAAATAGCTCTCCTACACAGAGCAAGAATTCCGTTGATACCTTCATATATATACAATAGTAGTTCAATCATAACAGCCTCAAGTTTTTACAATGATCAGGAGCAAGTCACTGTAGTTGGCCTGATGGTAGAGTACCAGCTTGCTCTCCACCATGGGACAATGCCATCGGAGTGTCACTATGTTGATCCGTTCACCTACAAGAACATATAGGTATAAGCCTCAAAGCTATTGCATCAGACAAGCGACTTGCAAACCACGTTGTCAAATATCATGACGCTAGATAAGTAAAGACCACATCAAGAACTTCCAGTGAACCAAATGATCCATCATAAACATAAATAGCAAGCTAGCAGCTGCTGTGAAATCCATCATACAAATGTTGTGGCATATAAAGAAACTTACCAAAAAAGCTTATTCCTTTGTTGAGAGGTTATATGACACATTTGCTTCATCTCCACGGATTCCCTTCTATGAGTTTGTTTTCTGTAAAGAAAATTAGCCCTTTAATATAATGTCGAAAGAAGGATAACACATAGCCATATTGACAACTATTAACAGCTGCAGTAATGTTCTGGACTGAGTAGACAATTGTGTATTGACACAAAGATGCTCCACACGGGCCTAGATAACCGAGAACATAAATAACACAGTGACATGATCGTATGTCCACGACCAAAATGAGTTCAAGGAGTTACTTGGTGATTACCTTACAACCCTTATCCTTTTCTCTTGCTTCCTTGAACAATAGCGCAGCCTGGCTGAATTCCATACTGCAACATCAAGGAGGAAAAGTGTATGAGGATAAAACATATATACTGCAGAAACAGAAGATTGGATGTATACCCGTATTACTGAAACAGGCTGGGCATGCATCTAAGCAAGTCATGGTATTGGCAAAAGAAATTAATGCAAAACGCTCAAGCAAGAATTTATGATAGCGTTGAAAGCTTCATTATAGGATTGCTCTGCCTCAGCCTTCGCTGAAATTGGATCTTCTCGGGCAGATGCAGCGTAGCATATCGAACAACAGATATAACAGCCTCTACACTCTAATCTGATGCACAGCCAGTAGTATCTACCTCCACAGTTAGGATCTACAATTATTTCCAAATATGAGATGATTTGTTGAGCGAGATGCATACAGGGCAGAAGATCAGATTCGGCAAGACCTTATCCTTAAAAGGTAAACAAGATATCGTGACACGAGAGGAGGAGAGAAACCTGGACGTCCTCGCCGGCAACACGGAGGCCGGCGGAGTTCTTGACGGCCATGAGGTGGTCGACGATGCGCTCGAGCGGGTCGACGAGCTTCCCCCACGCCATTCTCGATTGCCTGTATCTCGCCCTCCTGCAATCAACTGTATCTCGCCCTTCTGCAGACAGATCAACGAGCCATGTCAAATCTAGACAACAAACACTCCGATGAGCTCGCCGTCTTGCACGACCGCTACGGAACTGAGATCGTACAGATCTACGGGGAGCCCTAGAGGATGCGGGCACACGAGCTTCGCCGTAGATCGATTGGTGCTGCGTCCGTCCGGAGGTGTTGGAGGAGGGAAGGATGCGGCGGAGGAGAGAAGAGGCTCTGGAGGTGGGAAGGCTGCAGCGGTGGGCTGCACGAGGGCTGGGCGGCGCGGCGGCAAGCCGGACGAGAGCTGGGCGGCGGCGCAGCTCGCAATGGTGCGAGTCGGCGGCGCGGTTAGGGGGGGATTGAGGAGTTGCGGTAAAAAATACACAGCCGCGACTAGGTATATTGACCAAACAACACCTTCTTTCCTGACGCAAGGCCTTGTCCACGTCGCGAAAGCCCAATTTTTCGCGCTAAGAGCCCAAAATTTCTCTCCCTTCGCGCGCAGTGGCCCGTGCAGCAGCGGAAAAAAACTTTCGTGACGGCCTGCTAACGTTCCTGACGGCCCATATAAACGATCGTGACGGTCGAAACAGCCCGACGCGAAAGAATTCGCCGTTCGTGACGGTACGATATATTCCTGATGGTTATCGGGTCGGCCGTCAGGCAAGTTTCCGACTTTCCCGACCGTCATCCATCCACGTCAGGAGTAGGCCTTCTTTCGTGACGGACGCCTCGGGACTGTCACGAATGTAGCAGGCCGTCAGGAATTTCTCAGTTTGGGGTAGTGTATATGGATGCGAACAACCAAAATCGACACATGCCGCGCCCCCACACGAGTCGACGACAAAATCGATCAAACAACCAAAATCGACACATAAACACCTTAAGACAATAAGTTGGATGCGAATTCCATGCCGGCTCCGAGGCTGCGTTCTACACGAGTCAAAAACCACGTCACCCAAGCAACCAATATCGACAACTGGATTTTCATTTTGTTACCAAGGTGGCGTGTGAACTGGGATTAGATGATTTGTTCAAGTACAAATACATCTCCAGTCTATTAATGCTTTTCTCTTCTTGTTGTCTACTAAAAATCACATCTGTTTTGGCTCGTTTTAGATTTTTTATAGCACTTCGGGTCAATTCTTTAGTAGATTGCCTACTCATGTTTAGGCAACTTTTGTGCAGTTCCTTAGGAGAGTCATCTTTTTTTTCGAAGAAGAAAAAATGGGTCCATTCACAAGACGGAACTAGGATGTAGCTTATAAACTTACCAATTCAACAAGCATATTTGGCAATTTCATTTAATAAATACTTACGTCTCATTGACTGGAATAATGTTTTAGTCGAGGTAAGCAAACCCATACATGAATCGACTGTGTCTAGGAATTATGTTCTTCCTGAATACATCCTTAAGACCGTTGGCCAAAAATGCTTTTTCTCCATGATCTTGCTTTGGCGTTTTCTCAATGTACATCTAGAAACAATCTTTATGTACTTATTGCACTGGAAACTTATGATAGATTTATTCATATTGTGACATTTACCAATAACACTGTGCACCAATATATACACACATTATAGTTGTGTCATGAGGTATCTTTACTATTAAAGGAAAAATCGTGGTGTCGTGTCACACTTCGCCATATTTACGTATAAAATGCCACCACAATGCCTCCTTCTCTTTTCCCACCCACGTACACATGAGACTGACAAACACCAGCAAGTGAATAGCATATAACCACCATTTTGAAGGCTTTTTTTCTCAAAGTCGACCACTTTATGTTTACGGAAAAATATCCACCACAATTCACAAAAGTTTTTTGTAGAATACATTGAGCGCTCAGATTGTTGTATCACATATAAACAGATCGTCATTATGACATCGGACATTTTATCAGTGGGCCAACCTATCGGTCGTCGGTGGGGCCAACCTCAACTGAAGAAAGGACTTCAAAATTCAAGAATAAAATATGTTTTATACAAAGATGAAAGCTTACTAAAGAGAGGGAACGATAAGACAGTACTATATCGACATAGAAGGAAAGATATTAGAGGAAGCAAGACATGATGGCAATATTTTTGGTGACACGGTTTGTACCAGCATCGGTGACACCTAAGTATGGAGTAAAAAAACTTGATGTTTGTTTTATTCCGTAGTGATACATGGGCATGCTATATGCTAGATGACACACCACAAAAACATAAAAACACGTGTAGCGATGAAATAATGTAAATAACCGTTGCAACGCACGGGCATTCAACTAGTTGCCACAGTATCCAAACAGAATGGGACATTAATTTACATTGTAACATTATTATAAAGCACAAATTGTTATATCATGAAAATATCTTTATGAAAAAAACATAAATATGAATATACACTTCTAGTTCTTTAATTTTGGTGGTCTGTTTTGAAAGGTTGGATCAAAACCAAGTCCAATAATGAACAACACCGTGATGTCTTTTTTTTTTTTGAGGATACCGTGATGTCTTTGTGGACCATAGAGTTGGGGTCGTACTTTAGCTCCACAAAAGTATGGGCCTACGTTCAGATAAATGGTCCATCTAAACAAATGATTCCGGTAGATCGCCATGGCCCAACACAGCCCAGAATACCGGACAGCCTGCAGTGGCGGTCCCACACGTCAGGCCACATGTCGTCATCACGCCAGCGATTCCAGAAGCAGCGGCAAGCTTCTAAGTTCTACCTCCTTCCTCTCCCTGCTCTTTATTTTTTTTGAGGACAATCCACCCTGCTCTTTATCGGCCGACCAGGAGAGAGAGAGAGACGACGTCGACGACGATGAGGGGGTGGAGAGAGGAGGTGGTGGCGCTGTCGCTGCAGGGGCACGGCCACGGCCACGGCGACGACGACCGGCCGGAGAAGCCGCGGAGCTACGGGGTGACGGAGATGCGGAGCCCCTGCTACTCCTTCCGCCCCGCCCACCACGCGCTCCAGGTCCGCCACCCCCAGCCCAGTCCCCCATTTCCTCGCATATATCCGTCGCTGCTTGCGCTGCATTGCATCGAAGATGAGTTTGAAGCGCGCATGGTTCGATTTCGGTCTCGCGCACTGAATCTGACGTGCGCGCCTCTCGTTCGAAATCTGCAGCTTATTGCCTCCAATTTCAAACTGAAATCCCGTTTGGTTCTTAATTACTCGTGCGATTAGCTCCGCGGTGCTTAGAATTGCCGGAGACATGGTGAAGAGTTGGGAGTATAGAACGATTACGGTTCGATTTGTAGATCACGGTCAGGGTTTACAGTTTACTCGTCCAACTCAACTGGATTGCACGGTCGATGCTGATTTTTACTCGTGTATAGTATATGCTCTAACTCAGATTTGCGAGCGTCTAGACTTATTGGATGCTAGTGTGATTGCCAAGTAAGGGGGCTACTATAAAGATTTATACGACAGTTGCACCTGCAGATTGCGAAATGAGGACATCCGCCTTCACTATTTTGTGCACAGTTTCCTCATTTAAAAACAGCCCCTTTGCATGTCCGATTTCTCCATTTTGAGTGTGAATTCAGATTCAGACTCCCTGTTGTTTCGTTTTGAAGGAAGGAAAAGCTTCACACATCCTTCTAGAGTACTTATATTTCTTCTAGAATACAAACCTGCACACATTCTTATAATGAAAGATGAACCATCCTGAATAACAAACTGTGAAGGGACAACAGGAATTATGAGAACAAAGACACATAGCTCCTGTTCTGGTTCCCACTTGTAATAGACAGCTATGTTCCTTAACAATAATGCCGTATGTTTTTACTATCTGGCCATTTCTGGTAGCAGATTCTCAAGCCTGCCACGTTTTATTACAGGAGATATTCGATTCGGTCGGTCCTTTTGTTGATGGTCTGAAGTTTTCTGGTGGATCTCATAGTTTAATGGGAAAAGAAATGATTAGAGAGATTGCCGATTTGGCACACAAGAATGACATGTATGTGAGCACAGGTGATTGGGCAGAGCAACTTTTGCGTCAAGGACCCTCTTATTTCAAGCAATATGTGGAGGTATGTAGATAGTATCTCACTGTTTTGGTGTGTGCTATATGTGCACAAACATCTCTGAAGCCACATGCATGACGTAAAATATATTGTTGCAGGAATGCAAAGAGTTAGGATTTGACACCATTGAGCTGAACGCTGGATCTCTCAAGCTCCCTGAAGAGGCTATACTGAGACTAGTCCGCCTCATAAAGAGTAGTGGTTTGCGAGCAAAGCCCCTGTTTTCAGTGAAGTTTGACAGTTCTGATATTCCTGCATCTGGTGATAGGGCGTTTGGGGCTTACATAGCTCCAGTGAAGCAGAGCTCTGGTAATTAGAAGCACTACATTTCGTCCTTTCCTCTGTACTCATATATATGCAGTGCTATTTATCCAGTCCATAGGGAATTATTTCCTACATTTCTCAAATCAATATCAGTTTTTTTAAGTCGTAAGTTAGCCAATGACAAATGTCGGTATGTTATATTACTCTGTTATCGAAACAAATATCGTTGGTACCATGGTCCTCTTAACTATTTCTCTGAGAGACTGTCTCTTACTTTCCTTCATCAGATGATTACGTTGCACTCCGTATTGACAACACAATGTCACATGCTGGCATTTTGTTCCGTTCACTTGCAGAGAGAATTGAAGACGTTGACCTGTTGATCAGGAGGGCGGAGAGATGCCTGGAGGCAGGTGCAGACATGATCATGATCGACGCTGACGATGTTTGCCGACGCGCTGACTCTCTGAGGGCGGACATCATCGCGAAGATTGTTGGCCGGCTCGGGCTCGAGAAGACCATGTTCGAAACATCCAGCGCCAACACCTCCGAGTGGTTCGTCAAACGATACGGCCCACGGGTACTTAACTAACCCTCCCCCTCCTTGAAACTATAGACTGCTTGCAATGCTGTGTTCTATGGTCCGATCCTTCTTGAAACTGATCCGTGGACGCACGCAGGTCAACCTCTTCGTCGACCACTCCGAGGTGATGAATCTGGAGCGCCTCCGAGGCTTCGACGCGCGCGGGGGCGGCCGGCGCTTGCTCTCTTCGCCGTACTTCCTGGTGCAACGACCTTTCTGAGCTCTGATATGTTGAACTGATACCTAAGGCGATGTGTTGATGGAGTTCGAGTTCTGGAACTGAGGCAGTGTGCTGGTACTTAGTAGTAGCAAATATAATAAGGCGATAGCTTGTGTGTTCTGCTGTGGTCTGACTTGTTGTAGTAAACGGATGATGTGCAGCACTTGTGTGGATGTTCATGTACTTTCATATCCTTGTACTGAATGAAACCTCTGCCCTTCCTCTTGGAGTGGTACTAAATAATCTTGGCTTATATGTGAGTGTTGCGTTGTACTGTGTTTCGCAAAAAAATAATCTTGGCTTATCATGGAGATGCGAGATTTTCTTTCTTTTCAGAAATAGATCAGGCGTCCGGCATGTTTGTTCTTCCTTCCTTAAATTTTTTTTTTGGGTGTAGATATGCAGTTTCTTTAATTTTCAAGTTCCAGGGATTCAGTTTCTTCAGTTTGGCTCGGGAGGATGGAAGGGCCCATATGTTGGGCCGGTCCATTGGGCTAAGTTGGGCAGGCGCTGTTCCGCAGATCGGATGGGCTAGGCTCTACAAGTCTCGTCGATCCGTCGTTTCCTTCATGCCCTCCTCCTCCTCCTCCTCCATTCCACGCCTCCCTCCTCGGCGCCGTCCGTCTCGCAGAGCTCGCCTCGCCGCCGTCCGCGTGCGAATCGCCGGCGCGCTCGAGGGATGAGAGAAATGCTGGATCCTCCCCACGCCGCGGCCCGGCGTACAAGACGAAGCTGTGCATGCTGTGGAAGCGCGGCGGCCCCTGCCCCCGCGGCCCCTCGTGCGGCTTCGCCCACGGCGAACGCGAGCTGCGTAACCCGCCTCCCGGTTCCTCCTACCCGCCGCGTCCTGCACCTGGTATATACCATACGCATCTCCCCCTCCCCTCCTTTTTTTTTTCTCTGTCTGCGCCAGGTTAGGGCTCTTGCGGGGGCGGCTTACTGTCTGCTCCGCGGCTGTGCTCTGTTGTGTCCGGATTACATCGATGGTTTCGTCCACGAAATTTGATGCTGTCGAAGGTACAGAAAAATTGGGCCTGGTCCAACATGATTCTAGGCAGGATTAGGTTATGATGAGGGTGGCTTCAGTCCTACCGAGTACCATAGATCCAAAAGAGGAAGAGTGTTCTTATCAAGAGATTCACGTCTTCCTGGTTGCAAGGAACAAGAGATATGAGTGGCATATGGATGGCATGCTTCCCGCAGAAAACACAGGGATTGTGTCGTGGGAGTTTGCAATGAGGGGAGATAAATTGGAGGAATAGCACCATTTTAGCAACTGACAAAAGCACCCTTGGAGGTTATACAAATGGGTATCCTTCTGCTATATCTGATTCTGATTACTTTTTGTGGCCGAGGGAACTCTGCTGTCCGCATTATGAACTTGCTGCTGAGATATGCTACGAAAAGTGAATGCTAAATTATTTTTATATCCACATGCAGACATCAGAGATTACACTACCGGTTGTGTCATTTCTTGCTGTGTCATCTTTCATATGTGATCTTCTATCCTTCCGATATAGTTCTTGAAATGAAGCAAAAGCTTCTTGCAGAACAGCGTGGCATTCCTGCTGGTTATTCTGTTGATTTACCTCTGCTCAAATTAGCTGC
The DNA here is from genome assembly GCA_947311845.1 of Poa pratensis. NCBI lineage: Eukaryota > Viridiplantae > Streptophyta > Magnoliopsida > Poales > Poaceae > Poa > Poa pratensis. Next base: position 15,730,635 of record CAMZMU010000089.1, on the reverse strand, counting down.
ACCCCAAGCAGATTTGTTAGGATTGATTACTTCCGGAGGATGGCTAGTGCCATTTCAGCCAGTGATCCGACATTTTGTGGTCACTCGCGTGGTTATCCTTCTACAGAAGAACTTTATTCAGGACTGTCATTTGGTTCCTCTTGTCAATCAGATGCATGATATTCTCAATGTGCTAAAACCATACTGTTCAGCTTTCACAACTAATTGCTCTTCGAATATGCCGCTCCAAGTTTTCTTCTTCAGCTTTATTCTTGCCTACCACTCCAAGTGTTATCAGAGAACAAGAATAATTGAAATCAATATGGAGATATCTGGACAAGTGAAGTTAGATCTTACTTGGTGGTATTGGAGTTGTGGAAGATCTTTCTTTATGATATTGAAATTTGGAGTATACATCAATTTCACTTCATATGACTGAAGTGTTGGATTTGTTTTTAAGTGGTTCATCACAATGTGTAAATCATATATTGGTATCTCTCTTGCATTAGTCTTATTGGCACTTCTATTTTATGGAATGTGGGGTTATCATGGACTCTGCTACTTATTGCTAATTGAATAATCATATGGCTCAAGTTTTTGGTAAGCTTAAATGTTTTGTGTGTTGGCTTGTCTCTATATAGTTTATCTATTTTTGTTGTGGTAGAGATCTTCTTTATATTATTGCCAATGCTAATTGAATAACCAGTTTTGCGGGCTGCCTCATCTCTATATAGTTCCATACATTTTTTGCAGTGGTATAGTGCTTCTTTCCTTCTTTATTATGTAAGCTGCTGCTTTCCACATTTTAGGTGGACGAGATCATAGAGAATTTAGAGGCAGGCCTGAGAGAAGAAGCCCACCCCGTCGGAGGTATTCACCTGACAGAGATACCAGGGGCAGTTTATTTCGTGACCAGAGGCCAAGTTCTCGAGATAGGGGTAATCTCCGTGCATGCTTCCCTTTTTCTTCTGTCTAAAGAAGTTTGATTAATATCTTTTGAAGAAAATTAGAATTTAATCCATATCTCTAAGTGTGTACCTACTAAAATCTTGCAGGATCTAGTCACTTGAGATCTCCCATCAGGAAGAGGTATGTAAGAAGGATCTCTATGTGTGTTTCACTCGAGTATCCGGTCTTTGTTGTACACTCATTTAATCCTAGATATGTTTGAGAAAATCTGTGTACCTGTGTCTGAAAGTGTGCCTATCTAGTGCCTAATTTTTTCCATCTATTGTTATGCAGTCTATATTGTATGACCTTGTGACCAAGTTCTATCTTATATTGAACATGTAATATAAACACATGGCATTCTTGCAATTTGGTAGTTTTATACTTACACTTTCATGTGATTGTGTAGATCTTTCAGTGAGAGAAGGCATAAGAAGAAGGTTGATGGTGGAAAATCTGATTCAACAGGAAGTTTGAAATCCTCTGATAATGAAGATATAAAGAAGGATGACATACACTCCAGCGATGATGAGAAAGATGATATCGAAGCACAGGTTTGAACTCTAAAAATCCATCACTAGCGTATTGGTGGAGCTGTCTCCATATTCCTTGAGCTCTGTATATATTCATGTATGCTCTGCAGCTGAAACAAATTGCACTGGAAATGAAAGCATTACATGAAGATAAATCTAAAGTGCAGGTCAGTTATCAATGTCTTGGACTCAGTAAGCATGCACTCACCATCAGTTATGGAGTTGTAAATATGCATGCAATGGCACACACGGATCAGTTATGTTTAGTTGCATCTTTTATTATAGATAGTTCCAACATTCTGTTATTTTGTTTCTACTTTAACTAGATGGTTATGTATGGCAACTTTAAAGATGGAGAAATTTAAAATTTTAAGCTTACAAGTTACAATAGGTTCAATCCACTAAATATAATTGTACATTCATGCTGAAGGTACTATGAATGTCTTTCTCTCTAAATTATGATGCAAAATATTAATGAGTAAATCATTCATAATTGATAAAATATTGACATGGGAACATTCTCAGTTCGAACATTGAGATGACCTGTAGGCCCATCATAAGTGCCGTGGAAAATGTTATTTTAACTTCTCTGATGTCTTTTGTATGTTCTTATAGTTGTTTGTGCCTGATCTAATTTTCGTCTATATCTACATATCACACACAGTTTAATAGTTCTGTATTTCGCAGATGATATTGGACCAGAAGATTGACGAAGCAGGCATACTCTCTGCCAGAGTAGATGATCTTCAATCACAGTTGAACAAAGAGAAACAAGATTGCGAAAGGTTCTCTATTTCTGCAACATATTAGCATACTTCTATATAATCCAAAGTTTAGTGCGTGGGCTCTTCAGTAGAAGAGAAGATCTCGAGGTAGTTCTTGATAGTACTGCTCTTTGATGTAGGATGACCTCCAAAATAAGGAAACTCATCAAAGCACATGGGCGTTACATGAAAGCACAGGAGGATTGTAAAAGGCATGTTTTTTAATACGTAGTTATGAACTACACTGGGCTTCTATTTTTTTTTGTATCACCACAGAATTGCACTTTGTCACATAACCACATTGGTTGTCTGCAGGTCGCAAGGTCGTTTTGAGAGGTTGGCTGATTCACTTGCTTCTGATTCCTTGAAGTCTGGTACCAAAGAGCAAGGTTCCAGTGTGAATGCTGGTAATGATGACCCATATAATGCTTATGAAATGAGCCCATATGATCAGCGACAGAAGCATGGTTTAACAGCTGGAAAAAGGTCTACCGCTCTTTCAACAAGCGAAGAAGATAAAACTGGTAACACCTGGATGCGAACTTGACATCAACTTAATTATTCGTTATTTTTATAGCAACGATTGGAATCTTGTGAGTTTGTAATGACATTGTTCATTGCTGAAGCATAGTGCCTTATGTTCCCACAGTTTAATCAAGTTAAATGTCACTCGGTTAATTTTTGTTAGATATTGAACCTGTCTGTACTTCAAATGTGTTGTCTTAAATATGTATGCAATTCTTGGGGGTAAATGTTGTTATTTCATGTCCAAACTGCGGTTACTTTTTCAGGAAAGAAAAGGCGAGTGAATGGTGACGATATGATCCATATGCCAGGGAAATATAAACCAGAAGATGCCTTAGAGTCTTATAAAAACAGCAATGGAACTGATACACCAAAATCGTTATCTCTGAAGAAATTAGGGGAAGATGACAATAACGATGATAGAAATGTCATTTCTTCTCCCAATGATTTTACAGACAGGGTGAGATATATTTTTTGCCGCAGATAATTTTCACCGCAAATTATTTCTTAATCATATATAAGTGTAATTAGGTTGAAATAATCAGTTGATGGCCCATTTTTTTGTTATCCTGTTGCATATGTGCACTTTGTTTCTCATTTACTGCAATTTTGTTAGCTCCAGTGGCCACTTTTGGTTATTCTTTAGTAAAAGTGAGGTATTGTTTCCATTTGTATTCATGCCTGATGGATAGCTCATCTAGGTGTAGTTCATTTGGTTAGTATAATGGTTAACCATCTGCATATCAACATAGGAGTTGAGCTGATACCTTGCCACATGCAGCTAGAATGTTCTAAGAAGCCTGTTTTGTTTTCCACTGATCTAGCTCACGACGTAGATTATCTTTTTGAAACTGTCGGGATGGATCAAATAACTGCACGCAAATAGATGTCTATCTCGGTACAAAAGGTGTGGACTGTAGCACCAAATTTTGTGTATGACGGCACCGCCAATGATATCAAAAGGCTTACAACATGATTTATATTTTCATTTTTCAAGCAATAACAGGGCTGAATTATCTATATAGTTGACCCGGTATTTTCCAACGGCTGGTGTACTATATCATTCAGTCTTGTATTCTTGATCTGTTAGCCCAGCAACTTAGGGTTGGCATGTGCTTTAAAATCCTATCAAGTCATATGCATTTGCATTTTGCAACTATTTCATTACTGTAATATGATACCAGCCCTGGTATTTTTTCTATTTCTTTTAGCTCCTGATAATTTGGAAGAAATTTGCAATATTCTCCCATCTAGTTGACAGGGTTAGCAACTTCCCCTCAGTACTATGTCGTCTGCGATATCGTGAACGTTGTGCTGACATTTTATTCCCTTTGTTTTTACTTGCAGTACAATGGCAACGGGGAGGAGGATGATCTGGATGTCTAGGTTTTGGTGGTGGTTGACAGATTTCAACAGCAAGGAGTAACCTGAATGGAGGAAAATTTGGTGTTTTTGAAACCAGTGCTTGCTATATCATCTTGACTTTTTTATACATCGGGCAGTAGAGGTTCAGCAGTCTGGTAATTTTTTTCCACAGCAGTAATTTATGTGAAGGCTGATTGCAGTATTGCGAAACAGATTATGCTTCATTGGACGTTTTCGTCTTAATATTGCGCCGGGCTCTTGTTGCTACCTGAACTTCTGTGGATGCTACGACAGGCCTTCCTAGTACTGGTCGAGGTTTTCGCCACCCTCCTGTTACACTGCTGTTATGCAAAGGCTTGTTTATGCCTATGTAGGTGAAGTGCACCATATGTCCCTTAATTTTTGCGATGTCTGCCAGTTTGTCCCTGAACTTGAGTCACGCAATTAGGCCTCTTTACTAAATATGTATAGCAGGCCAACCAGGATCCTGATCCTACTTTATACAACTGGAAAGAAAAAACCCACTTTTGCTTCACATTTGACCATTTGATTTTTACCTGCAGAATTCATACTTTTTGTTAATGTCACATATTTTTCAACGAGTAGAGATTTTTGGCTCCAGTTATCCATTGATCTCTTTACTTGAAAATAATAATTCAAAACTCCTATTTATAAGTTTCATAAAAATATTGCATGTTTTCGATGTTGTATCCCCCAACCTTGCAAAATATCATTTTGGAATGCTTTGCATGGCCAAAACTCCACATAATCTTCAGTTACTGATTAAGTTTGGTTTGAGGTGATGGGTCGAAGCAGTAGAGATCAGGAGGAAAACGTGTAGTAATGGAAAGGTGGCTTGGCGATCTATATGTTAGGTTCAACGTGGTCGTGGTGTCAGCGGAGAGAGATAGTGGTACTACCTGTCGATGTCCTCCATGGGTGTAAGTGATGAGCTAGGATGATTGCTGAGGTGAGAGAATCATGTCGATCGATGGTTTTGGTGTGTAGCAACTCTGTCGGGGCTTTGCATAGAATGTCAGTTTGTGTTTGCGTTAAGGGATGTGTCTGTTGCCTGTTAGCCACAAAGGCCACTCCCTCCTTGACTCCTCCTTCCTCAACCTGTTTTCCCATTTGAGCCAGCTCTGCCCCGTTCTCGTCCAACGCCGTTGTGCATCGAGGAGGACATGTCCATGTTAGGCCAAGTGGAGCTCAAATGGGAGAGCTAGCTTCAGGCGAATTGGTGAGCAAGGACAAAAAAACCCACAAAGGCGAACAAAGCCGCGGAGAGTGGCTGTTTGATATTGAGCTTAATAAAAAAAAAATCTTATAGGACCTCTCTGGACTATAACTATTTCTTATGTAGAAAGTAGGAATTTTCGATCCTAAGAATTTTTCCGGTAGGACCATATGGAGCGTAAACTTAGGGCTGTAAAATTGATTCTATACGTCATCTCATTTGTTAATAACGATTCATACATTTTTTTTTTGAGGATATTATAACGATTCATACATGGAGTGCGTTGCTTTGTCTACTGGGCAACATGTAGCTTGGTATTTTGAGAATTCAAAATCTACAGCTTTAAGTTTTTAAAAAATTCTAAACGTAGATAATGATGATTTCTATCAGTGTGCAAAAAAGAAATGCGAAAAATCTGTATTTTATGCTGTGTAAAAATGATAAATTTCTAGATCTAGGATGTTGAAGAGTGACAGATTAGAAAACTCCCAAAATTATCAGGATTTTTCATTTCCGTGTAGGCCGGAATATAAACTATTTTGAGTTAAAAAATTGCAGAAGCGTAGAACATTCCATTGTCAACATTTAGGATTTTTTCCGGAGTTTTTGAAATTTTAAAACGGTGATTTCAAAGAAATTCAAAAACCGGGCTACAAAATGACTTTGCGTCCGTACCTGCCTCTCCATTCTTCCAGAAACTCACGTGTCAACTTAATATATATACACAATATAAAGACTCCACCTACAAAATGTATCAGTTTTGAGAAAGTGTAGGAATCAACATTTCTTGATGTCTAAATCTTGAATTGTTCTTATTTCTAAGTTCTCGAATTCATTTTCATTGAGAGCGACGGTGGCACAACAACTATGATTTCGGCTAATGTTTAGTGAGTTTTTTAAGCCTAGGTGTCTTTTATGAGAGATAGTTTAGTTGTCTTGGTTGTATTTTTCTTTTATTTAGGATATTTTCTATGTTTGTCGGTTTAGTTACCGTTTTGTCTACTCACTCCGATCAACAATAAGTGTCACAGTTTTGAACTACACCCTCCGATAGTAGTTTATTGGATCTATCTCCTCATTCTTTTTTTTAATAATTATTACTATTCTTATTTTTATTAATAACGACAACAAATTTTTATAATGAGAGTGGTTTATAATTTTATTAATACATGAGATGTTTCTACGACTGTCTTCAGAAAAATACGAGATTGTGTCATGTAAGAAGAAAGAGTTTGAAGATCTCAAAGATTTGCTCAATTCTTTTAGACTTTATTTTGTAATCCGCTGTAGTCAGCTCATGTATCTCTACCATGTACTTTTCGCTATAAATATATCGTGGTATTAATTTTCAAAAAAAATAAGATAGCCCTGACCATATTCAAATCGAATATATACTTCTATAAGTATTCCGGGAAAATATAGAAATCTTAATCGGTGGTCTTTGTCAATTGCTAGGGTTGTTTCTGTAATATTCGGCCGAAGAGAAGAGAATAGGTGTAGAAGCCTCTTCCCCCCACCTCCTCCTCCGCCGCCGTCTTCACCGGGGCAGCGAGCCCAACCCTACGCCTCTCCTCGCCAATCCCACCGCCGCAGCTCATGGACAGGCAAGCCCAGGACTACGCGGCCGCCGCCATGGCGTACGCGCAGGCGCAGGCGCAGCAGCCGCCGCCGCCGCCGCAGTACGGCTTCCACCCCCAGGCGCAGCCGCAGTACGCGCACCACCCACCGCCCTACGCCGCCCCAATCCCCCAGTACCCGCAGTACATGCCGCCCCAGCAGCAGCTCTACCCTCACCTCCCGCCGCACCAGCAGCCTTCCCCCTACCCGCCGCCCCACGTCATGGCGACGCCCTCCCAGCCGCCCCACCCCTACATGCACCCGCCGCCGTTCGAGCCCGCACCGCCCGCGCCGGCACCTCCGCCGGCCGACCCGGAGCTCCAGAAGCGCATCGACAAGCTCGTGGAGTACATCGCCAAGAACGGGCCGGAGTTCGAGATCGTGATCCGCGACAAGCAGCACGACAACCCGGACTACGCCTTCGTCTTCGGCGGGGAGGGCCACGCCTACTACAGGTACATGCTCTGGGTCGCCGGGCGCCCGCCGTACCCGCCGCATATGATGCCGCCGATGGGTCCGATGATGCGCGGCCCGCCGATGCACCAGCCGGGGTACCCGCAGTTCTACGACCAGCACCAGCATTTTGGTGCGCACGGACACGGGGAGTACGAAGCCGCGGCGGCGCAGTCGTTCAAGGGTCTCTCTGGGCCGCTCCCGGCCGATGTCGCTGCCGAGCTGCACGATGTGCTTACCAATCTCAATGGCACCAAAGAGTCCATAAAGGGAGCCAAGACATGGTTTATGCAAAGGGCGCCATTTGCGCCAGCTCTGGCCGAAGCTATTAGGGAAGAGTATTTGCTCTGGAGGATTCAGAGAGGCAGCTGCACATTGTTTTCCTGGTGAACGATATTCTCTTTGAAGGGTATGTTTTCATCTCAGTATCTATTTTGTGATTATAATTGCTCACCTTATGGCTTGTCAATGACTCAGTGAAGTATAACTATCAATTTGATCTAGTTTTTATTTGTTCAATGTTCACGCTGATGAAAACTTGATTTAAGAGACTCAACTTTGGCGCGACTGAAAGACCAACATAGGAAATGTAGTGCAATTGGCAGATCTTGTTGCTGCCGTATGTAGATTGTAGGTTTTCCGTACGAACTAATGAGACCTGATCCATATTTTCCTATAGAGGCTCTTTGGAGTGCTTTGCTACACCCAAATTCCACAGGATAGAAATTATATTTTGTGTCCTGCGCGTACCTTCTCTTTCTTCAAGTTACTGCAATATTTCCGCGGAGCATCCAAAGAGCCACATTTGCAAATTTTGTGTTTCTATTTTCTGTAGGGCTCAGGAAGTCGTGACATCCAATTCAATGTTTTTCCATTCCTGTTTACTATTCCTATGTTTTGGAATCAAGCATTCCAAAGAGGGCCTACGAGATTGTGTAGAAACAATGCAGTGGATAGTGACCTTTCCATTTGTCAGTATCAAAGGCAATTTGTCTTCAAAATTAAGAAAATGTCAAATGAATGCCATTTGATATGACATTGCTCCACTCTGATTCATTTCAAAGACCAGTGTACTGCCAAAATATAAACAAATGTCTTGTCTGACTGCTCTCTATTTACAAAGTGCATAAACGACTAAAGAAAAACATTCACTAGGCTACCATGATATTTCATTTAGTTATTGTACCATTATTGTATCTCGTATATGATCCTGATACCCTTTATGATACGTATAGGCAAGTACCTAATGATTTCCATTTAGTCTACTGATACAGTCATTTCAGGGGGTAATTTCCTTGCCAATACAAACCCAATAACCAATCCTTATTTAAGGGAGACCAGTCCTAATGCTCCCTGCTTGCACACGTAATCACACAGAATGGACAACTCCCTGATCTTGCACGTGGAACACAAACATGGCACCTCGCTTCACTGCCAATAATTGGATGCCATCTTGACATGCCCGTTCTCACTCTCATCCCCACTCCTTTATTATGGATGCAGCTGCATATGCTCACTCTCTCTCTCCATAGTCTATATGCTACTATGCTAGCATATTGATGTATCCATGTTTTGGGAAGATTTAGTATCAACACATCTTGTATTTTGTATCAGCGCTCACCAGACCGTGTGTGATGTTCCTATTAGGAAGATAGCTCAGGAGTCATGAACGTGACTTAACTATTTGTGAATTTTCATGTTTAGAGATGAAAATGTCTCTGCTAAATCTATGTATTTAGTCGTTGAGAAACTTATGCATCTCAGAAGGTTATTTTGCTTTAGCTTTTGCCTATCCATCTGTTAAAAGGGCTTATTATAATTAAACATTACAATATGGAATGTGATTGATTTGGCAAGACATCAACCGTAGCAAAGTCAGGTTGTAAAAGATGATATACTAATAGAAACATGATGATGGTATCGGAAAAGCGTCTAATGTTTCATGATACCCGGCATGTATGATGCATCTAACAGAATGACAGAGTAGATTTCTATAGCTTGCTCTGCACTATTTCTGATTGAATCTAGTATGTTACAGCTCCAAATTGCACATGGTGTTTAATTGTGGATATTTAATGTATTGGCGGTGCTTTTCTTAACACATTCCATATGCTACAGCTTACAAAGACGAACTAATATTCAGGACCTTGACAATGAGGCTGTTGCTTTTCAATCTGTGCTGGGCTCCATGCTTGCAAGGATTTATAATAATCCACTGAGTAAAGATGACAACCAGACTCGCCTTGAGAAAATCTTGCAGTTCTGGGGTTCGAAGGAAGTTTATGACCAGGAAACCGTTGCTAGCCTCGAAAGAGAGATGAAAGGTGGGGTGTCATATCCTTCAGCACCACAGCATGTTTCACCAGATCCCTCAAGCTATTCAGGTTTTCCTTGTCTCCCTCTTCTACTAAAGCATACTTTTCTCTAGGTGCTTATAATTATTTTTTCTCATGTGTGTTTAGAAGCTTTTAGGTTTCTAACTTTCACATAAATGGGGTTGCTGTGATTTAGGCGTATCTAACCTTACCTATGGGATTTTGATCATGTTATCATTTCCTTCTCATTTCTATTTGATAACTTCGTTGTAGTAGCGATATGTTAATGCCCACAAACTTTATAGGCGGGTAGCTTTGGAATATGTAAATGGTTTGCCAGGCTATAGAGAAAGATAATGTCAAAGTTACTATGTCACCTCTGAGACCGATCCAGTAATTTCTGGACTAAAATCCTTTATATCTATCAGGTCCACAGTATTTGCTATATGTATTTATGTATAAACTGGAAAATGATTCACGATGAATTTAGCCTTGTTTTCTGCATTCTATGAATTAATTTCTTGAGTGTTACACTATAAATTAATTTCTCGAGTGTTACACTATATATACACTTGCAAATGGCTTTTATGATGCATTGCGTTTCCCTTTTGCTTGTTGGAGGTAAATCTAAGTATGTTTGATGGATATATTTCCAGGGTCAGCAAAGCCGCCCTCAAAATGGTCCTCTGCTCCGCCAGAGAAGGAGAATGCAACTTATCCTGTTTCTGGTGCACCCCAACCTGTGTTTTCTGCACAATTTCCAGCAAACCAACTTCCTGCCGGTGTTTACCCTCCTCTAGGCCAAACTGCTTTTCCAGGATCTTTGCCAATGCAACCATCTTTACTCCCCCCTGCGCTACCTCAAAGTGTTGCTCCAGCTACAACAAAAGATCTAAATCCACCTCCATATCCACTATTCCCCCCTGGCCTCATTCCAGGAATGGTCCGAAAGATGCAAATCGGGAGTGGGGTGCCATATTCTCCCCTGAGCTCGCTCGACATCCCCACGGTCATCCCGCCATCAACAGTTGCAGAGTCTGATATTCTTGAGCGTGTAACGAAGTTCTTCAAGGAGATTGGTGAGGTAAACCCTTCGGAAGGTCCAATGAAGCAAGGCGAGCCCGATGATTACGACGACTATGAGAGGGAGCTTCCCGCCCGCAAGGGAGGCGCATGCATCCCTCCCCCTGCCAGCTTGCATGTAAATCCTGAGACGGGGATGCGTGCTGATGGCTCGGTTGATAGCAAACCAGGGTCAAGCGGCCGGCTGGGCCTCGGAGCCTCTGCTGACCTGAACGAGGAGAGCCACCAGTATGGTGATGTCTATTCTTCGTATCGCAAACAGAGGAGCAGCAACTACCATACTTCCATGAGCTCTCGCTCGTTGGCACCGAGGTGAAAAAACGGAAGACATCCAACGAGCTTCCTTGCCGTTTCTGTGGCATGCTCGGGGCAAGAATGGCTGTCTCTGCTAATGTATCTCAGTAGGCAGGATCGGACGATCAAATGGTTGTACAATGTAACATTTTTACCTTTGCGGAAGACAGGCTGCAGCTTCTTATTTTGTAGAGCGGTATGTTAAGTGGAAACCGGTTTTGTTGTGTATATGTGATGTCATGTTCGTTCCGTAATTACAGCTGTGGAATCTACTGTATCTAGCATCTATCATAGACTAAAAGTCTAACAGAGACTTACTCTGTTCGACGAAGGTCTAACAATTATTCATCCGACGCCAAAAGCCGGCGTCATCAGCTGGCACAAAACTTCTCGACTGGCCTCCACCATCATCAACTTTGTAGCCGTCAATCTAGGCTGGTACTTTTTTTGGACGGCTCTTATGTGGCAATAATTCTGTTGCATACCAACGGATTTAAGTTTGACAAAACTGAAATCTGTCAGATGAATGCCAATCTCAGGCACACGTGCTTCTTAATGTTCGTTTGTTCCGTACTATCTTATCAAGTTAATTGGTTAGTACTACCTCAACCCCAATGTACATTTCGTATTAGAAAGCCACATCCATTAGTTTGTCAGCTAACAAGGATGCTATTTTTTGTAAAGGCAATGAAATGTTCTGCATTCGTACCAATATACTACCTTGATCAAGTTAATATTTACTGCATCCGGTTGTAGAATAGGTATAACTTTTTAATTATATGAAAGATATATTGAGATGCCCAATTTAAATTAGTAAAGCCCAAAGTTCTACACAACTTATATAATGCTGCGGGTACATGGTGACAACGTACCGAAATGACGAACTAGATAGGAGGAACAAACCGGACCATCATATAACAAACCGGACGAACATCAAGAATCAACAACATCAGGTGCGCTGCTCGGAGCGAGAGTCGTGTATATTCCCGTCTAGATTGCTAGGCATCCATATAGGCTTGCTCGGGTTGTAGTTGGTAAGAAGATGATCATTTTGTAGATGAGGTATATCCTTGAACTGTTTTGCAGATGAGGTCAGCATGACGTTTGATAATTTTAGATTCATCAATTGTCAGCTTATTACGGACAACCCACAAACGTCCAACATTGAGCAACAAACATAAACGACGTGTAAACTATTGTACTTCTATTTAAACAATCATTTTTCTTCTTTTTTTCACATTTAAGTTGGTTTTATACCTTGTAAAAGACAATATCTCTTTTTGCACAATTAAGATATATTTCCAATGGTGTACACTACAACTATAGAACGAAGAACAATTGTGGAAAACTACTGTATGGCTAAAAATGCTAACTATTTTATATAAATATATTTGTTAAAACCACAATATGAGAAAAAACCTAAGAAATTATAGAAGTTCAATGTAATTATATTTACTTTAAATCGCTCTGGATCCAATAATAAATTGGAAACCGCTGCACGCATCGTCCACCAAGCATAACGACGCGTCATGGGCACTCATGTTGGACACCACATTACACATGATATGATCATAGAAAAAGTCAACATTCATGAACAAACATAAACCAAAGTAGTCTATGCAGATGTCCCGACAAACCCTCGAGAATGGCATAAAATGGGCAAAGTTTGCAGGGCACCAGAGCGCGTTAGCAAACGAACGGGAGAAGAAGCTATGTGTCGCAACTTCTGCCACCCCACAAAGTGAGCAAGCACCGGTAAAAGGGCCATGCCTAAGAGCCACCTATCGGCTATTTATCAACATATTATCAACTTACTACCGAATCAACGGTAATTTGTAAGACACACTGATCAAGAAAAAATAATCATGCCAACTGTTCAATTTATACTCCAGAAATTTGTATTATTTATACTCACACTTCTGTCAAGACATTTGCTAAGTTGTATGCTTCGGAATCTCTACCAAACTAACTAATAGTAATAAAAGTAGAGAATGTCATTCTGAAAATAATATACATATATGTTACATAATTCATCAAATGTAAAACAAAATCAAGGAGACATGTGTTTTTTCACATTTAAGTTGGTTTTGTATCTTGTTAAGGATAATATCTCACAAAGGAAAAACTTTTTGCACAACTCAAATATATTTTCAATGATATACATTTCAACTATATAACGAAAAAAACTGAGAAAAAATATTGTATGGTTAACAATGTTAACTAATTATTATACAATGTATTTTTGTTAAAACCACACAATATGATGATAACATCTACGAAAGTAAAAAAGTCTAGTATAATTATATTTACTTTAACTCATCGGGGTGCAAAAATTAATTGGAACGGTACAACCACCGCCCTGTGTTGTCCACCGTACGCTGGCTTGGTGGGCTGGCGCTTTCGACGTCGAGGTGGAGTAGAGACCAACCGGCGGGGTTAACGAGACACCTCTCTAGGATCTAGAATCGGAAATTGTGTATCCTTTCATATAATCTGATGAGAAGGACCGGGATACCTGCCATGACATCACCGATATTGCCGCCATGATAGTGATCTGAAAGGTCGATCTGAATAGTGAGGTGCAATCGGATATCATCAAGATGCTCCACGGCTTGGGGGCGGCAAGCATGTTGCTGATCGAGAACGAGGTCCGTGGCTACACTACCACGACGCTGAGAGACCACAATGGCTAAAACATCATCCAGATATACAATTTTAAAGGGTGCGGCTTCACGAACTATGCAAAGACTCTGCATCCATCTCCAGAGTATCGTTCAATAAGGTTGTGCTAGATGCCCCAACATTCCCTACTGTCGCATCGTTCTCGGTCAGGGGCCAAGCTAGCTCAGTCGGGACCTGATGAAGCTAGACGTCCTGACTTTAGGGCTAAACATACTCTTCATGTCTAAATCAGAGGCGGGGGGTGGTAGGGGGGTATCGCCGGACATCTAGTATTCCCCATTCAGGTTCATTTTCGACACATGAATGTCAGCGCCACACATCTCCTCGGGAGCGTCCACCTTGATGGGTATCCGGCTGCCATAAAGTTGGCCATCCCAACGACAGTAAAAGCGCTCGACAAATGTAGAGGGCCCTTCTTGGACTAGCAACACGATCTCCTATTTGATTGGTATCCCGGCTGTCATAAGGTTGCAGCTGAAGCTCCTCCCTATGCCCATTTAATCACATTTCTAAATAAATGTTGCGTTCACTCGTTTATGATAAATGATTATACCATTGTTAACACCTTGTGCTATTTGGTCTATAAATCAAAGAGAACCCGACAAAGAAAGTGTTTTCTAACATCATGTCAAAGCGTTCACTTTGCGCCTCCTACGAATTTATAACCTGGGTCACTCTAGGGTAAAGGGGTCCAACATGATCTGGTATGCTGATCATTTCGGACATCACCAATAGACCCTTAGGAGGTCAATTCACATCTTGGGAATATGCAGAGACTTGAAGTCTAGCAATGACATGAAATTTACATTGTACTTTACGCTAACAAATGAAAAAAAAATCTCTTATGACATATTTACAAAACTATATTCATGCGAATCCAAGTATAATAATCTACAGTTACCGAATCAGGACAAGAACTATGGTGGCTGATATGTTTGTTTGGTGAAGTGGAAAGGAATTTGTTTCACATATATGCAATTTATAAGAGCAGAGTTGTCCTGCAACTGGTTATGCATATGATACTTCCGTGTAGTTTGGAGAGAGGAGCACAAATAGGACTGAATGAACGGCAATAGACTACTGGCTCTTGATCTTCACTTATATCTTGTACAACTGGAGTCAGGTTGCCTTAAATTTTTGAATGACATCATCTTTGGGATCGCTTGCTCATAAGTGCAAATATCTGAGGGAGTAAACACGAAAAAGATTATCTTCTTCAAGGTTGTCTTGTTGCACGGAATAAGATAAGCCAATGCCTTTAGCAAAGGCAACCTCGAAACTCAACACGGGTCGTCAATTGTGGTTTACGTCTACCCTATATTTCCTCTATGCCCGAAAACGCGGAGGTTGAATAAATGCCCCTGCACTTCTAAGATAACATAACCTCCCTTTTCTACAAAAATGTAAGAAGGTGTACCGAAGAGAAGTTCATATAAATGAGGTTTATCAAAAAGAAAGAGAACTAGGTTTAAAACCGCCCCACTTAATGCAAGTCATCGTTCATAGCGCAAGCGCATGGCAGTGGAAGGAAAATGCACGGTGTCGAACGTGTTGCACTGAAAGGCGCGTTCCGAGTGTGTGTCCGATTTATATTTCCATTTATTGAAAACATAGCTTCCCTTCTTGATTAAGAAACTAGCGAGACTGCACGTGCAAAGTGAGTTCAACTAATATAAATTAATTATGTTGCATTTACAAATATAGTTTCTTGTGTTGTATGTATATTTTGAATGCAAAACAATATAGGTGAAAGAAGAATCTAAAACCATTTATTTTTGTAGGGAATACAAGAAGTTTATAAGTTTAATGTTGATCATTCTCATAGTTTCATCATGCACAATTTGAAAATAAGGGCATGGGATTTTGCTCTCAATAACAAAGTGCTCGTGAACAATAATAATTCTAAGTAGTGAGAGACAAGAGTTTTCATGGATGTTAACTAAATTTGTGACAGCATTAGGAGGAATCAATATAATCATTCAGAAATAAGTACTCCCCCGGTCCGTTAAGAGTGTCGGAAGAATTGCACATACCATCCACAAATTTATACCTGTACTAGCGACAATCTTTTAGGATCAGAGGAGTACTAGTGATTGAAGTGATTCTTATCTTCGTCCGCAACATTGGATAGATAATTGTAAAATTTGACAAATCAATTTCTGATGGATACGATCAATCTTATCAGACGCTGCCATTTATCACATAAACGATACCATTTATTCAGGACTAAACAGATATGAATGACAACCGAGCATGCCGTCTTCATATAGAATCAAATGAAAAAATTAGAGTATCCAGTTAATTAGGATGCATAACTAATTCCCTATTACTGTTTCAGTCATCAAGCATATGAGGATGTGTACAACGGTAACATATATTACTCCATATCTTGATATAAATAGGGAATATATCGAACAGGCATGCATTGATGCATGCACACACTAAATATAGCAAGAAACACGAAAATACCGCACGTATGAAAATCAACAAATAGTTTTTTTTTTGCGTAGAGTATGCAAATCAAATTTAAACCAAATGCTTTCCCTCCTACAGAACGACGTTACGCGGCGATATTACTTGCTTCCATTTCTAGCTCGTCTGCTGGCTGTCCGGCTGTCCCTCGCCGGGTTCCTCCCTAGATATTAAATCCCGGCCGGCACCAGGATCTACAAAGCAACCAGACATCAAACAAGCACACAGGATCTACAAACCAACCAGACTCATCAAGAAAAACCTCTTCTTCTCTCGATCTCTATCTCCAAATGGACTCCACCGGCTCATTCACCATGCCCGCCGGTGACGCCTCACTGCAGTCGCCGGCCATCCGTGCGGAGGACAAGCAGCTAGCGGTGGAGGGGCAGAAGGGCCCAACGTCGTCTCCCGCGCCGTCATCGGCTTCAATCACGGTGGTGATCCCCGGGTTCAAGTGCAAGTACTGCCCGTGCAGGTTCTCGACCGCGCGTG
Organism: Poa pratensis; assembly: GCA_947311845.1. Taxonomy (NCBI): domain Eukaryota; kingdom Viridiplantae; phylum Streptophyta; class Magnoliopsida; order Poales; family Poaceae; genus Poa; species Poa pratensis. Next base: position 15,713,876 of record CAMZMU010000089.1, on the reverse strand, counting down.
GGCGGGGCGGGCACGAGAGGGTGCACCTTCACCTGGCCGAGTTCCGCCAGAACCAGAATCAGAAGAAGCACCGTCGTCGCGCTCCCGCTGGGCCGCGGCCGTGCGCCTCGTCGTCTTACTCGCACGTCCCCGGCCTGCGCAGCGCTTGCTTCCTCTTCCATCCGCAGCTGTTCAACTCGTATAGCACCACGCCCCTGCCTCACTTCCCTAGCTCGGCCCGCTCTGGCGCCGTGCCTTTGTTCGCCGGCGCCGGGGGCCTCGCTCCCGCTCAACCGTCACCGGCGGCTGCTGGAGGTGGAGGCCATGTTGGAATCTCGCGTCAAGTGAACCAGGAGAAATTGCCGAGTTCTACTCCTGGTTCCGCTCAATCGCCGTGCCTTCGTTCATATCGCAAACGCAAACGGGCGGCGGCACCGTCGGCCTTCCTCAGCCTTCACTTGGCGCCCCAGCACCGGTAGCGGAAGGCAACGGCGGGACTGGAGATGGGGTTCCTCTTGGAGGCCCGCAAGGCATGTCTGAAGTGAAACAGGAGGAGACTACCGATGGGATTGACCTAACCCTGAGGCTCTAGGATCAGGTCTTGGGTTGGTCTTGTCACCTCCAGATTTAAATTGGTTGGCCAAGTTGAAATCGTCTGCTAGCTTCGTTTTCTTAAACAACTCCGGGCTTCACCCTATTTGCTTGTAATTCATAGTTGAGCAACCGTACCCTCGCATGTGAGATTTTTTTGAAGTGTAATTCAAGGTGTGGTTATCTGGATGGGCTCTGAACATGTGTTGTTTTCCAAGATGAATGTTCTGGCTCTTAAATTATCCACTAATCCATCATTTGTTTTGTACTGTTGTTTGGAAGGATCATTCAACTCTTTTAAGGTGAATACTGATATGAGATGCAAACACTCACAGCGACCTATTGGGTCAAATTGATCTTTTCTTTCTTATCTATGGGAGCTGTACGACGATATAGGTGTTTTGCGATCCATTCATCTTTCTTATAGAAAAACTGCTTTTTAGATTTTTTCTATTGAGTTTTGTGTCATAAGTCATAACACCTGCTATAGAAATGCTCATGACTTCCATGTAAAAGTAATGGTGGATGTTAGATCTTACTACTCCATCAAGCTATGATAGTATATAATATATATATGATCTAGCGTATGTGATCGTGATATACACACCTTTATTTCCTAGAGTATTCACCTTCATCACCTAGATTCGCGGCATAATCAATCTCCTCATTGCCACAAAACCCCTCATGCATCAAACTTCTCGTTAGAGACAACGAACCAAAAGTAACCATCTAAGTGGTTCTTGACATAATGTACATTACCAACAGCTTCCAAACACATCACATGCAACACTAAGATAAGCCTACTCATTAACTCCTTACAAAAATCTTCAGCTAGAATAAAGAATAGACACAAGAACGACTTTGAAAACCCTTGTAACTATGTAGGAAACGGGCGTTAATCGTGGTAAATCTAAATCTAGCGTGGTAGTAGATGAAATTCGTCACATGTGTTCATCAGGCGGTGCGCCACAGAAAACATGAATATATGTATGCAACCTGAGGAATGAGAGTTTAACTACCCAACTAAACTGGCAAAAACAGAAATTCATTACGAATGAGACAAGATCCGTGTGCAACAGAAGGTGGCTTTTATGTAGTTGCTGAACGAAGTAAAGCTATAGGGCCTTTGAGTAGCATATGAGAAGTTTGTATACTACCTAACAAGCTCCAGTTTCAGCGCTTTGCATGGACTACACAGACATATATCTTGTTCGTCCTGCACAGATCTTGACAGTTGAGGAATAACTTGATGTAAGGGTACATGGAGCTCGTTTTTGAAAAACTCAAGAAACGACACCTTTCAGAAATTATGAAAAATAAATAGATGTGGATAATGATAATTTCTATTAGTGTGCAAAATATCAATATTTGTTTTGTATTTTGAGCTGTGTAAACATGACAAATTTCTTGATCTGGATTGGTGAACAATGCCAATCAAAAAAAATTAATATTAGGATTTGTCATTTTTGTGTTGGCCGGAATAAAAACTATTTTGGGTTGAAATTTTGCAGCACTATAGAATTCGGCATTATTAACATCTAGGATTTTTCCATATTTATAAATTTGAAGTATCATTTTTTTAGAATCAAACAAGAGCTCCCCTCCATGGAGCACGTGCTCCAAAGCAACTTTTCGTATGTAAGGTGTGTCAGTCAAGTTCTTTTTCAAAAAAGAAAAGAGTTTTAGCCCGGGCCTCTGTATCAATTCATGCCTAGAACCATTTTATTGCATAGGTTTATCATTTACAATTTACATCTCGTGGATCACAAAATCAACCAGCGGAACAAGATAAACACAAGGCACTTATGCATCAAGTAATTTTTTAGTATGCTGTCAGCCCACCTTGGTTGCAAATATACCTTGCAACTTTCTCTAGAGGTCTACATCCAAAATTCATAAGCATCCACTACGTCTCCTGGAGAAGAAATGACCACATGTGGATCCAGTACATAGACATACGAATAACCTGTAAAAAAAAGAGCATTTACAATCTTTAAAATAATGTTAGTTCGATAGTTCCATATGGTTCAAACTAGAGCAGAAGCACGAATCCTAGTTTTTGTTTTTATTCCATTTAGCAAAATTTCAAATATTTTCATGATATTGGTTAGAGTATTAATATTAGAAGTGAAAAGAACAATTCTCCATTGTTTTACGGAAAAATGGACAAACGATAAATAAAAGTTAGAATCCTTAAATCACATAAAGCACATATCTTGCAACCATTCCATTTACACTTGGCGAGATTATCCTGAGTAAGTATTTTTTTAGAGGAACCACATGAAAATCTTAATCTTTGAAGGTACCTTTATCTTTCAAATATATTTGCAAAAAATCTAGTATATTATTCATTATATCCGCATACATAGATATCACAATAAATGATCCCGCTGTTGTGAGATTCCAGATAAAAGTATGATATAATGAGAGAGCAAAGGGCCAATTGATGTGAAGGGGAAAGCATGATCTAGGATTAGTTAAAATATGATATGAGTAGGTTCTTCCAGTACTGTAGCTTGTCTTTAGGATCCTAGACGTTTTTGTTTTCATTACTGAAACTCGCTTGGCGAGTGATAAGATTATTGAGCAAAATTACCAAGCCATCAAATTAGCGCGGTGTACAGTTTTAAGCTAAGAGTCATCGGCGTAGCGCGGCGTGCCGCCGCGCCAGCTCTTTCTAGTTTTATTTAAATGTAACGGACGATATGCAAGTAATATTTTTGTAGCATCAAGGCTTGATTCATTTTTCACACAAAAGAGTCTAATTTTGTGCCTTCTTTTAGATATTTTAGTTCTTATCAATAGTACAGAATACAATGTCTCTAACCTTGAGGCTTTGGAAATGTCAGTGAAGCCATCCCTCGGTGTCACCTTTTTGTGCCGGACAGTAGTTTCGACGGAGACCTTGAGGCTCTGGCACCTTTCCGGATAGGTCCATTAGCTCCTGGAGTCACCCGGAATTCTAGTCCTGACATCCAGATGTATATTGACAAACATTATTTAAGCGCCCATCAGTGTTGTTATAATTTCCCGTGACCTTCCCACCTCCTATCCACAACATAGAGCTGCAAGGTCATGCTAGCCGTTTCCCTCTAGAATCCACCAAGTGCAGACCCTCAGCATTGCCTCTCAGCAGCCCTATCTATTGAAGATTCACATAAGATAACTAAGAACAAGAGATACAAGAGCACACTCACTGAGATAAGAGGTGTTTGAAGCTATATTTCAGATGGAACATAATAAAGCATCATGACCAGATGAGTTTTCTGCGGAGTTTTATAAGAAAATTTGGGATGCCATCAAGATTGACTTGATGGTAATGTTTGCGAAGTTGCAATTTTTTATCTACCTTTATTTAAAATAAATTATGGGATGATTACCTTGCTGCGCAAAAAGGAGGACGCGCGTAGAATCGAAGACCTATATGCCTTCTAAATGTGAGTTTTAAATATTTACCGAAGTGGGAACGAATCGTGTCTCGTCTATTGCTCAAAACGTTATTCGCCCAACAAGTACTAAGAGTGATCATAGTGATTCTAATGTTTGTCCACAACATTTGATGGAGAATTATAAAATTTTAAAAATCAATTTCTGATTGATAAGATCAAGGGTATCACAAATTAGCATATGTGTGACAGAGAGGGTTGACGTATCAGCTCTTATAAGACGCTGCCATTTATCTCATTAAATGTTACCTACCATTTATATTCGGGAGGAGTAAACAGATAAGAATGACTACCGATCGAGCATGCCGTTTTCATAGACTCCATCAGTTCCTTAATATAAAACGTTTTGGCAATCACATGATATATAATTAGCAGTAAATTACGCATGACTGCATAACTAATTCCCTACACCTGTTTTCAGTCATCAAGCATATATACGAGGATGTGCGAAAGTTTGACTTGCGTAAACGTCCTCTTCTCTCGTCCGCCCCAAGTGGCAGCGGGAGGAGAAACCCTAAACCTTGCAGCCGCCCAGTCCTCCTCTCCTCCTTCCCCTCCCTCGCCGTGGCCATAGGGGGCGGCTAGGCGAAGCTAGGTTGGCCCGCGGCGGCGGGATCAATTGTCCTCTCGCGTGAAGGACCGGCGTGGGCCGTTGCGTTAGGCTGGAGCGTGGTGCTGCCGGGCGCTATCGCGTGTCCAGCCTTTCAGAGCATATGGCACTTGGCATAACGGAGGCGCGGCGGACGACACGTCGGAGCCGTCGGCGGCACCAGATTTCAGGGCGGCGCTCGAGTCTCCTCCCTCCTGAGCGGCGACACCTCTCGATGGGGCAGGGTTGGATGGATCTCGTACGTCTGCCCGGATATTTCTAGCCCGATGCGGCCCTTCTGTCTGTGTTGATGGTCGTCTCCGTCGTCTACGGCTCCAGATCGCCAGAATTGTGGGACTACCACCGGGGATAAATCCTTTGCTCGGATCTACAGGCGCAGATGATGCATCGACGTCTATGGGATCCGCTAACCTAGTTGGAGGGTATCGTCATGGTGGTGGTCACATCGAGCAACAAGGGAAACCTCTGTTTGGCTAGCTGCACCGCACAGTGGCGGCGTGTGACATCGTCTACCTCATTGGAGGCACTGTTTTGAAGCTCATAGTTTTGGTGACTGATCTTGGAGGCATGGCAACATTGCGTCACCGCGAAGACTCGTCTTGAAAGACTGTTTGCTCCGGGGAAAACCTTGAATCTGGGTCTCGCCGATCGGACGATGGTGGCGTTTGGCGCCGCATCCTCTCTCGGGGGCATTGTTTTTGGAGCAAGAGCTAGCTGGATGGGCCGTACGGTGGATCGGCGTCGTATCTGTTGCATCGAAGACAGCGGGTCTCGGGGGCATGGTGCATGAGAGTCACGATGGCGGATGCGTGATGGCGAACGCGCACAAGATGGTGGCACTGCCTGGTGTCGTGGCGGCATCGACGATAGTCCAAGTCTTGCATTGATCTCTCCTGAAAATGAGTTGGCGGAAGATGGCGGTAGCGGCTTCTGAGTGTGCACTGAGCGTCTGCTGGACATGTTTGTGCTCCAGGTTCGCCATTGGACGATTTAGATGATATGTGTTGAATCGTTGATGTGTGTGGTTTGGGCACATGGCTCCGATCAGATCCACCCCCTTCATCCTTAATCAAACTTGTATGTGTAGCGACAGTTTTTGTCCGAAAGGTGGCTTCCAATTGATTGATGTATTTCTTTGTAAGGCTTTCTGATTTTTATTATTAGTAAAAAAAGGGCTATGTGCATCAGAATGGGTTGAACCTCTGGTTCGGAAAAAAAAATACGAGGATGTGTACAACGGTAACATACATTAAACCATCTTGATACAAATAAGGAACCAACAGGCATGCACAGCACTGATGCATGCACACACAATTAATATAGCAAGAAACACGGCTTCCCTTTTTAAAATCAAATTATAGCAAGAAACGTCCGCAAATTACTTTGGCACCTGGTGCATATGCACCCGGTACTTGAAAAACATATTTTAAAATATCGAAAAAATCTGAAATAAAATTTCATGGATACATCTTCCCATTTTATGTGTTCGCAAAGTCGTTTTACCGAAAACCGATATTTTTTGTGCTCAGTGTAATAAAGACCAAAAATGTCTTATGAAAAGCCTTATTTTAGCATCAAAATTTTGTCTTTTTTATACAAGACACAAACATGTCGTTTTTCATGAAACAACTTTGTGAACACATAGCATGTCAAGATCTATGAGCGAACATATTTTTTCAATTTTTTGACATTTCAAAATACGTTAAAAATGAATTTTGAATAAATGGTGCATATGCACCCGGGAGTCAAAACACCACTCTAAATTAAGAAACGCGAAAAGACCGCATGTATGAAAATCAACAAGTAGGTTTTTTGCGAAGAGTATGAAAATCAAGTTTAAATCAAATGCTTTCCTCCTAAAAATGACGTTACGCGGCGATTTTACATGCTTCCATTTCTAGCTAGTGTGCTGGCTGTCCCTCGCCGCGTTCCTCTTTGGCTTTAAAACCCCGGCCGGCCACCATACATCACATCTAACTAGCACACAGTATTTGCGTACAAAGCGTTTCCCCAAGAAAAGCATCTTCTCTCGATCTTCATCTCCGAGTGGAGTCCACCCGCTCGACGGCCGCCGCCGCAGACGTCTCGCTGCATTCGCTGGCCATGCGTGCAAAGGACAACAAGCTACCACAGCAGAACCTAACATCCTCTCGCGCGCCGCCGCCGGTGTCAAGCAAGAAGGTGATCCCCGAGTTCAAGTGCAACTACTGCCCGTGCAAGTTCGCGACCGCGCGGGGGCGGGAAAACCACGAGAAGGTGCACAGTTACCTGCGCGAGCTCTCCAGAACCAGCAGCAAAAGGGGCACCGTCGTCTCGATGGGATTCATCTTGGAGGCCTGCAAGACATGCCTGAAGTGAATCAGGAGGAGGAGACTACCGATGGGATTGACCTAACCCTGAGGCTCTAGGATCAGGTCTTGGGTTGGTTTTGTCACCTCCAGATTTAAATTGTTTCGCCAAGTTAATTGGATTCGTCTGTTAGCTTCGTTTTCTTAAATTCTGGGCTTCATCGTATTTGCTTGTAATTCATTGTTGAGCAACCGTACCCAATGCAAATTGCTATTGATACTAGATCTACCTCGCCTGTGAGATGTTTTTCAAAGTGTAATTCAAGGAGGTGGTTTCTCTGGATGGGTCCTGAATATGTGGTAGTTTTCCAGATGAATGTTCTGACTTATATATATTTTTTTGAGATGGGGTGAAGCCCCAGCCTCTACATCGAGGGGGATGCACACAGTTTTTTATTGCAAACACTCACAACATGGACCTATTGGGTCAAATTGATCTTTTCTTTCTTATCTATGCATGGGAGCTGTACGACGATATAGGCCTTTTGTGATCCATTCATCTTTCTTATAGAAAAGGTGCGTCTTAGATTTTTGTATTGAGTTTTCTGTCATAACACCTGCTATAGAAATGCTCATGATTTTCATGCAAAAGCAATGGTGGATGTTAGATCTTACTACTCCATCAAGCTAAGAGAAATATATATGGTCTAGTGTATGTGATCGTGATATATATATATATACCTTTACTTCCTAGAGTACTCACCTTCATCACCTAGATTCACGGCATAATCCATCTTCTCATTACCACAAAACCCCTCATCAAAATCCTCGAACTAAAAGTAACCATCTAAGTGGTTCTTGATATAATGTAAATTACCAACAACTTCCAAACACATCACATGCAACAGTAAGATAAGCCTACTCATTGACGCCTTACAAAAATCTTCTGCTAGCTAGAAAAAAGAATAGACACAAGAACGACTTTGAAAAGCCTTATAACTATGTAGGAACATACATTGGACCGTGGTAAATCCAAATATAGTGTGGTGGTAGATGGAAGTCGTAGCATGTGTTAATTGGTGCCACAGAAACACGAATATATTATATGTGTGCAACATGAGAAATGAGAGTTTAACGACCCAACTAAACTGGCAAAAACAAAATTTCATTATGAACGAGACATGAAATGTGTGTAACAGAACTAAAGAAGATGATTTAGTTTTTATGTAGTTGTTGAATGAAGTAAAGTAAGGGTCTTTTGAGCTAGCATCTGAGAAAATTGTAAACTACCCACCGAGCTCCAGATTGTGTTTTGGCATGGACTACACAGACACAGTTCCGGCCTTGATGTAAGGGTATGTAAAGCGCCTATTGTGGTGAGTCGGTCGATTTCTCTTTTTTTTTTTTAGATAAAGGGCTTTATTACTCAAAAGTTTAAGTATTACACCCGGCCTCTGCATCAACGATGCATACAGCCGCAAACCAACGGAGAAAGTAAAAGTAATGCAACAGTAGACGAATTACAATCAGCAAGAATGATAATGCAAAACGCCTACGCCGTAGGCTAGCTCGACTGCCTATGGAGGACCAATCCGGCGATCAAGCGGCCACCCATGTGGTGAAAAAATGTCCCTCGCCACCTCTTCCAGTCGTGCACACGCCTCCGTAAAGTGGTATCGATGTCCCACTCGCTGTAAGGTGGACCACGAACGGAGAAAACTTGTGCAGCGGTAGAGTACCTGCATATGAGACACATTTTTATCATTGAAAACCTTGTCATTTCTACTTAGCCAAAGTGACCATATAACGGCAATCGCTCCCACCCTAATAACCGTTCTAAGCTTTTTATCTATCCCATGTAGCCAGTTGCCAAAAACATTTGCAACCGACATGGGTGGATATAAGTTAGACGCTATTTGGATAGATGACCATATAGAACGTGCGAAACTACACTCGAAGAATAAGTTTTATTGTCTCTTGGTGTGGACAAAACACGCACTTAGTACTTCCATGCCAATTTCGTTTGACAAGGTTATCCTTGGTTAAAATGACACCCCTATGAAGATACCACGTAAATACTTTTATTTTAAGTGGAACCTTCATTTGCCATATTTTCTTATTGTCATCGACTGGTATATCGGAATGCACGAGCGCCCTATACATAGAATCTACTGAGAATTTTCCATTCCCGCATAAATTCCACTGAAATTCATCGGGTCCTTGTGTAAGTTGGACTGAAGCCAACCGTGCCAACAAGGCGTTCCAAGACGTCAATCTCGGCCCAAATAAATCTCGTCTGAACGTCACATTGGGTGGAGAGCACTGCATCACAGTGGCTATAGTGTCCCCCTTGTGCCGAACAATATTGTATAGGGCCGGATATTGCTCCCGGAGGGTGGTGTTCCCTAACCATTTGTCCTCCCAGAATCTAATCTCGTGCCATCCTTAATATTAAATACGCCAAAGCGAAAGAAATGTTTTTTGTCGCCATTAGGCCGGCCCAAAAGTGGGAATCACAAGGTTTCCACGACACCTAAGATACCGCTTTTGTGCCGATGTATTTTTTTTAAGAAGTGTTTGCCAAATCCCATCCTCAGTCAGCAACTTAAAAAGCCACTTGCCGAGGAGAGCTGAATTCTTGACACAGAGGTCATGAACTCCCTGCCCTACTTGATCTTTTGGTCGACAAACAACATCCCATTTAGCCAGTCGATACTTCTTTTTCTCACCATCCCCTTGCCAAAAGAATCTTGATCGGAAATAATCCAATTTATGCAAGACTCCTTTTGGTAATTGGAAGAAGGATATCATATACAGTACCATGTTTGTAAGTACTGAATTAATGAGAACCAGCCTTCCACCAAGGGATAGTAATTTGCCCTTCCAACTAGACAACCTTGTTTGCAGAGGCTCCTCAACATGCCTCCATTCCGCATTAGTCAGTTTCCGATAATGTATTGGTATGCCCAAGTACATTATAGGAAATTGACCCTGCTCACAACCAAATATTTCGGCGTACTGAGCAGCTGCGTCCTGTGCATCGCCGAAGCAAAACAATTCACTTTTGTGGAAATTGATTTTTAATCCTGATAATTGCTCGAATGCTGATAAAATCAATTTTAGATTCGTCGCTTTATCAAGATCGTGTTCCATAAAGAGAATCGTATCGTCCGCATATTGAAGTATAGAAAGTCCCCCATTGACAAGATGTGGAACTACCCCTTCAATTTGGCCATCCGTTTTTGCCCGTTCAATCATGATGGTCAACATATCTGCCACTATATTAAATAGTATAGGCGACAGCGGATCACCTTGCCTTAAACCTTTTTTTGTTTGGAAGTAACGACCAACGTCATCATTGACTTTTATCGCCACACTTCCCCCCACAACAAAGTTACAGATCAATTCACACCACTCGTCAGAGAATCCTTTCATTCTCAGAGTCTGCAGTAGAAAAAAGGGAGCATAGCTCCGGCCTTTGCATCAATTGATGAACACTACTATTTTATTGCATAGGATTATCATTCATAAGTTTACATTTGATGGATCACAGTAAGTGTACACAAAAATCAACAAGCGGAACAAGATAAAAACAAGGAGCTTATGATCAAGTAATGTTTTAGTATGTTGTCAGCCACCCTAGCTGTGAATACACCTAGCAACTGTCTCTAGAGGGCTACATCCAAAATCCATAAGAGCCCGCTGCGTCTCCATTAGAAGAAATAATCACATGTGGATCCAATACATAGCCATGTGAATAACTTGTAAACAGTGAGCAGTTCCAATTTTGTTAAAATAGTTTCATTTCATAGTTCCGTATGGTTCAAACTAAAACATAAACACGAATCCGAGCTATTGCTTTTTAATCCCATTTAACCAATTTTCGAATATATTCATGATATTAACTGGAGGAGGAACATTACAAGTGAAATGAACAATTCTCCATATAAGACGAGCAAGGGACAACCAATAAATAAAGGTGAATATACGTCCTTAGAATCACATAAAGACCATATCTTGCAACCATTCCATTTACACTTGGCGAGGTTATCTTTAGTTAGTATGACTTTTTCTTAATATAAGAACCACATGAAAATCTTAATCTTCAGAGGTACCTTCATTATGATATAAGGAGTCTCTTCCAAGGCAGCTTGTCTCTGATAACCCTAGATGAAACTTCTGTTCAAGACTGAAACTCACATGCTGAGTGGTAGGATTATTAAGCAAAAATACCAAACACTGTGCGGGTAAAGCGAGTTCAACTAATATAATTAAGTACAAAAACTAATTATGTTGGCAGTCACAAATATAGCTTGTGTTGTATGTATATTTTAATGTAAAAAAAATGTGTAGGTGGAAGACTACTCTAAAACTATTTAGTTACAGGGAATGCAAGAAGTTGATATGTCTTATGTTGATCATTGTCATAATTTCATCATGCACAATTTGAAAATAATGGCATGGGGTTTTCTCTCTCAATAAAAAAATACTCGTGAGCAAAAAAATTCTAAGTAGTCATTACTTAAATTTGAGAAAACATTAGGAGGAATCAATAAAATTATTAGGAAGTACTACGAGTGATAAACATGATTTTAATATTTGTCCACAACATAGGATGGAGCACTGTAAAATTTGTAAATCGAATTCTGATGGATAAGATCAATGTTATCACATACATATGTGTGAGAAAGAGGATTAACGTGTCAGGTCTTATATCAAACGTGCCATTTATGACATTAGATATTAAAATATATTCTGGAATAAATAGATAAAATGACAACCGAGCATGCCGTTTTCATATACATGACTAAATTAGAGTATCCAGTTAAATTAGGCATGATTGCATAACTAATTTCCTACTACTGTTTCAGTCATCACACCCATATATATGAGGTATAACGGTAACATATATCATATCTTGACATAAATGAGGAATATAGCCAACAGGCATGCATGCATTGATGAATGCACACACACAAATATGGCAAGAAACGGCTACCCTTATAAAATTAAAAAGATAGCAAGAAACGTGAATTAAAAGACCTCACACATGAAGATCAACAAGTATAGGATTTTCTGCGAAGAGTATGAAAACCAAGTTTAAACCAAATATGCTTTCCCTCCTAGAAAGACTTTACGCGGCGATATTACTTACTTCCATATTTCTACCTCGTCCGCTGGCTGCCTGGCTGTCCCTCAACGTTCCTCCCTATCTATTAAGCCCCGGCCGTCCACCATAGATCACCTCAAACAAGCACATATAATCTACATAGCGTCCAGATTCATCAAGAATAGCCTCCTCTCAGTCCTCTCGATCTCCACCTCCGCCTTCAAATGGAGTCCACCGGCTCCAACTCGCCCGCCGCCGAGTCGCCGGCCATCCGTGATGAGGGCAAGAAGCTAGCGCAGCAGGGCCCATCATCGTCTCGCGCGCTGTCATCGGCTTTAAACAAGGTGATGATCCCCAAGTTCAAGTGCAAGTATTGCCCGTGCAGGTTCGCGACTGCCCGGGGCCGGGGCAGGCACGAGAGGGTGCACCGCCACCTGCTCGAGTTCCGCCAGAGACAGAAGCAGAAGGAGCGCCGTCGTCTCGCTCCCGCTGGCCCGCAGCTGCGCGTCTCGGCGTCTCGCACGGGCATGCGTTACTTCCCTGGCTCGGCCCTCTCTGGCGTCGTGCCTGTGTTCGCCGGCGCCGGCTTCCTTGCTCCCGCTCAACCGTCATCGGCGGCGCCTGGAGGCCACGTTGGAATCTCGCGTCAAGTGAACAAGGAGAAGACGGCCCAGTACTATTCCTGGCTCCGCTCATTCGGCGTGTCTTCGTTAATATCGGAAACGCAAACGGGCGGCGGCACTGGCGGCCTTCCTCAGCCTTCCCTTGCCGCCCCAGCACCGATGGCGGAAGGCAACGGCGGGACTGGAGACGGGGTTCATCTTGGGGGCCTGCAAGCCATGCCTGAAGTGAAGCAGGAGGAGGAGACTAGTGATGGGATTGACCTAACCCTGAGGCTCTAGGATCAGGTCTTGGGATGGGATGGTTTTGTCACCGGCCTCCAGCTCTAGATTGTTTCGCAAAGTTTGAATTGTTTGTTACCTTCGTTTTCTTAAACTCTGGGCTTCACCCTATTTGATTTTAATCCATAGTTGACCAACCGTACCCAATGCAAATTGCGATTGATACTAGATCTACCCAGTGAGATGTTTTTCGAATTGTGATTATCTGGATGGGCTCTAACATGTGTGGTATTTATCATGATGAATGTTGCGGGCCTTATATTATAAGGTGAATACTGATATGCAGATGCAAACACTCACAATTTGGAATTATTGAGTCAAATCTTTTATTTCTTCTCCATGGGGCATGGGAGATGTACAACGATATATATAGGTATTTCTGATCTAATCATCTTTCTTATAGAAAACATGTATCATAGATTTTTGTTTTGACTTTTGTGTCATAACTCATAACTCATAGCACCTGCTATCGAAATATTCATGACTTCCAATGTAAAAGCAATGGTGGATATAACTACTCCATCAAGCTATGAGAACAATACGGTCTAGTTCATGTGATTGTGATATATTCACCTTTATATCCTAGAGTAATCACCTTCATGGCTTCATCTCCTATATTCGTGGCATAATCACCTTCATCCGAGCTAGCGATCTGGATGGGCTCTGAACATGTGGTATTTTCCAAGATGAATGTCCTGGCTCTTATATTACCCCGCTAATTCATCCTTGTTTTGAACTGTTGTTTGTAAGGATCATTCATCTCTTTTAAGCTGAATACTGATATGACATACAAAAACTCACAATATAGACTTATTGGGTCAGATCTTTTCATCCTTATCTATGGGTGTTGTACAACGACATAGGTATTTGTAGTATAATCATTTTTTATATAAGTCAGGAGATACTCTGGGTTGGTTTTGTCAATCCAGATTTAATCTGTTTCGCTCAGTTTTTTATTTATTTATTAATTTTTGACTTTGTACGCCCATAGGCATAAATTACTTATATTGATAAAAGTACGGATATAAAGATGACACGAATACAAAAAAAACATAAAACTAGGAGAAAACAAGCGATTAAACTGCTGCAAACTGCCATCGCCGCAACTACCAACCATACACGTCTTCCGCCGTCGCCGGAGAAGAAGAACACCAGTAGTTGGTCCACATCTTGACGCTGAAGAAACCCTTGTCATAAGGCATTAATGAGCCTCAGTAGTCACCAGCCCCGTATGGATGGATCTATTCCGCTAAGGAACATCGGCCGGAGGAGCCCTCCGAGCCTCTTCAATGTCGGATCCGGTTCCAACCCCACTCAACCCTTCAGTAGGCGGTCGGATCCCCCCACTATCTTCCACAGATCCTCAGCAGTCAGCACTGCCATACTCCAAGAGCAGCCTTTTCCCGCCGTCACGCCTAGACGCAACATCTTGGACTCCACAAGACTCTCGCCGACGGCATCAACGACACCTAAGACGAGAAGGAGCAAGGGCTGGAAGACCATTATTCCCTCAGTTGAATCATCTGTTAGCTTCGTTTTTCTTAGATACTGGGCTTCACCTATTTTCTTGTAATTCATAGTTGAGCAGACGCACCCAATGCAAATTGCGATTGATACTAGATCTATACCCCGTGAGATGTTTTTCAAACTGGAAAGTTCTACGAGGTGGTTATATGGATAGGCTCTGAACATGCGGTATTTTCCGAGATGAATGTTCTGAGTCTTATATTACCCGCTAATTCATCACTGTTTTCTACTGCTGTTTGAAAGGATCATTGTTTTTTAAGGTGAATGCTGCCATGACACGCAAACACTCACAATATGGACTATTGGGTCAAATCTTGTATTTCTTATCTATGGGAGCTGTACAACGATGTAGGTATTTGTGATCTAATCATTTTTCTTATAGAAAAATGTTTCTTAGATCTTTGTTTGGAGTTTTGCGTCATATAACACGTGCTATAGAACTTTTCATGACTTCCATGTAAGAATTAATGGTGGGTATTAGATTGAACTACTTCATCAAGCTATGAGAGTAATATGGTCTCGTGTATGTGATCATGATATTTTTTTTGACGGTAAATAGCAGGAGCTCTGCCTATGCATTATTAGAAGAAGAATTAATCCAGTTAATCAGGAAACCGGACCCAAAAACCATACAAAGCGCGGTTAAAGAACCGCACACTCTAACTCATTGAACGTCGTGTGCCTGAGACAAGGGAACCTAGACCCAAACTAACAGGCCACACCTCATATCCAACTAAGAGAAACTCCCCAAACACACACAATCTCTCACCGCTAGAGATGCACCGGTGTGCATCCTCCACACTGAAGAGATCAAGCATTACTCACCACTAACTCTCGAACCGCCTCCATCACCAGCGGTGTGCGCTGCTTCTTGTACAACTGCAAATAAACTTGCATCTTCTCCTCGATGGCTTCGTCGGTGGCTTTCTCTTTGCTCTTGAGTTTTGGGATTTCCCCAAAAGCCTCCGCTCGCCTAAACTCGGCGCGCTTGGCTGCTGGAATGACACAATCTTTGTTCTTCTTGTCCAACCGGATGCTTTGTCGCTCAGCCAAAGAGGGAACATCCATCCGAAGCTGCTTGTCCTTGGGCATGTCAGCAATCTCACGACAGAGCTCCATCATCAAAGAAGGCAAGGTCTTCTCCTGTGGCTCAATCACATCATACTGAGCCATCACCTTCGCGATCTTCTCCTCCGCGCTAGGGGTATCAGAACCCCCCAACTCCTCCAATGTCAAAATCATCTCCACTCCAAGATCCTTCATCGGGGGCCCCTGCATCACCGGGGAGACATGCTCCGAAGCAACAATAGGCGTGGAGGTGGGTTCCAGGGCAAGCGCCGATGCAGAAAGGCTCACACCCCTGGGAGAGTAGCAACCAAAGCGCTCAACCCCGCCGTCTGTGCAATCAGCATTGTCCCCAGTACACAGAGATGGTGTGTTGGATCCACCTGCACCACAGCCAGCGGCAGGGACAGCCTCTCGAGAGCAGCCTCAGCCCGCTCCAGCAAGCCCCCAACACGCTCCATCAATCCCTGCACAGATTCCTGCATCTTGAGCTGAGCCGCGACCATCTCCTCAAGCTGAGCCGCGACCAATCCTTGCAGCTCTGCCCGCAACGACGCCGCCTGCTCCTGCTCAGCCCACAAAAGAGCCGCCTGCTCCTCGAGTTTTTGCAGCACGTCGGACGGAACCAGAACAACCGGGCTAGCAGGCGCATTCTCCATTATTTCCTAGAGATTAAGCTTATATCCGAGATTCTCGGCATAATCAATCACCTAATTACCACAAAACCCCTGATCAAACTCCTCGTCAGAGACAACGAACAAAAAGTAACCATGTAAGTGGTTCTTGAGATTTTTACTTTACCAAATAGCTTCCAATTACATCACATGCAACAGTCAGATAAGCCCACTCATTGACGCCTTACAAAAATCTTTTGCTTGAAAATGGGAGTATTATAGACACGGGAACAACTTTGAAAGCCTTATAACTATGTAGGAACAAATGTTGGATCGTGGTAAATCTAGTAGTAGATGCAAGTCATCGCCATGTGTTCATCGGAAGACGTGCCACATAAAACACGAATATATATGTGGAAACTGGAGCAATGAGAGTTAACTACCCAAATAATGGAAAAAAAAAATTCATCATGAATGAGACATAATCCGTGTGTAACAAAAGGTGTTTTATGTAGTTATTGAATGAAGTAAAGCTAGGGCCTTCGAAAATGATTACCTACTACAAACCGTGTGATGGTAGCCTCACACGGTTGCTTTAACCGTGTGTGATTGCCCACCCCATGTGGTAACAGTTCGATAAACCATGAGTGATGTGCAATATTAATCGTGTGCGACGCACTAATTTGTACTACTCCATCCACTGGTTTATATGGCGTTTAACTCTTACAGCACGACTTAGGCGTGCAAGTATTGGATGAACGATTTTTCGTTGAAACCGTTTGAGCAAATTAGAAAGGACGTTGAGTACTTAATATGGCCGATTAATAAGGGGAGGCGACCCACCAGGACATTGCAAGCGTCCATCACATATCACCCATTTGCATGGATCCATTACATCTACTAACTATATGAAAGACGAACTTTTCTCGGCCTCTCAGCACTCGGCAACTGTAGCAATGAACAGTACTACAGTGCTTCGATCCGAGCCGTCGCTCGGCGATCGGACGGATCACAGGACACGCCCGTGCTGCTTTTGCAGAAAAACCCCTCCCAAACGTACAAATTAACCCGCAGTCCACGAAAACGCGAGGCGAGGGACCGATTCGTAAATTGCGAGAACGTAACGGACTGATTTGTAAAAATGACCTCACAGCCCCCCCCCCTCCCCCTTCTCCTCCCGCGCGACGCGGAGGTCGCTGTCGTGGGTTTGTCACGTCAGGTGTCATAGATGACTTCGTAGGTGTGGGATTACGCGAGTCAATCATCTCCGAGCTTGGGATCGCAGGAACAAAGATCAACACAGATTTACCCAGGTTCGGCCCCCTCAATGTGAGGTAAAAGACCTACTTCCTGCCTACCCTAGATTGGTATTGATATGATAATCGAGGTGTTACAATGGAGGCGATCCAATGTGGAACTCCGTATGAGCTAGGGTTTAAGGGCTTTGTCTATGCCTCTCTCTGTTCTAAGTCCTGCGAGTCCTCTTTATATATGCAGAGACTCGGCAGGTTACAAAGGAAACTTTCCCCACAAGGAATATGTCCGCAGAGTCCTACACGGAGACTAACTCGCCTCCGTGCCTTTCTAGATTCTTCTCTTTGTGGTGGTATGATGTTGGGCTTGATCCCATGTGGGCCTTTGTCCGTGCGAGTAAAGTAAGTCGCACTGGGCCGCGGTTAATCCAGAAAGTATTCCCCGACATTAGCCCCCAAGTTTAGCTTGGACTTCAGGCGAAGACTCCTTTACCTTGACAAGCCACCGAACTGCGCACTTGAATGTCCTGGCTGAACTCCAGATCCAATGATATCACTCGCGGCTTAATAAATCTTCTCTGCGACTCAAAGGCGCGACTTAACCTGCCCTGACGGTTAATTTCCAGATCTGAACGTCTTCCGCGCCCGGGCTATTTATCCTGACTTATCGTTCCTCCGGGCGTTCCGTACCAGAATCTTGGGTTACTCCTTCTCCACTTCTCCGCGCCGCCTTCGATCCCGCTTCTTACGCTTGCAATCCTTTGAAGATCTCCATTAATCTGAGACAATGTCTCGCCGCAAATGCAACTGGGAGGGCTCGTGGATCGACGAGGACTTCTTGGAATCCCAGACCGCCCGTGGCCTTCTTCCACCCAAAGATCAATGCGAATGGCGGGCGGCTGGTGAGGAGGTAATCCCTAACCCTCATCCAGGCGAGATAGTGGTTTTTGCGGAGCACGTTGAGCGAGGATTCAAGCCCCCAGGCTCTCTCTTCTTCCGCTCCTTGATGCAGCGGTTGGGCCTTCGCTTCCATGATATTGGCCCTAATTCAATGCTGCAAGTAAGCAACTTCCACGTCCTCTGCGAAGATTATCTTGGTATTCCTCCCTCAATAGATTTCTGGCTCGCGCTCTTCAGCTGCAATAGCCAAAGGGAGACCACAGATGGTCCTTTCCTCCAATGCGGCGCCATTTCCTTCCAGCGCCGTAAGGGCAGCATCTTCCCGAAACTCGCCCTTGCCAATAAGATTAAGGGCTGGCAAAGGACGTTCTTCTATTGCAAGGATACTTCTCCAGAAAGCGAAGTTCATCTTCCTCTTTGGTCGCCACTTCCCTTTGAGGCGACCGATGCTCTGTCTTCTAAGCCCGATCCTTCTTCATTGCCGTCCATCAAGATTCTTATGGATAGAGTTAGGGCACTGACGCTCCATGGCCTTACTGGACTGGACCTCGTGTCCTGCTGGACCAAGTGGCGAATTCAGCCCGTGAGTCGCCGCCTGCGACTTATGATGGACTTCACCTGCCAGGCAGATGATGCTGACCGCACCTGCCCTGAGGACTGGGACAAAGGGGAATGGATAAATTTCATTCGCCGAGTTACTGGTGAAGATATCAGCTCGTATGACAACGTCGGCCTTGCTCCTTTCTGGGCTGAGCACAAGCCTTTTGTGGTAATGTCTATTTCGCAACTTGCTTCTTCTCAGATTTCCTCTTTATGATCAATTATTTCTGACTTGGGCTTCTTTTCAGATCGACCCTTATTTCTGGGTTCTCCCATCAGAGGATGCTGGCTCAAACCAAGAAGCCGCGGCTGAGTCGTCAAAGCGAACCGCAGCCCTTGTCGAGGATACAGCTATGCACAATACTGTCTCTGAGCTTGAAGGTAGCGCTTCTGAAGAGGAGCAACAAATGGCCAATGCTCTTCTATCCTCCACTCCAGGCACATCATTTCTTCAACTTCCTGAAGCACCTCGCAGGTCCTCCAAAGGTTTTTGTCTGAAAGCTCAGAGGATCCCTCGCAACCTGAGAAACGCCGCAAAGCCTTGACACTATTGGTAGAAACAAGAACTGCTAAATCTTTAAAACTCGCTGATCCTGGTAAGGCTGTTTTATCCTCCGAGCATACCACAAGGGACTGCTTCTCACTAAGCTCAGGTGTTTACTTGCGACTTCTTCTTTTGTGCTTGCATATTTTTGTCAAGGAATTGCTGATCAACACTTCTTTTCATACTTTGTAGGTTCAGATTTGCAAGACTTGTCATCTCCTTCCTCTGGTTGCCTGATGAAGAGCATCCGTATAGCCTCTGGGTATGGTTTGCCTTCTTTTCAATGTTTATGACTCTGCTAGGTTTGGCTTACTAATCCATTAATGTTTTGCAGGGCCATGCTCGAAGGGGATACCAAATCCAACTCTCATACTGCTTCCTCTCAGCCGGCCATGAGCGAGGATGATGCTACCGACGAGATCATGGGAAACAATGATGGTGCGACTCATCCAAGGACATCTCTGGAAGAAGGCATTGCTGATGCGACTCCTGCCGCGACTCCTGCTGCTGGTA
The DNA here is from genome assembly GCA_947311845.1 of Poa pratensis. Lineage (NCBI taxonomy): Eukaryota > Viridiplantae > Streptophyta > Magnoliopsida > Poales > Poaceae > Poa > Poa pratensis. The sequence continues at coordinate 15,693,934 of CAMZMU010000089.1, read as the reverse complement.
GTTCCAGATCAATCGCAGATGCTATAATCGCTGCTGGAGACAAACATGCTGCTCTGCTGCGCGACCTGGTCGAGCAATTTTCTTCAAGTCGCCAGGTACACATGCCGTAGCCCCCAAGGATCAAGACCTTGTGTCACTTCACGGGGTGTTGATTCTTTTCTTGTCTCCAAATTTCGAGCCCCCAAGTTCCTGGTGCACTAATGTTGTTGGCCCTGTTTATTTTCAGCTTGAACTGTCCTTGCTTGACGCTTCTGGCTCAATAAAAGGCAAAGGCATTTCTATAGATCAGCCTGAAATGATGCAGTCTTCCCTGGAGCAGCATAATATGATCATTAAGGACCAGGCTCAGGAAATAAGATCTCTCAAAGGCCAACTTGACTCCTGTGAAGAGCAATTCAAAGAACTTGAAGCAGATTCCAGCAGCGACTCATGGAGAAGGATGAGGTTATCAAATCTTTGCGAGAAGGGATGGCCCTTAAATCCGAATTAATGGATAGACTGAAAGCAGATCATGCAAAAGAGCTCGCCACGCGAGATGAAAAATATAACTCGCTGTTGAAAGCCTTTGATGGTTTTGGCTCCATTGTCAAGTCATCCGTCCTCCAACTTGCTGGTTTGTCTTTATTCCCTTACTCATATATATGTTTTGGGTAGCCAACATGAGTCGCTGACTTGTATCTGATCTTTCTTTTCTGACATAGGATCTGAAGCCGCAGTATCCCGCTCCGGTTTGAAGGACCAACTGGAATATCTCACAAATTTGAACCAGCGCTTTTTAAAGATCGCAAAGGAAGTCATGACAACAATTTCTCCTGCGACTGATGGCCCAAAATCTTGCGAGTATTGGATAAACAAACTCTCAAAGCTCCGCATTATATCTCTGATTGGAAGCGGTCCTCTGCTCGTACCGGAGCTGCTCATGTCTTGACACTGCTCCGGGCGTACTATCCAGAGATAGATGTTGGCAAGATTGCTCGTCATGCCTGCTGGGTGCGCGCGGATGGCACTGAACTCCCAATAAGTGAGTACTTCGACATCTGGAAAGGGATGCGCGGATATGCCACAAAATTTGTTGATAACTTGGACTTGGGCGCTTATCTTGATAAATTCAATCTCGATGGGAGCAAGGTGCCGAAGAAAAAGTCCACAGAAGCCGAGTCATCGCGGGCTTCTGCTCCATCATCAGGGTCTGGCGGCCCTTCTGCCTCATCTGGTGGTGCCCTGGTTATTAGGCCACCTGCGACTTCGATCGCAAGACAAGCCGCGCCAAACCCTACTCCTGTAACTCGGAAGCAGAAGTAAATGATAATATGGGACATGCCCGTTAGTCTGTAAGACATTCATATATAAACAGTGTATATATTTTTTTTTTTTATGACCTATAAGCAGGTCCTTTTCATGATACTTCCCTTAAGTAGACGCTCGCGCGGCTCAGTATTTCCCAGGTAAAAATGCGTGTTCAGGGTCGTTGGCGGCCATGATAGGCGATCACACTCGATTGACACCGCACCCCAGTACTTTGGTCGCATAATGCAAGACGCTTCTAGCTTAAGGGTTGCCACTCGTTTGGCAAAATTTGAGGTGCGATTGGTACTCGCGATGCTCGTCAGGAGCCCTCAAGGGTCGGTGATATATGAAATTCTAAAGACTCAGCGACTCAATGATAGTTGAGGCGAAACGACAAACCCTTGAATGTCAAGGGTGCCGGCTTTATTTCATAATCACCCGATGTCTTACAGGGTATGGCAAAAACGATGCAGGCCCTTTAAATGCGGGTTTTCTGTTCCCCGCAGGCCATGCATACTTGATACTCATCGCACTAGGCTGCGAAATAATACTCCTGACGGAGCGGGTTGAACACCTGATTGGTTCATGTTTGAGTCGCTAAAAGCGACTCGGGTCGAGCATGATAGCTCCGATGTGTGTTTCATGTTGAAGCTGGGAACGAGCCCCTTGAAAGTTTAGCCGCACTGAGTTGCGACTTATGTTGGTCGAGCCTGCTCTGTAAGGCCTCACAATGACTGAGCCCCTCGGCTGGGGTTGTTGACTGAGGTTGGATCTATGCATATGCGCCACCTCTTGTCTTTTTTTGTATCAAAGCACTTCTGGAGTATTATCCTCTGGCATGCAGTCTCTTGGTTATAATTTACCATCCGATGAGCGCATCTTGGTGTCCGCCTCCGCGGTATTTCTAGTGCGACTCGTTTTGGGCTGCGAAGGCTCTTCTCCGGCCTGTATCCATGTAAGGAATTAGCAATGCAAGCTTCTTCTGCCATGGCTGAGCCTGTATTCTCGCATTCAAGCGCTATCTGCCTATCTCCATGCACTGTGATCACACCATTGGGCCCAGGTATTTTTAGCTGTAGGTAGACGTAGCAGGGGCGAGCGGTGAATTTGACATAGGCTTCTCTTCCAAAAATGGCATGATATGAGCTCTTGACAGCCACAACCTCAAAGTCTAGGAGCTCTGTGCGGAAATTCCGCTCTGTCCCAAAACTGACTTCAAGGGTTATCTTTCCTATAGGTCGCGTAACAGCTCCCGGAATTATGCCTTGGATTTCTCTCCTTGTTGGTCGCAACCGCGACTCGGGTATGTTCATTCTTCGGAGGGTGTCTTGGTATAAGATATTTACTCTTCCTCCTCCATCCATAAGGACTTTACCCAACCTGTATCCCGCGACTTGTGGTGCGACTACAAGAGCCGGCTGTCCAGGATCTTTTACTTCTGGGGGATGATCGTCGCGACTCCAAATGACTGATCGCTCTATCCAGCGACGGCACCTTTCTGGCGTCGGGTCGTGACCACGCTTCCGGTCTTTTATGCTGTTTGCACTTCTACAGTGTGAAATTGCATCACATCCCTTCTGGGTGAGACTTCCGGATTTTGGTGAGAACTCGCCTTGTCCTTCTGCTGCACGGGTCCCATGTGAGTCGCGCCTGGCGCGTGACCTTCTTTCCACCTCCTGTAGTAATGGCATTGCGCCTTGGTGTGGCTCGCAGGTCTCCCATCTCTTCGTCGATGTAAGTCGCAGGGATGTCAAAGATCCCTTTGACACTGTTGGGAGGTGATTCCTCACCTCTTCCTTGCTCTCGCGACTGACTCGCATGATGTTTAGTCTGTGCTGCTTGCTGTTTTTCCTTTGGGATCCGTGATGAGCCGCATACCGCTTTTTCTGTTTCCGCGTACTTGTTGACTGTTGCCCACAACTTGTCGAAGCTGTCTATCTTATGCGCAGCGCGGCTTAGCTTATGTACCAGTGGCTCGAACCTACAATTCTTCTTCATGACTTGTATCGTGGACTGCACTGTTGAACCTTTGACAGAGTTAAGGATTTCTGCGATTCTTTTCGCCCAGTCGCGAGTCGTCTCGCCTTCCTTCTGGACGCACTGTTTGAGTCTCTTCATATCCTCAGTTTGGAATCTCTTGATGAACTTATTTTTAGGTCTTCCCATGTGTCTATTGATTTCGGTGGCAGCCTTACAAGCCAATCCCGGACCTTTCCCTGTATCGCCAAGTGGAAGTACTTCGCACGCACCTCCTGAGTTACATCAGGTCCTGTCATGTTTGCTTCATAATCCTCTATCCACAAGGCGGGGTCTTGGTCCTCGTAGTAGGTGGTGACTCGCTGCGATTCACCAAGGCTTGGGGGGAAACGAGTGAGTCGTATCTCCTCCCCAAAGCACCGGCCCTTTTAATAACGAGTAGGAGCTTACTGGTGCTGCGTCCTCATCTGAGTCAATCTCATCCTGAGCCGGTTGAGTCGCTGCGAGTGCCTGCGACTCGCCTTCTATTCCTTTTTCTTCTTCCAATGATACTTGCAAACCTGCTAGCTGGTTAACCACTTCTTCGATGCTGTGCTTTTCTCCACCCCATGATATCTCGTGTTGCGGCTCATTGGGGGTGACTCCATACATATTTGCCTGTTGTAAGGCAGCGGTTTGCAGTAGATCGATCGCATAGCGAGCTTCCTTATCAGATTGCGTGTCTCCCACCGGTACTATCCTTGATAATATTCCTATCGCGGCATGCACATTGCTCTCCGGATCGCCGTGGAATTTTGGCTTCACCTCTCCTTTGTCCATCCTGATCTGATGTTTTTGCTGCCAACGGCGGAGTCGCCAGTCTTCTTCTTGAAGTTTCTTGCGTTCAGGCGTCGTCTTGGTCCAGACTGCCTGACGTTTCTGCTGCCAGCGACGCAGTCGCTGATCTTCTTCTTGGAGCTTTTTGCGCTCAGTCGCGAGCCTTTGCGCCTCTTCACAGAGCTCTGTCCTGATAGCTTCAATCTTGAGGTCTCCTTCCTGATTTGGTAGAGATCCCCAAACAGGCTTTGATGGAGAGGGTATAGGTGCTTCTGCTGTAGCTTGACGTAGTTCTTCCAACACGCGAACCCTGACTGGCCGCAATTCCTCCACTGACTTGCTTCCTTGAGTCGCATCCACAGGTTTGCGACTAACGGAGCCGATGAAAACTTTCACTGATCCAATGGGAACAATGTATCCAAACTCGACGTGATCCGCCTCTGGTCCCCATGCTGAGTCGTCGATGAAGGGGACTCCATTGATGTCTTCAACTTGGCCGATGGCGATGTCCTTGAATCCTGATTTCGATCCTGCGCGGAACGTGACGCTCTTGACCGCAGGCCCCACGGTGGGCGCCAACTGTCGTGGGTTTGTCACGTCAGGTGTCATAGATGACTTCGTAGGTGTGGGATTACGCGAGTCAAGCATCTCCGAGCTTGGGATCGCAGGAACAAAGATCAACACAGATTTACCCAGGTTCGGCCCCCTCAATGTGAGGTAAAAGACCTACTTCCTGCCTACCCTAGATTGGTATTGATATGATAATCGAGGTGTTACAATGGAGGCGATCCAATGTGGAACTCGCCGTATGAGCTAGGGTTTAAGGGCTTTGTCTATGCCTCTCTCTGTTCTAAGTCCTGCGAGTCCTCTTTATATATGCAGAGACTCGGCAGGTTACAAAGGAAACTTTCCCCACAAGGAATATGTCCGCAGAGTCCTACACGGAGACTAACTCGCCTCCGTGCCTTTCTAGATTCTTCTCTTTGTGGTGGTATGATGTTGGGCTTGATCCCATGTGGGCCTTTGTCCGTGCGAGTAAAGTAAGTCGCACTGGGCCGCGGGTTAATCCAGAAAGTATTCCCTCGACAGTCGCCGCGCCGCCGCCGACGCGCCTCGCCGCCGCTCCAGACCTCCTCCTCAGATCTACCAACCCGGCGGCCTCCGCCGTCGTCGCCTCCACCTCCTCGCCGAGTTTTGCGTCCCGGAACGCGGCGGCGTCGCCGGAATCGACGCCGGCGTGCCCGCATTCCGCCACCGCGTCCGCACGCCGCAGCTGCCGCTCTGGCGACCTACAGGCGGCGGCGCCGCCACTCCCGGGTTGCCCGCGTCGACGCGCCTCCAGTGCGCCCGCCCGCGCGTCCTGCCTCGCCGTGGTTCGCCGCCGGCGTCCGCGTCGCCGCCGCGGCAGCTCCGCCCGTGGGTGACGTCATCCTGACGCCACCACGGGCTTGGGCTGGGCAACGGGCCATCTGCTGGGCCGGCCTGCTCCTGGGCGCCTGCCTGGCCCTCTAATTTTTTTTTTCATTCTGTTTCTTATTTTCCAAAACTTTCAAACTTTGAAAGACGACCTTTTTTCGGCCTCTCAGCACTCGTCAAATGTAGCAATGAACAGTACTACAGTGCTTCGATCCGAGCCGTCGCTCGGCGATCGGACGGATCACAGGACACGCCCGTGCCGCTTTTGCAGAAAAACCCCTCCCAAATGTACAAATTAACCCACAGTCCACGAAAACGCGAGCGAGGGACCGATTCGTAAATTGCGAGAACGTAACGGACTGATTTGTAAAAATGACCTCACAGCCCCCCCTCCCCCTTTCCTCCCGCGCGACGCGGAGGTCGCCGCGCCGCCGCCGACGCGCCTCGCCGCCGCTCCAGACATCCTCCCTCAGATCTACCAACACGGCGGCCTCCGCCGTCGTCGCCTCCACCTCCTCGCCGAGTTTCGCGTCCCGGAACGCGGCGGCGTCGCCGGAATCGACGCCGGCGTGCCCGCATTCCGCCGCCGCGTCCGCACGCCGCAGCTGCCGCTCCGGCGACCTACAGGCGGCGGCGCCGCCACTCCCGGGTTGCCCGCGTCGACGCGCCTCCAGTGCGCCCGCCCGCGCGTCCTGCCTCGCCGTGGTTCGCCGCCGGCGTCCGCGTCGCCGCCGCGGCAGCTCCGCCCGTGGGTGACGTCATCCTGACGCCACCACGGGCTTGGGCTGGGCAACGGGCCATCTGCTGGGCCGGCCTGCTCCTGGGCGCCTGCCTCGGCCCTCTAATTTTTTTTCATTCTGTTTCTTATTTTCCAAAACTTTTCAAACTTTTGAAATACATATCCAAACCAATTCAAACAAATTTCCAAGTATTTGTAAATTAAAATAGTCATTCCAAATGCTTTAGGACCTTTTCCCAACTTATTTAAAATCTCAAATTCCAAATAAATATAATTGACCCGAAAACCAAATTTTAAGAATTCCTAAAAAAATTGTGAACATAAAAAATAGTCATTTCATATGCCTTCGAACCTTTTCCAAATTATTTTAGAACTTATTTTCCAAATAAATATAATTGAATCAAGAAAACTAAAATTGTAATATATATATATATATATATATATAGGGACGCGCTATTTAACACCCAGGGTATAGAATAGCTATTCTACACCCCGCCCGAACCGTGCGCCTGCCGCGGTGCCGCCGCGCACCCGCTCTTAGACCGATCGCACGCGCCGTAAAAGTTTCTTTGCATGCGACGTAAGATTCTCAGACCGCGCGTGCGCGCCTACGACGTGCAGCAAAACTGCCCCATTAAAAAACCTGAGCCTGGCGTAACTTGCAGCCCACCATTGTGAATCAGCCCACGCACCTGAGGCCGTGTGAACTATTTCCATTTTCGTAACAACCGCTGTAATTTGTTTTTGTTTTGTTTTGTGAATGAGCGATGTAAGAATCTTCTGACTGCTGATGTAAGAAATCTGAGGACAAAAACAGGATAACGTGTACTGATTCATTTTGCGCCAGTTATTCAACCACCAATCGACATATATATAAGAACTAATGGAGTGTTCAGACGTGATAACTTTGATGTGTTCGTAAGAATTTGCTGGCCTGATTACACATCGTTAGGAAAATAGCACCATAATAAGGCTTACTGTGCCTGTAAATGACACCATGGCCTCACATGCGTAAAATCACTTACCTATTGTACGTTCTAAATATGCAACCTGAGATCGAAGAGAGATCTCGTAAGAAAATAATACACACAATATTGTGTCCAGTAGTTACATCTGAAGCTTAGAGTATACACAATTCAAATCAGAGATAGTTATGACTCACACAATTATAAAACAAGCTCTGCAAAATAAGGGGCCAGCATGGTAAAGTATTTCGCTAAAAATTACAAACTGGCAGATACTCATTATACATGTACTCCACTTTTGGAGAGAGTAATCACCGGAAGGAAGGAAGTAAACATATATTACTGCGCCTAAGAAATGGATAGAACATGCCAAGTTCACAGGAATCCGTAAGCAATTATATGCAGCTTGATCAACACTGGCAAAATTATTCCACACCTGGCAAAAAATACCTTGATCAACACTGCCATAGTTATTTCAGAAAGCAATTGATAAATTGAAGGCATTATTTCGGAGAACAATGAAAGGTCAAAACTATTGTGATCGAAAATATAACATTCAATATAAAGTAGAATAAAGCTACAGAGTACTTGCTTGGCCACAAATCAAAATGAACTACATAGTTTTAATTGGAGTATCTCGGTCATAAAAAGAAGGCACTATCTTTACCACATATCTGCATGCAAGAGTAGCATAAATTACAATAAATCCTGCAAAAGTAAGGAACCACCGCCGCAAAGGCTAAGGACCACGTCATGCACCAGCTAAAAAAATATTGGGCTAATTAGATAAACGCCACTGCAATTTCCAGCTCTCGAGTACAACTGAATTCAGAATTCGATTAATTGATATTCTTGTGAATGAGTTGATAAAAAATCTGAAGTGGAGAAGCAAATTGAAGCAACACCTTAGTGAGTATAGATCCTATTCGTGTGCATATCCAGCTTCGTACCAATTGATACTCAATCCTTACCTCACCCTGTATGCTAGCTGTGCTATTTTACTCCCAGCGGGTAACCAAAATGCCAGAAATTAATGACTACATGAACATATTCTTTGTATTTTAAGCATACGTTTGAGGTAACATGAATAAACAGTGTACCACAAAACCCCAAATGAAAAATAGTAACAGAACTATTGGATTCAGACTTGAGCACGGCAGGCCACCCAAGGCTAACACAAAATAGAACTGCAATATATTCTCTAACGCACACGCATTAACACAACAAGATATTCCATTCTATATTGCCAAGACAATCTATGGACTAATCTAGCCACTGACAAACTACAATTCAGTTATCCTCGAAACATTTTTTGAATGGTTTATCCTTGAAACATTATTACAGCTGAGTGATCCATGGAGTGGTATATGAACTAAAGTGAGAAAAATTGAAATAATTATGACTGAACGCGTACAGTAGGAACTGGTTTCTAGTCAGTATAAGACTTAGGCTGTTTGGTTCCATGATACCGGACAGAGATATTGACGAAATAAAGAGAAGTAATTAAAATCACAAGAGTCGTGGCTACACATAGCATATTTTAACAGAAAATGGGCAGCGAGCTCACCATGATAGGTATGGGCACTAGACTAGGACGGCGGCAATATGATCTGGTCGCGGGCGGCTGGAGCTCCTCGGCTGTGTTCGAGGCATGGACCGCTGGAGCCCAACGGCAGGAGCTCGATGTCAGGAGCCTAGACGGCGGGGCTTTAAGGCAGTGGGCAATGGATCCGCCGAGGACGGCCGGCGGGGCGGTGAGAAAGGTGCGACGGAGAAGGTGCTGCCCGGGCAGAGGATGCGACGCTGGCGGCGGTCGGCGGTCGGAACTGGTGTTCGAGACGGAGAGGAAGCGATCTGCCGCTCACCACGCCTCACGCCGTGCAAATCCTAGCTGCAGCCGGTCGCCGTCCGCCGCAATCCCGCCTGCATCCGGTCGCCGCCCGCCGCAATCCCACCAGCTGCCGGTCGCCGCCAGCCGCAGTCGCTCGCCGCTCGCCGCCGATTCCGCCGGCCGAGAACGACGCAGCCGAGGAAGTGAAGCGCACACTCGCCGTTCGCCGCCGGCAGCCGGACGCTCCGCCCAATTCCAACCGCTCGCCGCCGTGTGGGTTGAGGAAACCACGAGGGGGAAAATGAGGCATAGCTCCCCAGTCCCACTACCCACGACCAAAAAAGATAGAAACCGTCGATGAAATAAAAAAGAAAAAGGAAATTACGGTTCGGTGGAGTGTGGAGAGACAAAACTGGGTTCGACCGTACATATATGGCCGGTTTGGCTCGGTGTATCGACCTGGGTGCAGAATAAGTAATTCTACACCCAGGGGGTGGAATAGAGCTTCTATATATATATATATATATATATATATATATATATGTACATATATAGGAAGCTCAATTTGGGCACCTAGGAGCCTGGGCACCATGAATCATGACCGTCCGATTGGGTATCTGGATAGATGCACTATAATGGGTATCAGTTTACCGGGTCCAACCGTTAGCATAGGTAGTTATAGAAAAAACATGCATGACGTACGTGAGTAGAAAGAGAGAATGAATGAACCTTCTAATTTTCAAAAATATGTTTCCTTGTTTGATGATACCCATGTTTCCTTGTGTGCCGAACGTGATTGAATGGTGGATATTAATGCTCCTTGTGTGCCGTATTAGGATACCCATGTTTCAAAAACATGCATTAGGAGCATTAAATGCTGGATATTATTGTACAGACAAGTCCATAAATTGGTGATTAAGCGTGTTTTTAGGTAACATTTGACTAGGTTGGCAGACCACAATTTATTTTTCCGAAACAAACAAGGTATGTCAGTTTTTTTGTGTGAGGGAAACAAGGTATGTCAGTTAACGTATCAGAAAGGATACCCAAGAATTGTGGGTACGCTGCATATTACAGTCTGTATTAACCCCATGTAGACATGAAATTCGAAAAATAAATAACATTCGATGCCGCCAAAAATATGTAGTCGCGTATTCTGGGTATGTTGGTATGTTGATACCTAGTATGAAATTGTCGGAGGTGAGCCGAGATACTATGTGATCGTGCCGTGACGTGTGTAGACAACACGACAATAGCGGCGCGTGCGGCAGTTGCTGCCCAAAAGGATATGTGGGTGTGTCTATATCGCATACCAATGTTCGAAAGGTACCCAATTAAAGTTGATATTAACATGTGTCGCGTCGATGTTGCGTGCGGACGGTTGCCACCATGGTCAAGGGGGCGCGCTCGGCCATCACCGCCGAGAAGGTTATATAGGGTTTACCTATATTGCATACTCATGTCGTATGACACCCGGTTAAAAGTGAAATTCTGTTAAAATAAGCTCACCATACCCAGATTTGTGGGTATGTTGCATATTACAGTTGTATTATAACAATCGATGTCTGGAGGGGCCAATCCTTACGGTTAGGATTATGTTTTGGTGTATCTAGTCAGAGGCGAGCCGTGGTACTATGCGTTGATGCCATAACGTTCATAGACGATACGACCATAGTGGCGCGTGTGTCCGTCACCTCCAAAAAGGCTATGTGGGTGTGTCGATATGGCATACTCAAATTTAAATGGTACCCACTTAAAGGTGATATTCAACACGTGCCATGTCGGCATTTCGTGCAGACGGTAGCCACCACGGTTAAGGGGCGCGTTTGGCCATCACCGCCGAGAAGGTTATATGGGTTTACCTATATTGCATACTCATGTCGTATGATACCCGGTTAAAAGTAAAATTATTTTCAAAATAAGCTCACCGTTCTGGGTATGTTGCATATTACAGTCGTATTATAACCATGTAAACATGGGACTCGGAAAAAATAACAATCGATACCCGGAGTGGCCAATCCTTACGGTTAAGATAATGTTTTGTGATATCTATTGGCGAATACCGGGTATGTTTGTGTGTTGATACCTAGTACAAAATACAATCTATGCCCGGAGTTGCCGAGCATTACTGTTAAGATCATGTTTTGGGGTATCTAGTCGCGAATAGTGGGTATGTTGGTATGTTGATACGAAGTACGAAATGTAGGAGGTGAGTCGTGGTACTATGCGCTCGTGTCATGATGATCGTAGACAACACATGCGTAGAGGCGTGTGTGGCCGTCGCCGCCAAAAAGGCTATGTGGGTGTGTCAACATCGCATACTCATGTTTGAATGGTATCCACTTAAAGTTGATATTCAACACGAGTCGTGTTGATGAATCGTGCGAACGGTAGCCACCGCGGTCGTAGGTACCCTGTTATACTTAAAGTTCGGCGCAAATATGAAGAGGGGAGAGTCGGAGGCACACCGTGGCGCTATATGAGCTCGTCACGGTTAGGGGGCGCTTTCGGCTAGCACCGTCGAGAAGGTTACATGGTTTATCGATATTGCATAGTCCTGTCGTTTGATACCCAATTAAAACTAAACCGGATCAAATAAAAATCAGATACCCAGAGTTGTGTGTATCTTGTTCCCACATACGCAGTTGGTAAATACCCTGAATTAAATGTAGGGTACAGAGGCGCGTGTGGTATGTTTACTATTTAAAGGTATTGATGCATACTCAGTTTGTGTGAAGAATTGGTTGTCCGTATAGGAGACAAGCATTATCAGTATCATAGAAATTCGAAGAAAGAAAACCCATTGTATGTATTACATAACACTCTCTTAATAAAGCACATCGTCTCGAAAGAAAAACATTGAAATTCTTACAAAGATTTTTCTAAATATGGAAGATAATTGTAGCCAATGTCATCTCAGTTCTAACTATCTCCATAGGTGCATTGCCTCATATGTATCCAGTGTGTATTGCCTCATCAATTCTTGCACGAAAGAGAGGGTGACGCTGCATTCTCTTTTAATGTGAGGATGTCCATCAGAATGTTAGTTCTGACATTATCCATTCAATCCTGTGTGGACATCCATAGGAAAGAGAGTAAGCAACAAGAATACATGGGTATTCAGTTATACATGCTAGTATGAAAAGGATATGACGGGCTTACCGAGTTGAGCAGTAGACACAGTCCCGTTCCACTTATCCATAAAAACCTGTATGGACATCGATGAAAAAGTCATCGTCGTTGTCGTGGTGTCCATGGGAAGACATATTGCCTCGAACACAAAAAGATGCACGTTGACTTCTTGCACCAGCACATTTCTGTAGCCTGGGCATTTAGATACCTGCATTTTAAAAACAACGGATTGAAGGAACGTGGATTTGAGAGTGAATATGCATGTGTCTATGTGAATGGGGAAGTCGATTGTATTCTCCGGACAATGTACACAGTCACATCGTAATTCAAACAACGATAGCCGTGGACACGCCGACGGTGGCGGTGGCCATGTGATGCCTCGTTGAACGACGCCTCGACATGGCCGATGGCCGCAGTTCACACAGCGGCGGCCAAGATGTACATGTAAAAAATCACAATGAATGTACGTGAGGAAGAAACATCACATACCTCAGGCCACGATCGATTGCATGACCGATGACAAAACTCGGCCAAGCCAACGTCCAACTAGCTAATAATCGTGATGGTGGATTCGTCTAAAATATACGGTCAAAGCAATAGTCAGGTGGAGCTGTGATTGTGGCATGATCAGTGCGCGGGGACCTACATACCGTAATTTTTGGAAGGAATCTCACGCCATCAATTTTCAGCAAGAGCATGCACACACATAAAAAAGGAACCATCATTAATTGACGTTTGACTTTACTTGGAAAGGATACCGTGGCACAAAAATTTCAAAATAAACGGGTTTAGTTGCACTAACGGGTTTTCTTGAGCTCACATACCCTGATTTGTCTCATGGCCTAATGATCATGATTGATCAATCGTACGGTTCGTGATCTAGGAGCCCATACACCATGGAGCCCCTGTTAATTTACATACATATATATATATATATATATATATATAGGTAAATTAACAGATCCTCCTGGTGTCTGGGCACTTGGATAGAATACAGTACATTTTAGGTATGTAGATGACACCTATATATATATATATATATATATAGGGATGCGCTATTTGACACCCAGGATATAAAATAGTTATTCTTCACCCCGGCCGGACCGTGCTCCGTCCGCGCGCGCCACCCGCGTCTGAACCAGCGATCCCTCGCCCGATTGCATGCAACATAATATTATGTCAGGTTCCACATTGGAGCGTAAACATGGCAACCCAATTCAACTACCGCACCGCACCACCCACGATCCGCACCACCCACGATTCGTCCAGTGATCTGTGATCGTGACTCGTTTTAAAGGCCCCAACAGCCCACAACGTAAGACATATCTCATGCTACGTAAGGATATTCCATGCGATGTAAAAAAAATCCAAAATTTGGTAACGTAATAATCTAAGTTAAAAACTTCTGGCTGCCAATAGCTGGGTCTATAAGCAAATTTAGTGCAACGTAAAAATCCAGGCTGACTCAGTTCGACTCATGGGCAACTAATTCAACTTGTACTCCCGTCAAAAAAAAAATCAACTTGTACTCAAATCGCAAGAAATTTTGGGCAACCACTCAAGTAATAAATTTCAAAGATGATGTAAAAACTTGATAAACGGCAAGATTACAACTTAATAAAGCTAAGAAATTTCAGAGGTGACGTAAAAATTCTATAGCAGCTGTGCGGCTCAAGAATGTGCCACCATCAATGATTTGAACAAGGAACAGGCATGATTATGCAACTTTGTACATTCCAAATAACCAAAAATAGAAGTGAATTACAGAGTGTAAATTAGATGACATGCAACATACTTTCACTTCACTTCCCCAAATTTTCAGGCCATAACCAGGAGATGGTGCGATAGACGCCAGTAAAAGGACGCATTGATAATAAAGTATATTACATGAACAAGGACAAGAATAAAAACATATTCGGCTATGTACACTTGTACAGAAGTGAAACTTCGATTTTCCGAGAAGATGCACAACTGGTGCTTGAAAGCAATTGTTTTACATATAGCTGCTCATTGGCCATAACTTCTCCTGGGAATCAAGTAAAGATCTTGTTTCGTCCAAATCATGGAAAATAAGGTATGAGAGCTCTTCGACCTTGTACTGCCTTTTTAATGTCGAGATGCTCAGAGAGATATTTGACAACCGTGGAAATGTTGTCCACCTGACCTCGTAGAACTCTTCAGTTTAACTAGGACTAACAAACAAAATGCAATACAAAAAAGGGCAGTTATAAATCAGAGGTGGAGATGGAAAGAAAATGTAGGAATCAACAATCAAATGGTTTTGCTATAACCTTCATCGCTCGGTAACGAAAAGAAATCCACAAATAAAATCTCATGTAGCAGGATTATGGTAAATAAAATTAAGTCGAGTAAAACTGAACTCAAATGTCTCATCACATCATGCCCTTTCTTGTTCAGGGTTTGTTGCAAAAATACGCCAAATGGATGTAAAATGCCATGTAGAGCAGGATATCTTATATTGACCGCCTAACACAGTAGCAGAAATTGGCCAACCTGCCACCTGTTGTTAAGCTCTACCAGGTTTTGCTTCCACCTATAGTTACTTTCTTACAAAGATGGTTGTTTGGCCAAATGAGCGTGCATATAAAGTTATTACACTATCATATTGATGAACTGCCCGAGCTAAAAGAAATGTAATTCAGTGTGTGTTTATCTGTTGGTGCAATATTTGTATGGCGCTTGCTGAAAAAAAGCATGATGGGAAGTATAATAGCATTGCCCTACGGAGACATTGTGGCTTGATACAACAATAATCAGTTTTTCCAATTTTAAATTGCCTTATGTAGTTATGTTTCAAAATTGCACATCGCATACCCAAAAATTACAATCAATTATGCTAATACTCAATTTCATGTAGTTTTTATGAATCTTGCCAAGACAGAATCATGAAAAGTTTCTGGATACCTTTTTCTTTCAACAAGGTTATCTTTACCTTGGTTTTGTAATCCTATGTCGTTTTCAAGAACAGAACAACCAGCTAGCATGTATTGTCTCGACAAAAACACTGACCCTTTTTTCCTGCGCAACATTGCCTCGCTGAATTCAGGATTGAGCTCACCTCAGGCGACACCAGGCTAGCTACAACATGAATACAAACACTGACCCTTTTTTGCCTGCCGCAACATTGCCTCCAGATACTTGCTATTCATCTCCAAGTTTATGGCGTGCATCTTTTTCCGTCCCTCGATTTCTTGTTAGACTCCTGAAAAAATATTACTCCTTAGGCACAAACAAGGATTCTGAAAAAATATGTGTCAGTGACAAGCTAGAATTCTTTTCAGAACTAGTGAATGGAATTTAGAACCTGTATTATCCCTGATTCTCCAAAAGAATATTACTGCTACAACAGCGATCCCCACTCAGGCATTAAAACAAACACCATTGTGGCAGTAATATTACTGAACAGCACACTGTAGCTACGAAACAGAATTATCATGGCAAAATATGCTAGCAGAAGTAAAGCAATCTGTACAAGTAAACTACGTAGTGGAACAACTAGAGCAGGACGCGTTCCCTCAGGTGCACACCCAGCCATGTATAAAACGGAAAGGAGCATAATTAATTGGCCAGCAGATCGGAGGATTGATAGAGGGGAGCAAGGGATTCACACAGGTTGCAATGGATTATAAACTCAAAGTCTAAACAACAAAGAATGGACAGCGAGCTCACCACGATATGGTATGGGCACGAGGCAAGACCGGTGGCAACATGATCTGGTCGCGGGCGGCTGGAGCTCCTCGGCTGTGTTCAAGTCATGGACCGCTGGAGCACGACGGCTGGAGCTCGATGGCAGGAGCCTAGACGGCTGGGCTTTAAGGCAGTGGGCAATGGATCCTCCGAGGAAGTCCGGCGGGGCGGTGAAGAGAGGTACGACGGAGAAGGTGCTGCCGGGGCAGAGGATGCGACGCTGGCGGCGCTCGGCGGTTGGAACTGGAGTGCGAGGCGGAGATGAAGGGATCTGGCGCACGCCTCACGTCGCCAAAATCCCTAGCTGCAGCTGCTCGTCGTCCGCCGCAATCGCGCCTGCATCCGGTCGCCGCCCGCCGCAATCCCACCAGCTGTCGGTCGCCGCCAGCCGTAGTCGCTCGCAACTCGCCACCGATTCCGCCGGCCGAGAACGACGCAACCGAGGATACCCACAGCGAAGCACACATTCGCCGTTCGCCGCCGGCAGCCGACCGCTCACCCCGTCGCCGCTGCCGCGCCCCATTCCAACCGCTCGCCGCCGTGTGGGTTGGACTGGAAACCACGATGGGGAAAATGAGGCGTTGGCAGCTCCGGAACCCCACGAGGCCACGACCGAATTGAATAAAACTTGCTGTAAAATTACGACGGGTCACTCGGTGGTTTACACGCGAGAAGGTTTGGTGCGGCTGGGTTGATCGACCCGGGTGCAGAATTACTTATTCTGCACCCAGGGAGTCTAATAGAGCTTAAGGATCTACAACCAGCATCTCCCTATATAGGGCGCGGCATCAAAATCAGCTTCTTCCGTCGGGCCGTGCGAGCGAGCGAAGCGAGGGAGCTCGGCCCGCCCACGGCGAGACGCCCACCAAGAACACCTTCTTCTCCGGCGGCGGGCCCGACCTCCCGCGCCACGGCCCTCTGCTCGCCGGCCTCCCTTCCCCGCCGTACATCCCCAACCTCCTGCTCCGCCGCGCGCCACCCATCTCGACCTCCAGAGCCGCCGCGCGCCGCCAATCCGACCCGCCTTCTTTGTGCTCCTCCCGCTGCCGGTAGCCCCGTGCTCCTCCCGACGCAAGTAGCCCCGTCCCACTGCCGCCGATGGCCGCGCTGTCCTCCTCCCGCTGCCGGCAGCGCCGTGCTCGTCCCTATGTCCGCGGCCGCGTCCACCTCCCACCGCCGGCAGCGCCGTGCTCCTCCCTCCGTCGGTGGCCCCGTGCACCTCCCACCTCCGGCAGCCCATCTTCCTTCCCGCTGGCACGTTCATCCTCGGCGCGCAAGGGCGGATACTAAAGAAGACGCCTCCCCTGGCTCCATGGGCCACCGCCGGGAAAGCTCCCGACCTGCCGCCTTGACTCGCAGCAGCTGGGCCCGTCCTGGCTATAGCCGTCGACCCAGTGCGCCTTGGCGCCGCCGCTGTTCTATTTCTCCTCTCTCTGTTTCTCTCACTAAGGCCCTGTTTGTTTCTAGATTTTTTGTGGGGATTGGTGGGGATAATCCTCTAGTGGATTGGATGAAACCTAAAACTTCAAAACATCGTTTGTTTCTAGTGTATTGGACAGGTTTTATCCCCACCTTTCCCACAAATCTCCAAACTCTAGTTCATTTTTTCTCAATCCACTAGGGGATTCAATACACTACCCCTACCTAGTGGATTGATCCCCAATCCCCTAGGGATTGGGTGAAGTTTGGGGCTTCACCCAATACACTAGAGGATTATCCCCACCAATCCCCACAAAAACTCTAGAAACAAACACGGCCTAAAGAAGCACGCGGGAGACAGCGCACATGTCTGTCTGACGGAAGTGCAGTAGCGTTTTCTTTTCAGATGCATCAAAACATTTCTCAGAGATCTCGCCGGCCCACTACGCCCAGCTCGGCACAGGTTCGGCAGGCTCTGCCGTCGAGCTTGGGCAGCAGCAGCTCTCGGCGCCAAGGTGGTTTTCACCGGCGGCCGTTGTCCTGCCGATTCACTGTCATTGTACTTCCTCACCGCGGCGTTCCGCACTTCCTCGCTGCTGAACCACGAGCACGCACACGCCAGGTCGAGGCTGGATGGAGAGAGCGATGAGCAGGAGCGAGCGCTGCTCTTGCCTGACCCAGCGGCACACGCGACATACACGCACCACACTGCGATGTGTATCCAGGGAACGGATCAAGACACTCGTTGCTGCTTGCGCATGTGATACTATGTGCTATTTGCCCAACGATTGAGAATTTGAGGCATTCTGTCTTTATTCACATGATTAGTAATTTGTGTGCGCAGAACGTGTTTCTGTCAATGCCTAGCTCGAGAATACAAGCATCGTCGTTGCCTTGTCTCTCTTTTAGCTGATAGTTTTCTGTCAGGACTCCCGTGTATGCTTGTGTGTACAAGGAGATGGCTGGATGTTTTCTTCTCTCTCCTTTTTGCGAATTACTTCCTGGGAGAACTGAAAATGGTTTGATGCAGTTTACATATTCTCTGCCGGCAGTACAGTTCTTGGATGCCAGCAGTACATCCGGGGATTTTAGGAAGTGCACATATTCTGTACTAAGTACAGTTAGAGAAGCTCTGTCCATGGAGGCACGCGCAGAAAAAGTTCTATAAACTGCCGCCACAGTTTTCTTCTCGCTTATGTGTTTAGCCGTTTAGGTAGATGGCCAAAGGAATTTCAGTTCCAATTTGTTTGCACTGCCTTGTGCCGAGGATTTGCACTGCCTAGATTAATTGGCGCACCAATCTATCCCCACGATGCTTTCCATGATGCACTAGCGGATTTGCTTCTTTTAACTCGCAGCAGCAGGAGAGACATTTCGTGTAGCTGCGGCATCGGTACAATGGCCATGCATGTAGCAGTACAGACAGCAGTTTGTGCGACTCCAGTTTGTTCGATTTCTATTTCTTTTTTACTTCAGCTGGTCGCCTTTCTTCAACGTGTTTGTTGCAGTTAGGAGTGTGTCCTGAAGACCTGAACCTATTCGTCAGTACAACTGTTCGACGCTGGCAGTACAATATGATGGATTTTGGAAGTACAAATAATCTGTACGGGCAGTACAATACGATGGCTTCTGTGGTGTCGTCTTAACTTTTCTTCTTAATATCAGCAAGAGCTAGCTGAGAGATCACTGAGCAATTGTTGTACGTGTGTACAGTTGTGGAGCAACAACGTGGATTGCTGGGTATTTGTCCCCGTGCTCTGCATCTTTTCGCTGTTTATTGAATTCGGCCGGTGGTTCGGATGAGAAGTGAATTCGGGAAAACAAAAACAGGGCACAAACGGTTCAACTGTCTATGAATAAAATTGAAGACTTTGGCATATCAAATTTCTTATGGGTAATTACATAGTTTGGAAAAACAATTATTTTTGACAGATCATTATTCATATTTGGCAATTCAGCTATACATTTATTTTTATTTTTATTTTCATTTTTTAGTGATAGTCCCTGACTGAACATTTGGAGTGGTCATACAACTCAAACGGGCATCATATGAGAAGTTCATGTATGTTTATAGGAAAGTTCAAGTATTTTGTTAGTGAATTTCACATACCACCGGGAGGTTTAACGAAACAGTAAATATCCAGCCTAGAAGTACACATAAATAATCTGGAAGTACATAACTCACTTTCGGGAAGTACAAGTGTGGTATGAACATGTTTTAGTGAATAATACTCGCAATTCTGCTCTAAATATATTTTTATTTTCATTATTCATATTTGGCAACTTATTCATATTTGGCAATTCAGCTAGACATTTATTTTTATTTTTTTTTCATTTTTAGTGATAGTCCCTGACTGAACATTTGGAGTGGTCATACAACTCAAAGGGGCACCATATGAGAAGTTCATGTATGTTTCTAGGAAAGTTCAAGTATTTTGTTAGTGAATTTCACATACCACCGGGAGGTTTAATGAAACAGTAAATATCCAGCCTAGAAGTACAAATAAATAATCCGGGAAGTACAGAACTCACTTTCGGGAAGTACGAGTGTGGTATGTACATGTTTTAGTGAATAATACTCGCAATTCTCCTCTAAATATATTTTTATTTTCATTTTCATTTATTAGTAGATACTCACTGACTTTATCTTTACAACGCAACCAGGATCACTCAATTCTGAGGTCGGATGGGTTGCTAAATAATTTATCAAACGGATAAAAATGGTTTGACTGAACTTTGACCTAAAAAACACACTTAGAAATCGATTTTCGAGATTTTCGTAGTATATAGACAGTGTACTTCCCAGTATTATAGATTTGTACTTCCCGAAATCACTCTATGTACTTCATGCCGGGGTTTTTTCCAGATGATTTTCTATTATTATTATCATGGTTATTAGTATTAGTTTCGACTAGTGAGCTACCTCGATGTTTTTATTTAGAATGACAGATCATTTCATTACTTAACAATCAACATCACATTGATGCTGAATACATGCCGACAGATCAGGAAGTTGGTTACAACCAAAGGCGAAAATCAAAGGCGAAATATCAACGACATCGTGCACATTGTGCGCCACGGTTACAACCAAAGGCAAAATATCAACGACATGCCTGGTCTTCTTCGAGCTCGTCTACAGGTGGAGAGATGGAGGAAATATTGTACTTCCTGCTAATCGACAAGCGCATTGCCATGTTGCTCGTTTTGTTTTGTCCAGAACCAAATGACTCTACTTCCTTCTAACAAAGAATTGTACTTCCCGTGACGTATGGTTGTACTGCTCGAAGAACATGAGTGTACTGCTTTTAAAAATGTAACTCGATTCTCAAAGACAAATCAATAAAAAAGGACTGTGCACCAGATCTAATTGAAACACTGAACTCTATTTGTAGTTGCTCGAGTTTACTCTGCATGAATATTACCACAAGAAAACAAATAGAATTAGCACGACACATCCTTCCCAGCACCATGTTCGCACAACTTGCGCAGCTACGCTACAAACCAACTGCTCCTGAAGATCAGAACTGTACTTATTGATACCAAATCTTGTACTTCATAATTCAAGAAAGTGTACTGCCTCTAAGCAAGTGCACTGCCTCGACATCTCCAAAAATTAAAAGATAAGTGGACATCCAGGCTCCAGCATGGAACTAGTGTACTGTTTTTGCCGGGTACAACTGAGCCAATCCAAAATTGACCGAAGCAACGATCGAGCGATTGTTTAGACAGATCAGCCACTTGTGGGCATCAAAAGAAACAAATGGCATGTAGTGGAGCTAGCTTGTTTGGAGATAGTCATTTAATTCATTCCTACAGATTATCAATCCTGAATCAAATAGCATAAACTAAAGATGAGCCATATACAAGGTGATCTACTGAATGTTTGCATCTGCAATTCTCATTTTCATCTGTACTGTATGCTAATCAACGATTAAAGCACACACGGAATTGATGCCCAAAAAAATAACTAGAGGACAGAGAGCAGAGGAAGAGCAGTGAGAAGATATCTTCAGCTCAGTCTTCCCCAGTTAATGTGTCTCGGCCGCCAGCGCACCACCAGCCCAGGCCACCTCCTCTGGTTCTGCATCAGCCAGCCGCCTCTTCACACTTCAAACGGGATGTGTTTTTGGAGTCTCTGCACACGAACGACACTGCCATGAGAATGCTTGTGTACTTCTTCAGGGCCTATTTGCTATACTTCTCGTTGTCGATTTAACTGTACCGTTGACACCAAAATAAAAGTGTTTACTGCAATACATCACCGGTACTTCCAAAATCCAATTCCAGTTCTCACACGCATACACGACCACAACATTTGCATACCAACTAGACGTAAGTACACGTTCTAATTTTCAGCAGTGCATCATTGCAGTCTGAAGCAGTACAGGAGCATCTCAAATTCTCAACAAAAAGGAGCAAACAAAACTGCGGCAGATGATTTTTGTGAGCCCGGCGATTGGTGTCGCCGTGAGGAGCGAGCTAGCAGCAGGGCCGTGAGTTTCAGATGACGGGAGGCGTTGCGCCAGCGGCGGGTCGGACCGGCGGCGCTGCAGCTCGGGCAAGGATGGGCAGCGGCAAGAGTGCCGCGGGGAACAGAACATAATTGGCGGAGGTAAATCCTCAAATTCATCAGCGTGAGTTGCTCGGCCACTCAACACACCTTGTCTTGGTCATCCCAACCATCAGGCGAGCAGTACATGCATCCTTCAACGACAGTACATGATGCCGGCGAGCAGCTCGGAATGGTAAGAGATGCGGCGCGGGATCGAGGCTGGGCCGGCGCCGGTGAATCTGTACGGCGAGGGAGAAAAAGAGGCTCGAGGGGACCTGCTCGCAGCGTGAATGGAGCAAAGAGATGCGGGGCTACCTGCTAGGCGCGACGGGGGAGACCGGAGATGCGGTGGCGGAGCACGAGAATCCCCTCCGGCGGCGGACGACGGTGCGGCGCCGCGAGGGGGCGCCGGACAACGCAGCGGCGCGTTGGTGAAGTGCGGTGGCGCGTTGGGCAGGAGGCGGCTGCGCTGTGTGGCCGGAGACCGGCGGCGGCGTGCTGGGGAAGAAGGCGGCGGCGCTGTGTGGCCGGAGACCGGCGGCGGGGTTGGAGATTGGAGACGGATTTGGGTAGGCAGGAGGAAGAAGCTAATTTGGATGGGTCGCGTTCGTGTCGCGCGGTTAGCTACAGTTCCAATGGCATCCTACGGAGAGCAGCCGAGACGGATCGATTTAAAGTTGTTTCACAACAACTCGAACGATCGCGAGTCCTTGATTCACCGGTAAATGATCAAAAACACAAGAATCTAACCCGAAATCACCGATTAACAGAAGAAAACCGCACCTTTACTTCTCGATCATGCGGGCAGTACACCTAGAACAGAAGTGCAGTACAACTTCGGTTGTAGATCCTTAATCTACAACCGGTTGTAGAATAGCTGACAGCTATATATATATATATATATATATATATATATATATATATATATATATATATATATAGGGTAGGACTATTCTAGACAACCCTTTAAGTGTTTCTAGAATAACTATTCTAGACAACTTTCCATTTCTAAAAACCTTCTAAACCCGATACCCGACCCGCTGCTAAGCTACCGACCCGGTCAACGCCTAGCTGCCCCCACCCACCTTCTTCCTCCCCGATGCAGCCAACATCCCCACGATCCACCAACCTGCTCCTCCCGATCGATCTCATGCCGTCCTCCGTACCTGCCACCGTCCCGGTGGACGCGCCTCCCCACCACCGCCTCCGGCCCTCGCCCTGCTTCCCATCTCCACTGCGCCGCCGCGCACCAACCTACCGCCCGGCCGTCCGCCCACCGTGCTTGCATCGCGCGGTTCCCAGCAGACCCAACCGCGTCGCGCGTATCTCGGAGGCGCCCGCCACCACCACCGCCCCTACTGCGCCCCGCTCCTCCTGTTCGTGCTCGCCGGCGGTACCCCGCTCCGTCGCCCTCTCTAGCAGGTCCTGTTCGCCGGCGCAGCCCGCACCCATCTGCTGGCCGACGCGGCCCACCACGCCTTATCCTGCTCGTCGGCACCTGCGCGCTGCGGCCAGACCTCGCGCCCACCGCCGGCCAGACCTCGGCAGTTTCTCTGGACCTCCCATCGGCGCCTCTCCGAACCTCCCCCGAGCGCTGCTCCAAACCACCACGGCGCGCCCGCCTCCGGTTACACATCCTCCGCTGCACGCACTCGCCACCGTCCGCACCCCTGCATCGTCTTCCGTCCCGGCGAGCCCCGGTCTCCCATGCTCGCGGCTTGACTAAATACAGCGCGAGCGCCCGGCCGTGGAGTTCACCGTGCGCCGCAGCGGCAGTTCATCGCGTCCGGCCGTGGAGTCCACCGTGCGCCGCAGCGGCGGTTCATCGCATCCGGCCGTGGTAGTTGATCGCCTAGACGCCGGCATGCGCAGCTCTGCATGATTTGGGGCACTCCGTTCTTTGCAGTTCGAGACGATGTCGAGGACAATCATGGAGTTGACTTGCCGATGCAGAATTACACGTATTGTAGAACTGCAAAACGCAACTGGTACTGCACCTTCTAGTGGATGCTTGCTTTTGCAGCTGTACTACCGGAGGTTCAGCGCTTGGAGGTCATTTGGAGGATTACGCCAGTGTGGTTTTCAAGATCGAGTAGCAGAAGGCCACAAGCCAGCTACTGCTTGCGCTTCTACTCCACAAGTCATTTGAACCTCGCGCCGCCCAGCCTCTGAACCTCCCGCATGCCACCTGCTCCCGCACAGCCTCTGAGATGGGTTTCTCCTCTCGCCGTCGTTGAGGGACAAAGATGCGAGCATGTGGTGCTGGCTCTGAAAAACTCCCAGCAGCGCTGCTCTAAACCTCTGTCAATGTCGCTGAACTGCATTTTGTTTAAAAAATGAATTGCTCCCAGTTCGTGTTGAAGTACCGATTGTCTGTACTGAACTGCACTACGATTCGGACAGTAATTGAAGCCATTCGGAAGTTCGGTTTGTATTTGTGTGAAGTTGGATCACATTTTATATTTTCGAATTACTGGGGAGGGCACTTCTTTTTGCAGCGAAAGTTTATATTCATTTTGTTGCCCCTGACGTGTCTGGAAGTATGCTTTTTTCATTAAAAAAAAGTTTTAGTGTTGTGAGAAATTCAATTGGCAAATTTACGAAGTTAACTTTTTAAATTGCGAAGTTCAGAATTGTCCAAGTTCGAGGTTCACATTTTTATTCATAGTAAAAGGTTCACCTTTTTGTAAAACCAAGTTCACTTTTTCTATCATGGAAGTTAAATATCAGGGGAATTCAAAAAGTCCATTTCAGTGGTTCACTTCTTTACTATACGAGAAAACAATCAGAAATTCACTCTTTGAACTTTAGAAGTTCTCTCTTTTTCAGGAAGTTCTCTAAATACTAATAAAAGAATTACCTATAAGACATTGTGAAAATAATTAAATTCACTTTTCAAACTCTAAAACTCACCATGTTTATGAAAAATTCCGTGGTTACCTTTCTAAATCGCAGAAGTTTAAAAATAGGGAGTTCAAATCGTCCATCTCGGAGGTTCATTTTTTTTCACAAAAAAAGAGAATTCGTTCGTGAGAAAAAACTTGACATTTTTCGTATAGCGAAGTTCATGAGATGAAATTTAGAAATTCACCGTATAAAATATATCCACTTAAAAATAAAGAGGAAATATAAGTTCAGCAGCAAAGTTCATATCGTATTAAAACGGAAGTTCAGCTGCGAAGTTCACCACACGACGTTTGCTTCATATTAAACGGATGTTTATCCAGCGAAGTTCACTTATTATTAAAACGGAAGTTCAGAAAGTTACGGAGTTCATTAACCCTCAGGTTAATTAACCCGATTTTTTTTATTGTGTGGACGTGAAGTTCATTTTTTTGTTGGCAGAAACTTCAATTCGTATGGAGCATAAAGTTCATTTTTTCAGCAAACTTTTTTTCAATCTATCCACGTGAAATAAATGTTCACAGTTGTTAGAAGTTCACTCTCTGAAAATTTCGAAGTTCAAAATATATAATCTCGAAGTCCATTCCGAATAACAAGATGAGAAAATTCTAAAAATACAGCAGTTAGTAAATTTTAAACTGCTCTTAAACCATTAAGGATTTTAAAAAAAATAGTCAAAACCTAAAGATGCGAAATTTTCATACATTTCCAACGGTATATCATATGCATCATTTAGACAAACGGTTTGAAAACTATGAGAAAAATAGTGCACGAGACAGAATAAAAAATTCACGATCGGAAGTTCACTAGCAAAATACCCGGAAGTTAACCAACAAAATACCGGGAAGTTTATTGTGGTATATAAGGAAGTTCACATACTCTGTTTTCTCACGGCGAAAATTTTAAACTTATAAATCATTGATACAAGATTCGTTTGTCCAAATCGGCCGGTGTCGTGCCTACTGGCAAGGGTGTGACTCTAATTTGACTCTCACATGCTGATTTTCCCAATTCAAGCACCATGAACGTGCTAATTTTCAAATCGATTACATGTCTTCTCTTTTTCGTTTTTCGTATTTTCAAAATTAATCAAAAATATTTACGAATTTTGAAAAACTTTCTATACGAAAAAGTTGCGCCTGTTCAAGATCTTTCCAACGCCATATCATTTGTTACTTTTCGATAAGCGGTTTGAAAGTAATTGCCAAAAAACGGTCCGCTGGACATTAATGTTCAGAAAACAGAATTGTGTGTTTTTGAATCTGCTCTTAAACCGTAAGGAATTTCGAAAAAAGCACAGAGATAGCAAAGGTGCGCATTTTCCATACCTTTCCAACGGCGTATCATTTGCATCAATCCGACAAGCGGTTTGAAAATGGCGACCAAAATACAGTACGAAAACGGAGAAATACGCGAAAACGGAGTTAACTACATTCAAAATTAGTCCCAAATCATAACGAATCTGAAAAACATTTTTATACGAAAAATATGCGCCCTGACAATACCTTTCCAACGCTATATCATTTGTTTCATTTGGATAAGCGGTTTAAAATAAATGTTCAAAAATCCGTCCGCACGAGATAGACGTTCGAAAAACAGATGTATGTATTTTTAAATCTGCTCCTAAACTGTGCAGAATTTCGAAACAATGGCAGAGATATGAAAGATGCGCAATATCAAGAGCTTTTCAACGATATATCATTTGCGTAAATCTGACAAGCGGTTCGAAAATTACGGCGGAAATATTGTCCGGTCGGCAGGAGGTCCACTTCTTCTTAAACCGCAGTTCAGAAAGTTGTCCAGAATACTTATTCTAGAAGGGAGTCTAGAATAGCAGTGGTATATATATATATATTCAAAAACCAGTTTCTGAATAACTATTCAGAGCACCTTTGCGGACAGTATTTTTAACGCTATTTTCGAACCGTTTATCGGAACGACGCATGCGATATACCGTTGGAAAGGTATAAAAATTGCGCACCTTTTTTGTCTTGACGGATTTTCGAAATTGTTTATGGTTTTGAAACAATTTTAGAAATATTACATTCAGTTTTCACGAATTTCTCCGTTTTTTTACTGTTTTTTGGCCGGCAATTTTAGACCGCTCGTCGGATTGATGCAAATGATATGCCGTTGGAAAGCTATGAAAAATGCGCATCCTTTTCGTCTTGACGGGTTTTTCAAATTCTGTACGGTCTTTAAACAATTTCAGAAATACTACACTATGTTTTCGCGAAGTTTTCAGTTTCCGTACTGTGTTTTGGCCACCATTTTCAAACCGCTTATCGGATTGATGCAAATGATATGCCTTTGGAAAGCTATGGGAAATGCGCATCTTTGCTATCTCTACCAAATTTTCGAAATTCCTTACGATTTAAGAGCAGTTTCGAAAATAAACAATACTATTTTCTGAAATTTTAGGTCCGGCGGACAGTGTTTTGCCAATTACTTTTAAACCGTTCGTCGAAATGTAACAAATAATATGGCGTTGGAAAGATATTGACTAGGCGCAACTTTTTTATGTAGAAATATTTTCCAAATTCAATACGGTTTATTTTTAATTTTAAAAATACGAAAAACACATAAACAAGACCACATGGGATCAATTTAAAATTAGCATTTTTGTGGTGTTCGAATTGGATGACTCGGCATGGGAGTGTCAAAATAGACTCATATCCTTGCTAATTGCATGCGGCGACGGTCGATTTGGACAAACGGAGCTCTAAGTGTTGACTTTTATGCGTAGGATTTCCGCCCTAAAAAACAGAGCATCCAAACTTCATTTTACACGTTTGTGAACCTCTGAGTGTGTGATAGTGAAGTTCCGATCGCGAATTTTTTGTTCTATACCCCGCACTGTTTTTGCTGTAGTTTTTAAACGGTTTGTCCAAACGATGCAAATGAGATACCGTCAGAAAGGTATGAAAATTGCGCATCTTTTTCGTGTTGATCATTTTTCCAAATTCTTTATGATTTAAAAGCAGTTTTAAATAAACTAACTGCTGTTTTATGTTTTTTTTTCTTCAGTTTTCATTATATTGTTATTCAGAGTGGGCATCGATATTGTAACATTGAACTTCGAAATTTTCTAAGAGTGAACTTCTACAAAGTGTGACTTTCGTGATAAAAAATTGCGAACAATCTTTTGCACTCTTATGATTTGATTTTTTTTCCAACATAAAACAGAAACTTGCAGCTCGTACAAGGTGAACTTTCGATGCGTTTAAAATGAACTTCCGACTTGTTCAAACCGATCTACCAACACATTTCAATATGAACTTCCAAAGAGTTCGAGTTGAACTTCTATCGTGAACTTCTCAAAAATTAAGAATCAACTTCCTTCTAAGTTCCGGTTGAACTTCCGAAAAAAGAAAATTATCTAACGCGGCCAAGGTGAACTTCGGACGAGTTTAAAATGAACTTCCGACTTGTTCAAAAGCGAACTCCCGACAAAAAAGTAACTTTAATAGCATTAATATGAACTTCGGACGTGTTCGAGGTGAACTTCTGTTTGGTTCAAATTGAACTTCGAAAAAATTAGAATGAGCTTCCATGAATGTCGTGGAGCTGATCTACTTAGCTGACACGAAGACGTGACGATGCCATCATTTTAAACCCCTCCAGATACATTAGATCCTGAGGCGGATTATCCATCCAATTTTGGAGATTCATATTCGCAGTATATGCACCCGGTCAACCGGTGAGTGCTGACAAAGTAAATTTTCTCGTTCTCCTTTGAAAAGTCACGTGAAGCATGTCATCTTTTTTCCTTCGAGAGCAACAAATTAGCAGCACGCTCAGCCCAATTCAAACGTGGCGCGTGAGTAAGAACTGAACGGATAGGGACGCCGCCGCGGTGTCGTGCTTGCCTTCCGCCAGATTTTTGTCTGCGCCCGAACCGAACGTGGGAAATACCCGCCGGCAACGGCAAGCCCAAACGTGCCGCTGCTTCCGGCGAAGCCGAGCCCAACCAACCCCAACCGCCGCTTCTTCCTCCTCCTCTCTATATAAGCTCCACGCCCACGCGGCGACCTCATCCATTCCAGAACGCAGTCAACCAACACAACCAAATCCAGATCCAAAAGCTCCGATTGGCCCAGTCGCAGCTCATCTCGATCCATCCATCCATCCTCTCTGCGCGTGCTCGTGAACCCATACATGGCTACCGTCGCCGGAGGAGTAGTGCTGCAGCCAGTGCTGCGCGTCCCGTCGTTTTCAGTGCCGTTGCAGCTGCAGCGGCGACGGAACGCGCCGTCGCTGCGGTGCGAGAGCGCGCGCGGTGCGGCGACGCCGGCGAGGCCCGCGGGCGGGGGCGTGGAGGAGGACCACTACCGGACACTGAGGCTGGCGCCGGGGGCCACCAGGCGCGAGGTCAAGGCGGCCTTCCACCGCTTCGCGCTGCAGTACCACCCCGGACGTCGCGAGCCTGCGAGACGGCGACGAGGACGACATGGACTTCCAGCGGATCAACGCGGCGTACCAGAGGGTGATGGGCAGCATGCGGGAGGCGGAGGCGAGGCTCGAGTACTGGCGCGCCCGCTACGGCCTCGCCGACGAGGACCTCGACCGGTACCGCCACTACCTCAACGACGAAGACGACTGGTTCGCCGACCTATGAATTCTTTTATTTTCCGGTGAACGGGTGGTTGGTGGAGGCGTCAGGCGTGCATGGTGGAGGGGATGGTGGGAGGAGATCGTGCGCGAATGCTCGGTCGGGATCGAGACGTGAGGATGGTAGGTAGTTTTTTTTTTCGGGTGGGTTCGGTTTCGGGAGCGATGGGTGGGTGCGTTTTTTACGGTACGGTCTGTTGGGTCGGGTTGGGATAAGAAAGTGACTAGGATGAAAAGGTGCTCTAAATAACTATTTAGAGCACTCTTAAGGGTGGTTTCTGAATAGTCCCACCCTATTCTACAACCCTTTCTGAACTTCGCTCGTCACAGAAGTGAACTTCGCCCATTACAGAAGTGAACTTCGTAGAAATTTCACAAATAAACTTCTCGACTGACATAATTTTTTTTGAACTTCGCTCGTCATATAAGTGAACTTCACATTTTTTTGCAAATGAACTTCTCGGCTGGCATTTTTTCTGAACTTCGTTCGTCACGTAAGTCAACTTCAGAGAAATTTTGCAAATAAACTTCTCGGCAGACCATCATATTTTTCTGAACTTAGCTCGGCACATAAGTGAACTTCACACAAATTTCACAAGTGAACTTCATAGCGGACTTCAATATTTCTTTTTTGGCGGACAATCTTTCTCTCTGAACTTATCGTAATATGTAAGTGAACTCCCCTAGAGTGGGAACTGAACCCTGTCGTCTCAAAAATTGAACTTCTATTTTTGTTTGTTAGACACGCATCTACATTTTTATAAGAAAAAATGAACTCCTCAATGTGAAAAATTGAACTTTAGTACCGAAGGAGAATTGCTCCAACAGTCCAGAAAAAACAAAAGAAGATGACTTCTTTTTTTTACAATAGTGCAGAACAAAGAAACTAGTCGAATGGTTGCTTGCATAATCATTTTCTTAAGACAAAAGACAAGATTACTGGTGGCCCATTTTGAGCAAAGCCGTGACATTTTTCCATCTCAATGATTGTGAGCAATCTAGATCGCATCTCATGGTCAAGACTTATCTTTTCACAACCGTAGATCCTCTGTCTTTTTATCTCTAAACTTTCTTGTTCATGTCGACTTCGTTTGTCCCTTCTGAACCTGACAACTTCATTATCTGAACTCCATAGTGCATGCACCACGATGAAGAGAAACAAAAGCACGTGCAGTTAGCGTGACATCAACGACATCAAAAATAGCTTATCAGCTAGCAACGGCTGCTCCACTTACCGCTCGACAAGCCTCATGCTCCTACAGCCGCGTCGCCTGCTTGGTCCGCTCGAGCGAGCCATCCGTACCGGGGAGTGCGACAACGAGTAGCAAGAGCACGGCTCATCGGCGCTCGCGGCAGGGTAGACTGAACTCCGTGGCAGTGGGAGTGGACTCTTGCCGGCGCAGCGCACTCCCCTGCCGCGTGTCTCTTGACGGCGCACGGCGAACTCCTTCGGCGCCGCGTAGTGAACTGCAAGGAGAGGTTGTGCATAGTGGACCGCCGCGGGTCGCAGAAGAGGTGAACTACACATGGAAAACATCTGAGATTTTTAGACAAAAGGCTCGGGAGACACATATGGACTTCACATGCGAACAGCTCGCAAACAACTACAGAACCTCCATCCCGACTACAGGCAAGCCGATACGACCTCCTATGCGTCACCTCCATTCATGTTGATGTGCCACACCAGGGCGCCGACCGCGATAGGGCGAGCACGCGGGGAGCCGGCACCATGACGGAGCCAAACGGAGACGTGCTGCACGTCGGTGCTCCTTGGCGAGTGGACTCCCTGGCGATGGGATGGCCGGACGGCACACTTGGGAGTCCATGGCCGGCCGGCAAACTTCTGAAATTAAATGTGAACTTCGCATGCAGTTCATACTACCCCAAGTATGTATTTTTTAAGCACGAATAAAGTGAACTTCATGACTAAAATAACTAAACCTCTAGACAAAGAAAACTGAACCTCCGATGCAATTGTTTTTAGTGCCGAATCAAGTAGCAGCTCAGTTCATTTCAGGGTTCAATTCATCTCAGGATAGCAGTCCACGCAGGCATACACACGCATCCAGAAGAAGTTTTAAAGCAATACACCACCAGCAATACACCACCAGCAATACACCATGGGGTAGCCAGTCAAGAGCTGTGGCCTATAGAAATTCGGAGCGGGCAGCATGGAAATTCAGAGGAGAGGAGAGGTAAAGTTCAGAGGATGGACCTCAAAAACGCGTTACTCTGAACCTCCCCAGTCGCTGCTCTGAATTTCCCCATCTGCGGCGTCCCACACCTTGCTGCCGGCTTGGCGTATGCTATGCGTCTGCTCCATCGCGGCAGGAGGAGGTTCAAAGGGAGTCCTGACCTGCGTAAGCTGCAGCCAGATCGGAACTCAGGACGTCGAGCAGGGGACACATGGCCACGCCGGTGAGGAAGGCGACCGGATTAGGCAAGTAGTGGTGGGAGGTTATCGGGTAGCATGCCTGATCGATCTCCGGAGCGGCGCGCGGGAGGTCGCCGGGCAGCGGAAGGTCGTCGGTGGCCGCGCGTGCGGGAGTTCGCCAGGGCAGCACACATCGGGAGGTCGCCGGGCAGCACACGGCGGGAGGTCCCGGGAGCCACAGGGCGGGAGGTCGTCGGGGGCCGCGCGCGCGGGAGTTCGACGGGCGGCGCACGGTAGGAGGTCGCTGGGGACGCGTGGTCGAGAGTTCGCCGGGGCGGCGCACGGCGGGAGGTCGCCGGGGCGGCGCGCGCAGGTGGGGGCACGCACGGGGGGAGGCCGGTAGCTGTAGGTGATACTCGGGAGGAAGAAGGTGGGTCGGATGGCTTTCTTTCTCAGGTTTGGTCGTTGGTTCGGTGGAGGGCCGGTGTAGTTGGTTTTTTTGTGGGAACCGGGGTTGTAGAATAGTTAATCTACAATCTCTTAAGAGGGGTTGTAGAATATATATATATATGACAGGACTATTTAGAAACCACCCTTAGTGATCTAAATAACTATTCAGAGCACCTTTCTGTCAAAACCAGTTTCTTATCCGGTCCCCAACACGTACCAACCCCCGGCCACTCTACACCCCGCGGTCCCGCACCACCATCCCACACCCTGGCGGCTCCATCCCCACCAGCCACCACCGGCAGACCACCACGCCGCCCTACCCACCTCCTGCGCGCCGCCGGGCCACCGCGCCCATGGCACTGCGCCGTCCCTCCCCACCTCCGTGCGCATCTCCACGACTGCGCCGGCGGGCCACCGCGTCGGAGATGGAAGAGCGTCCCTGTGAACTGCCGCGCCTCGGTCTAATCGCCGGCTCCCAAGCTTCGTCGCGTATCAGCGGCAGCCTAGCCGGCGAGCACCCTCCCCTGCCCTATCCCCTGGCCTCCTGCTGCACCAGCGCACCTCTCCGGCGAGGAATCCGTCCCCCGCCCCCCAATCCACCGCCGCTTCCACCCACTTACCGCGCCGTCGACGACCACCTAGCAGCACGCCGGCCCGCCTCCACCCAGCTCCTGACGCGCGCCCACGCGCGCGCGTCTGGGCCTCGCCTCCACAAGTCCACATACACCGGCTCCTGGACTCCTCCAACCGCATCCACGGCGGCCTACATCGCGCCCTGATCCGGTCGAGTTCCTGGTCGCCGGCGCGCTCCGCCGCGGGCCCTGTCTACCTGGTCGACTTCGGTCGGGAGCCTGGTCGTCGTCGGGCCGCCTTCATGCCTAGCAGCGCACGCCCTCCCCTCGCCTCGCTGAACTCCAGCGCCGCCCGCCCCGGGGCTTCCCAGCGCGGCCCTGCACACCAGCGCGGCCCAGTCCAGTTCTCACGCTCCAACGGCGCCGTCGGCCACAGCGCGCCGCGCCGGACCACTTCCTCTTGCGCGTTGACCCGCGGGAGTTCATGGTGCGTCGGGGCTGGAGTCCACCCACGCCAGCTGCGGAAGTCCACCATGGGTCTTGCTCCATCCGGCCATGGGTGCCGTGCCGGAGGTCGCCTGCATCCCGTCGCCTCCACACACTCGCGGAAATCAGTTTTGCGTCGGCCGGGATTCCCCAATCTGGCGCACGTTCCTGTCTGCGTCCATACACACTTTTGTTTTCTTACTTTTCTTCCGTGATGCGCTAGTCTTTTGTTTTCTTACATTTTCTTCCGTTATGCGCTGCTACTTTGCTTGTGCTGGACTGCAACTGCAGCTTAGAAAAATATTTCTATGTTGATTTGTAGTTTTGGCTGTTTGTTTCTTTCGGTTGATTAGTGAGCTGTAATTATTTTGCACCCAATACAATATTCATTCGACAGATTAAGCGGATGCAAAAAAAAGTGTTGTCATGGAAAGTCCACCTAGTGCGGACATGAAGTTACAGTACAGAAAAGAACAAACAGAAGTCTCCTTTTTAACACTCCGAACATGCATCAATTTCATCTTTTGTGTCAACAGAGCTCATCGCAAAAAAAGAGAAGACCACTAATTCAGCCGTCACTTTTCGCTTACTGAAAAATATAGTCCATTTTATAAGCAAAATCGAAGTTCAATGGACAAACAACAATTGTCTTTTTTTATCGATTGTGTCTTTCTATCAGGAAGTGCATCTTGAAAATGTGACAGAAAATTATTTTTTGTCGGGGAGTTCTCTTTCATTAGTAGCGGAACCTCGGGAAGTTCATAACAAAATGCGATGAACTTGAAAATTAATAGGAAGTCCAGAACATAGATGGTCCACCGAAAAAAATCAACTTGAGAAAATAAATAGGAAGTTAGTTTAGTTATCGCGAGAAGTTCAGAACAAAGATGGTCCGCAAAAAATAAGTTCACTTGAGAAATTAATTTATAAGAGGTTCAGTAACGCAGATAATTACCTTAGTCCGGAAGTTCAACAAAATATAGAAGGAGGTTCATCTTTTTCTCGGAAGTTCAACGGAATATAGAAGGAGGTCCATTCTTAATTTTTCACAAGTTCAATTTTTAACAAACAGAAGTTCGTCTCGAAAAATTCGGTAGTTCATATTAAAATGCCTTGGAAGTTCATTCATAAAAATAGAAGAAAGTTCATTATTAAAATTTGGAAGTTCATTTTGAACAAAAAAAAAGCTCACCTTGAACATGTCAGAAGTTCATATTAAAATGTGTTGTACGTTACTTCTTTGTCGTGAGTTTCCTTTAAACAAGTCGGAAGTTCATTTTAAACGCATCGAAAGTTCACCTTGTACGCGCTGCAAGTTTCTGTTTATGTTGGAAAAAAATTCAAATCATAAGAGTGTAAAAAAATGTTCACAATTTTTTATCACAAAGTTCACACTTTGAAGAAGTTCACTCTTAGAAAATTTTGAAGTTCAATGTATACAATATCGATGCCCACTCCTAATAACAATATAATGAAACCTGATTTTTTTTACTGAAAACAGCAGTTAGTTTATTTAAAACTGCTTTTCGATCTTGAAGAATTTGGAAAAATGATCAACATGAAAAAGATGCGCAATTTTCATGCCTTTCCAACGGTATCTTATTTGCATCGTTTGGACAAACCGTTTAAAAACTATAACAAAAACAGTGCGGGGTACAGAACAAAAAATTCGCGATCGGAAGTTCACAATCGCACACCCAGAGGTTCACGAACCTGTAGAACGAAATTCGGATGCTCTATTTTTTGGGGCAGAAATCCTACGCATAAAAGTCATCACTTAGAGCTCCGTTTGTCCAAATCGACTGTCGTCACGTGCAATTAGCAAGGATATGAGTCTATTTTAACACTCTCATGCCGAGTCATCAAATTCGAACACCACAAAAGTGGCAATTTTGAATCGTTCCCATCGTATGTTGTTTCCCTGTTTTCTGTATTTTCAAAATTAGTCAAAATCCGTAATGAATTTGAAAAATATTTCTGTACGAAAATTTTGCGTCTAATCAATATCTTTCCAACGCCGTATCATTTGCTACGTTTCGATAATCGGTTTGAAAGTAATTGGCAAAAAACAGTCCGCTGGACATAAAAATTCAGAAAACATAATTGTTTCTTTTTAAATCTGCTCTTAAACCGTAAGAAATTTCGAAAAATTGACAGAGATAGCAAAGGTGCGCATTTTTCATAGCTTTCCAACGGTGTATCATTTGTATCAATCCGGCAAGCGGTTTGAAAATGGTGGCCAAAAAACAGTGCGAAAACGGAAAACTTCGTGAAAACCGAGTGTAGTATTTCTAAAAAAAAATTAAAAACCGTAAAGAATTTGTAAAATTCGTCCAGACGAAAAAGGTGCGCATTTTACATAGCTTTCCAACGGCATATCATTTGCATCGATCGGACGAGCGGTTTGAAAACGGCGGCCGAAAAACAGTACGAAAACAGAGAAATTCGAGAAAACTGAGTGTAGTATTTCTAAAATTGTTTTAAAACCGTAAAGAATTTGGAAAACCCGTCAAAATGAAAAAGGTGCGCAATTTCCGTACCTTTCCAACGGTATATCGCATGCATCATTCCGATAACCGGTTCGAAAATTGCGTTGAAAATACTGTCCGCAAAACAGAAAATCTGAGAGTTCCGTCCGGAAGTTAACATAGTATACGACCGGAAGTTCAGAAAAGATGCTCTGAATAGTTATTCGGAAACTGGTTCTTGAATAGCTGTTATATATATATATATATATATATATATATATATATATATATATATATAATGCTTCGCATAACTTAAAACACTTTACAGATGCTGTTCCACGGTATTTAGACAATTTCAGAAAAAAAAACTACATGCTGCAACATCATAAACTTATTCAGCTTAATATTTGGAAATAATCCAAATTCAGTTCCTCTAATTATGGATTGGATTTCATGAATACTCACGATAATGTATTTCCTCTGAATTTGAATTTACATTAAATTTTTGAACCAACAACACTAACTTATTGCATCATTTGAAATAGATTAACATTCAGATGTAATTTAACATAACTCTCTCCAATTAATATTTAAAGGTAACTTAACTTAACTCTCTCCAAATATGCATATAAATGTAACAGACCGATTTTTGGGTTTTAGAAAAACTTTTATCCTAAAATGAGGACTAGAAAATTTCGTTTAATTTATTAAATCTTAACTCGATTTTTCACCAACAAGAGGCTTTATTATGTTTTAATACCAACACAAATTTAAATCTTAGTGTGAGTGTCCTTGAAAATTGATTTGTATTTTTCTTGGTCTCTGGATATTAAAATATCCTCTTTTGGGTTTGATTTTGTTTTCATAAATTCATTTGATATTATTCGGAGCTTTAAAGCATTTTCAGGATTTCCCTTAAAAGGAAAATCTATTTCTTTTACTTCTTATTTTATTACATCCAAAATCCTATACATGCTCATGCTCATGCTCATGCTCGTGCATGCATGCCTTTGGTGGCTGCACCATCACGTTACTAGCCTCTCTTTCTTTGTGTCTTTCTTCTATCTATTTTCTTTTCGTACCGATGCACTAGCACCCCGATGGTTCTTTGCTTCGTTCTTCCTTCTATTTCCGATCGATCAAACCAAAGTCTAGAGCATGCAGCCGAGCCAAACTCAGTTAGCCAACCCTGCTCGTTCTCGCACGCACGCACGGGACAGAGTCCCAGCAAAGCACGCCCAGCACCGCGCTGCTTCGTCTTCCTCCATGGAAGCACGCACCCAGCAAACAGAAACGGCAGCTCGTCTTTAAACTGCCGCATCAATTTCTCTTTACTCAGCCATACGTTTTCCAGTCCGTCCGCGTCGCACGAACGTCGCACTGCTTCCCCTTTATGCATGCACCCAGGCGGAAAGCTAGTAAGCCAAGGATCCATCTGCCGCCTCGCCCCGGCCAAAGTAGAGTCTCCATTCATCTTCCTCTACCTCTACTTTCTACCTCTCGCTGCCAGCACAAGCCCTAGCTCACGAAGCTCCTCGACGACGACGCCGTCGCGTTTCCAGCGATCGGCTACCAGAAGCCGAACTGCTGCGTCAACATGGCCACGAGGAGGTGAAGGCCCGATCTAGGCAACCAGAATCTGGATTGGTTCGTCGCAGCGGACGAATTGCGCGACCACATCTGCTCCGTTCATCTACTTCGTCCGACGAGTTCGTCGCGTATGGTGAGAATCAGATCAATTCCCTTTTCTCGTTTTCTCATCTTAACTAGCCCTACCGTCTAGACAATATTTCACAGCCCATCTATGCCGTTGGCCGCTCCAACTCTATCCATGCCATTCCATGTCGACATGGGTATGCCATCGTCAAATCTGAGCACGATTCTTTGATATCCTTCCATGTCAATTCATGCCAGTAATCACCGCTAATCCATGGGAGAAGTAGGATCTCCAAATCTGACCACCGTAGAGAAAATACTCCATTGATGCCAATTCGTCGAATAGTGACATTGTCATACAAATCCATTTCTGGTTCATCTGTACACTTTAATCGAAACATGTGAAAGTATCTAGATGATAGTACAGGCCATCAGATGGGGTTGTATTTAAAATGCTTTGGGTATATTTTAAGCTGGGTTTAATATAACAATTTTTAGTCGAATCAATTGTTATTTGAATTGTGTGCTTCATTTTGTGTGTGATTTATTTATCTTAGTCAAATCACATGTGTAGGAGTTCCATGTAATTTCTGTATATTACCTAGTGACATATTCAGACTTCCGTTTATATTTAAATAGTAATTTTTGGTTTACTATTATAAATAGAACTGCCGTGTTGCTTTTTAATTAGCACTAGCATGATTTCGGTGATGTCTTGTAGTAATATGTTCTGTGATGTGTTGATCCATGTTTACTCCTTTATTCATGCAGGACTTGTTACCATTAGTTTGTCATCTTAATGCATGTTTAGCTATGGTTTTCTTAGTACTCTATTACTTGTTCATTAGGTGTTGTATGATAAGTTAATTAGTATTTTATAACTAGATGAAAATTCATGATTCGTATTGTTTGCGTATTGGTTATGCATAGACTTGGTTGTTATATTCCTCCTCTAGGCACCATATCTTGATATGGCAAGTGCATGTTGCTCGTATAGTTTGTTATACATGCTAAATATATAGTATTGATATCTTGTGTACCATGTGTTGCATACGATGTTCAGTTCGATAAATTCCAGTAACATATCTTTGTGCTAACATTTGTGTTAATGTCGTGTGTCTAAGTATCTACGGTCATTTTTCACATGTCTCATTGGTTGCTCTATATGTTATCTACATAGATGGTTGACTTATTATTATCTTTGTTTTCCATGTTATATAATGCTCTGACCGTGTGTATGCTAGCATAGATTTACCCATTGGCTAGATAATATTATGCCTTTAGTGGTTGTTTGATTTTAAAGTATATAGTGTCGCATGCATGTATGTTACCGTATTACTTGTTGTAGTAGATCATCATATGCTCATGGTAGTTTTTATGTCATGGTAGTAGTGCATGCTAACATCAATCTTTGTCATGGGTGTGATCTTGTAGTATATATGTGTATACTTTGTTGTCGCATGCTAGTAATGTAAATGTTGATTGTTATTGATACCATGCTATAGTATCTCACAAATGTATAGGCTTGTATATCCTTCGTGTTTAGTCTCATATAGTGTTATGTTATGACCTTGCTTTGTATATACTATGATTTGGTTGCTATAAAGCTTGTAATGATATTCTTGTTATGAAAGTTGTAAGTTGTTTATGTATAGATAGCATATCTTAATTGATATCTTGATATGTCATGATTCATATGCTTTAGATGTTGTTACACCTTGTTTAGTTGTCTTAGCTTATTTAATTATCGTTGAAGTGTAGATATGGTAGTAATTATTTACTGTTTATGTTAACCTTATGTGATGTGGTGTATAGCCGTATTTATTGCTCGTGTAATGCATGTTCCTGTAGCTTGTGTTTGTTGTTGTTTGATGATGACGATGTTTAGCTTAGTTTCTGTATTGTTATATGCTTATGTTAGCATGCTAGATAATCCTAGCTATGGTTTATATCACTAGTATGTTTAGTGTTGTTTGATGACTGCAAACTATTATGGTATAGTCATTGTTATGTCTTGTTTACATGCTTGCGAGTTATCTAGATATGCTATAGTATGTTGTTTGAGTTTATTGGGTTACACGGGTATCCTATTGTCGGGTTTGAAGTAAGTTAGATATACTAAGATCACTCCATATATCTTATGGCAACATTCTAGTCTGATAATCTATACACGTATCTAATTTCAGCTCTTTATCTTGATAATCTATCCGAGCATCCTATCCATGCCATTTGATTCATACCTGAGTTGACACAACTCACTTTCACAATTCTATCAAGTTATCATATCTTCTTCTTATTCAACTACTACTCTCTTCATTACCATTTGCATTTCATTTGAATTTGGTAATTATTGGTTTGGTATTTATTGGTTGCCTTTTGCTATCGTTACGACGAGTAGGGAGTGACGTGGTTGGATGAATATTGTCAGCTTATTGAAGAACATGGATATAATCATCTTATGGAAGGATGTGGATACAATCAGCTTACTGAAGAAGAAGATTCATTAACGAAGGCATGCCCCCCCCTCTCATGTTTTATCCTATGTTTTTAAAAGGGGCATTATTTTATTGTTTTACAAATATGCATGCTATTTTATTTACTGGCGTGTCGATTGACACAACAGCCTGATCCGCTTGTCGCCTTATATACTTGATACCCTGAGTAGAAATATATATAGTAATCTTGTAGAGTAGAAATGCTTAGCCATGCTCAATATTTAGTAGGATATCTTTATCTTGCCTCCTTGGAGGGATTGGTTGACCCTCGGGTCACAAACACCTTTTTGAATCTATTGAGCTCGTTGAGCTAGGCTGATTAGCCGTTGTTGCTTCCTCTACTCTCCCTTCTACTCTGGGTGAAACTTACCATCTAAAAATTGGCGCGGGCGACTGCTGGATCAACTGATGAAGGAGCGATTGGCTGCCCTTCACAAGCTGAAGGGGGCAATCCGTCGTCCGTGCCGCATAAGGGCCTAATAAGTCTCGGATTTGAAGATTGTGACCACCGTACAACCACATGCTAATGGGCTCTGGCTGGGTCAAGTAAGTTAGTCAGCCTTTGGTGTCGATGTCGCCGTACCGCAGATGGGGTGTCTGCCTACGGGAGAACCTTCGGCACAGATGGGGGGACCGGTTTGGGGACGTACTCTCAGTTCCGGCGCCATACCCGGTGGGCATGTCACATCTTTGGGGGATCTAGCTAAAAGACCTTGTCACGAATTCTTTATTGCTATGCTAGCGACGGCTGGTTGCAATTTGGCGAGTTTGTGACGTGTGGTGAAAGTGTACCACCTCTGCAGAGTGTAAAACTATTCGAATAGCCGTGTCCACGGTCATGGACGACACATGAATCTTTCTTGACATACAGGAACCCTGTTTTGCTACTTCCCTCTACCCCTATTCTGGAATTCTATGGAGAACGTGAGGTGTCGAGGACACTCACAATGATGAGAAACATTACACTGAATACAAAACCTGTTTTCATCTAAAATCGTTTTTATCAAAACTACTACATATGGTATTGCAAACAAAATTAGCTTTTATGCAAAAGAACCATATAGCCTTTCTTTGAAGCCACATGTAGCTATTATAGGTTTTGCATGAGGGGGCACGCTGAGTACATTATTATGTACTCATCGCATTGCTTTTGTTGATTATTCAGATCACTACGAAGAAGAAGAAGACTACGACTACTACGACGATGCTTAAGAGTGAGGCCTCGTGGACTACATCGACTGCCTGTGGCTAGATGGAGTCACTTCGCATTTATATTTCCGCTGAGTTTTCTGATTGTAACAAATGTCACAAGACATTTCGCTAATGCTATTCAAACTATGTAACTGTACTTTTTGTACGTTCTGCAATGGTATCATTTCGCTGTGTTGTCAACATTGATCTTGGGATTGACATGATTACACAGGAGGTCTGGAAGTGTAATTCCGGTCCTCACAGAAGTGGTATCAGAGCCGACGTCGACCTAGTCACGTGGCCTTAGCTAGAAATGGAAAACCTTAGGCGTTATTTGTAAAGTAAAATACTATTTATGAAAATCCTCGTAGTCTAATTCTCGACCATTTCTATTCCTTCTCTTATCTTGTTAAACATTGTGTTTAACTGATTCTTCTCTAACTACATCTTTAGTATACCATACCCTATCCAAGAGAAGCCAGATCAAGAACTCAAGTATTCAAGAGTCATGAACCACACGTTGCGTTCTTCAATGTCAAAGATCGACACCAAGACAAGTTATAACCAAATAATATAGGATAAGATTGGAAAGACCCTGATAGCTAGGTATATAGTTTATATCGCTTAGACTTTAAAAAAATTGCTTGAGCAATGTCTGCATATTTTTGCCTTTGGCACCTTTTTTTTGTGCAGTCATGCTAAAATCCTATGTAATTTCAAAGAAACTATTTTTGCTTCTATATTCTTGTTTAAAAGCCTTTTGGTTATTCTCGTGTTTTATTCTTGTCCACCCCTCCCAAGCTAGGTTCTTTCACCCATCTTATTCTTTTCCCTCTTACCTATGAGCACTTGGAAGCAAAACAAATAGTGAATGTTGATGACACCAATTACCATGAAGCTCTCAAGACCCACACGATAAAGGGAAAAGAATGTGTGCTACCTTCACAGGAGACTTTTTACACCGCTTACAATAATCAAGAAGGAAGAGGTGTTCATGCATGTGAACTGTGAGGTGAAATCAGACACACTACCTGCAGAGATCCAAGTCAACAAACAGGAGCAACAAAAACTCGCTGGCGCAAGAGTTAGTCGTACGTACAAAAAGTACTTTTATTCACCAACGACTGAGACGCCCGAAGACTTCGAAACCTATGCTCTAGTGAACGAAGACCAACAGAAAAGCAGTGACCCTGTCAACATTGAAGAGAAGACTGGCTTGTTTGAGTGGTGGTGAAGAGGAGCATAACAAATATTTGCCTGAACAAGTGGAAGAAAGCAAGACCAAACAAGGCGCCTTGACGCGCATCCTCAGCAATTCTGAATTAGAATTAGAAAAGGCTATTTCCATTACTACAAGAAATGTACGCTACTCCTATGGTGATACTTGTCCGAGAAAGAAGTCAATACCAATCTTGTTGTAGTTCAACCGTGAATACATATCTCAAGACTCAAAATGTGGTGCCAGGATTGGAGATAAGTATTGTTCAGTTGTGGCAGCCTATGTCGTTTTGCGAACAATGGCCCATAAAAGAAGGTCTCAACATCGCAGAAAGTTAACCAGAAGAATCATACAACAATTAAGGATATGTGAATTGAAGTATCATGGTGTTGTATGAAAACACCAACGGGAGTTCATTTAAGGGGGTAGCGGACATATATCCGATGTAACAGATGATTGCAAAGACTCAACGAGCAACCCATCAATGGTAAAGCCAGCCATCCAAAACCCAGTCTATAGTAAGCCCAAATCTCGGGGACGAGATTCTTTTTAAGGGGGGTAGAATTGTAACAGACCGATTTTTGGGTTTTAGAAAAACTTTTATCCTAAAATGAGGACTAGAAAATTTCGTTTAATTTATTAAATCTTAACTCGATTTTTCACCAACAAGAGGCTTTATTATGTTTTAATACCAACACAAATTTAAATCTTAGTGTGAGTGTCCTTGAAAATTGATTTGTATTTTTCTTGGTCTCTGGATATTAAAATATCCTCTTTTGGGTTTGATTTTGTTTTCATAAATTCATTTGATATTATTCGGAGCTTTAAAGCATTTTCAGGATTTCCCTTAAAAGGAAAATCTATTTCTTTTACTTCTTATTTTATTACATCCAAAATCCTATACATGCTCATGCTCATGCTCATGCTCGTGCATGCATGCCTTTGGTGGCTGCACCATCACGTTACTAGCCTCTCTTTCTTTGTGTCTTTCTTCTATCTATTTTCTTTTCGTACCGATGCACTAGCACCCCGATGGTTCTTTGCTTCGTTCTTCCTTCTATTTCCGATCGATCAAACCAAAGTCTAGAGCATGCAGCCGAGCCAAACTCAGTTAGCCAACCCTGCTCGTTCTCGCACGCACGCACGGGACAGAGTCCCAGCAAAGCACGCCCAGCACCGCGCTGCTTCGTCTTCCTCCATGGAAGCACGCACCCAGCAAACAGAAACGGCAGCTCGTCTTTAAACTGCCGCATCAATTTCTCTTTACTCAGCCATACGTTTTCCAGTCCGTCCGCGTCGCACGAACGTCGCACTGCTTCCCCTTTATGCATGCACCCAGGCGGAAAGCTAGTAAGCCAAGGATCCATCTGCCGCCTCGCCCCGGCCAAAGTAGAGTCTCCATTCATCTTCCTCTACCTCTACTTTCTACCTCTCGCTGCCAGCACAAGCCCTAGCTCACGAAGCTCCTCGACGACGACGCCGTCGCGTTTCCAGCGATCGGCTACCAGAAGCCGAACTGCTGCGTCAACATGGCCACGAGGAGGTGAAGGCCCGATCTAGGCAACCAGAATCTGGATTGGTTCGTCGCAGCGGACGAAT
Organism: Poa pratensis; assembly: GCA_947311845.1. Lineage (NCBI taxonomy): Eukaryota > Viridiplantae > Streptophyta > Magnoliopsida > Poales > Poaceae > Poa > Poa pratensis. The sequence goes on along the minus strand of CAMZMU010000089.1, from coordinate 15,650,067 downwards.
TGCGCGACCACATCTGCTCCGTTCATCTACTTCGTCCGACGAGTTCGTCGCGTATGGTGAGAATCAGATCAATTCCCTTTTCTCGTTTTCTCATCTTAACTAGCCCTACCGTCTAGACAATATTTCACAGCCCATCTATGCCGTTGGCCGCTCCAACTCTATCCATGCCATTCCATGTCGACATGGGTATGCCATCGTCAAATCTGAGCACGATTCTTTGATATCCTTCCATGTCAATTCATGCCAGTAATCACCGCTAATCCATGGGAGAAGTAGGATCTCCAAATCTGACCACCGTAGAGAAAATACTCCATTGATGCCAATTCGTCGAATAGTGACATTGTCATACAAATCCATTTCTGGTTCATCTGTACACTTTAATCGAAACATGTGAAAGTATCTAGATGATAGTACAGGCCATCAGATGGGGTTGTATTTAAAATGCTTTGGGTATATTTTAAGCTGGGTTTAATATAACAATTTTTAGTCGAATCAATTGTTATTTGAATTGTGTGCTTCATTTTGTGTGTGATTTATTTATCTTAGTCAAATCACATGTGTAGGAGTTCCATGTAATTTCTGTATATTACCTAGTGACATATTCAGACTTCCGTTTATATTTAAATAGTAATTTTTGGTTTACTATTATAAATAGAACTGCCGTGTTGCTTTTTAATTAGCACTAGCATGATTTCGGTGATGTCTTGTAGTAATATGTTCTGTGATGTGTTGATCCATGTTTACTCCTTTATTCATGCAGGACTTGTTACCATTAGTTTGTCATCTTAATGCATGTTTAGCTATGGTTTTCTTAGTACTCTATTACTTGTTCATTAGGTGTTGTATGATAAGTTAATTAGTATTTTATAACTAGATGAAAATTCATGATTCGTATTGTTTGCGTATTGGTTATGCATAGACTTGGTTGTTATATTCCTCCTCTAGGCACCATATCTTGATATGGCAAGTGCATGTTGCTCGTATAGTTTGTTATACATGCTAAATATATAGTATTGATATCTTGTGTACCATGTGTTGCATACGATGTTCAGTTCGATAAATTCCAGTAACATATCTTTGTGCTAACATTTGTGTTAATGTCGTGTGTCTAAGTATCTACGGTCATTTTTCACATGTCTCATTGGTTGCTCTATATGTTATCTACATAGATGGTTGACTTATTATTATCTTTGTTTTCCATGTTATATAATGCTCTGACCGTGTGTATGCTAGCATAGATTTACCCATTGGCTAGATAATATTATGCCTTTAGTGGTTGTTTGATTTTAAAGTATATAGTGTCGCATGCATGTATGTTACCGTATTACTTGTTGTAGTAGATCATCATATGCTCATGGTAGTTTTTATGTCATGGTAGTAGTGCATGCTAACATCAATCTTTGTCATGGGTGTGATCTTGTAGTATATATGTGTATACTTTGTTGTCGCATGCTAGTAATGTAAATGTTGATTGTTATTGATACCATGCTATAGTATCTCACAAATGTATAGGCTTGTATATCCTTCGTGTTTAGTCTCATATAGTGTTATGTTATGACCTTGCTTTGTATATACTATGATTTGGTTGCTATAAAGCTTGTAATGATATTCTTGTTATGAAAGTTGTAAGTTGTTTATGTATAGATAGCATATCTTAATTGATATCTTGATATGTCATGATTCATATGCTTTAGATGTTGTTACACCTTGTTTAGTTGTCTTAGCTTATTTAATTATCGTTGAAGTGTAGATATGGTAGTAATTATTTACTGTTTATGTTAACCTTATGTGATGTGGTGTATAGCCGTATTTATTGCTCGTGTAATGCATGTTCCTGTAGCTTGTGTTTGTTGTTGTTTGATGATGACGATGTTTAGCTTAGTTTCTGTATTGTTATATGCTTATGTTAGCATGCTAGATAATCCTAGCTATGGTTTATATCACTAGTATGTTTAGTGTTGTTTGATGACTGCAAACTATTATGGTATAGTCATTGTTATGTCTTGTTTACATGCTTGCGAGTTATCTAGATATGCTATAGTATGTTGTTTGAGTTTATTGGGTTACACGGGTATCCTATTGTCGGGTTTGAAGTAAGTTAGATATACTAAGATCACTCCATATATCTTATGGCAACATTCTAGTCTGATAATCTATACACGTATCTAATTTCAGCTCTTTATCTTGATAATCTATCCGAGCATCCTATCCATGCCATTTGATTCATACCTGAGTTGACACAACTCACTTTCACAATTCTATCAAGTTATCATATCTTCTTCTTATTCAACTACTACTCTCTTCATTACCATTTGCATTTCATTTGAATTTGGTAATTATTGGTTTGGTATTTATTGGTTGCCTTTTGCTATCGTTACGACGAGTAGGGAGTGACGTGGTTGGATGAATATTGTCAGCTTATTGAAGAACATGGATATAATCATCTTATGGAAGGATGTGGATACAATCAGCTTACTGAAGAAGAAGATTCATTAACGAAGGCATGCCCCCCCCCTCTCATGTTTTATCCTATGTTTTTAAAAGGGGCATTATTTTATTGTTTTACAAATATGCATGCTATTTTATTTACTGGCGTGTCGATTGACACAACAGCCTGATCCGCTTGTCGCCTTATATACTTGATACCCTGAGTAGAAATATATATAGTAATCTTGTAGAGTAGAAATGCTTAGCCATGCTCAATATTTAGTAGGATATCTTTATCTTGCCTCCTTGGAGGGATTGGTTGACCCTCGGGTCACAAACACCTTTTTGAATCTATTGAGCTCGTTGAGCTAGGCTGATTAGCCGTTGTTGCTTCCTCTACTCTCCCTTCTACTCTGGGTGAAACTTACCATCTAAAAATTGGCGCGGGCGACTGCTGGATCAACTGATGAAGGAGCGATTGGCTGCCCTTCACAAGCTGAAGGGGGCAATCCGTCGTCCGTGCCGCATAAGGGCCTAATAAGTCTCGGATTTGAAGATTGTGACCACCGTACAACCACATGCTAATGGGCTCTGGCTGGGTCAAGTAAGTTAGTCAGCCTTTGGTGTCGATGTCGCCGTACCGCAGATGGGGTGTCTGCCTACGGGAGAACCTTCGGCACAGATGGGGGGGACCGGTTTGGGGACGTACTCTCAGTTCCGGCGCCATACCCGGTGGGCATGTCACATCTTTGGGGGATCTAGCTAAAAGACCTTGTCACGAATTCTTTATTGCTATGCTAGCGACGGCTGGTTGCAATTTGGCGAGTTTGTGACGTGTGGTGAAAGTGTACCACCTCTGCAGAGTGTAAAACTATTCGAATAGCCGTGTCCACGGTCATGGACGACACATGAATCTTTCTTGACATACAGGAACCCTGTTTTGCTACTTCCCTCTACCCCTATTCTGGAATTCTATGGAGAACGTGAGGTGTCGAGGACACTCACAATGATGAGAAACATTACACTGAATACAAAACCTGTTTTCATCTAAAATCGTTTTTATCAAAACTACTACATATGGTATTGCAAACAAAATTAGCTTTTATGCAAAAGAACCATATAGCCTTTCTTTGAAGCCACATGTAGCTATTATAGGTTTTGCATGAGGGGGGCACGCTGAGTACATTATTATGTACTCATCGCATTGCTTTTGTTGATTATTCAGATCACTACGAAGAAGAAGAAGACTACGACTACTACGACGATGCTTAAGAGTGAGGCCTCGTGGACTACATCGACTGCCTGTGGCTAGATGGAGTCACTTCGCATTTATATTTCCGCTGAGTTTTCTGATTGTAACAAATGTCACAAGACATTTCGCTAATGCTATTCAAACTATGTAACTGTACTTTTTGTACGTTCTGCAATGGTATCATTTCGCTGTGTTGTCAACATTGATCTTGGGATTGACATGATTACACAGGAGGTCTGGAAGTGTAATTCCGGTCCTCACAATAAATAAAATAAATGCTAAAAAATAGTCAACATTCCCACATAATCATACTATATTCCCTCTTATTATGGTGCTTAATAAGAAAATTATGGCAAAATATAACCATATTTGACCATTTCAATTTAGCTATCATATTTGGCAAGAATATAACTTACATTCCCCTAATTCTGTACTTACAATTAAAAAAAGTTTGCTCAGATGATTCTTAAATGAAAATGCAAGTTCACTTCTTCAAATTATGGATTGAGTTAAAATTGAATTTAAGAAATGCTCAAACAATGTTTTCCCTCCGATTAGTAAGTTAAATTAAATATGTAAGACAAGACACACACATATCATATCAAACCGACTACATTAGCATTTACAAACAATAAAGCTAAACTCGCTCCAATTATGCAATTCAATTTAATAAATGCTCAAATTGAACTTAACTTTCCTTAAATATGAAATTAAATTTAAAGAATGCTTTACTACATGCACATTTTAGGAAATCTCAAATTCTTTTCCACCAAAGATGGATTGAAATTAATAGTTGTTAATACAGTATATCTCCTCTAACCAAAGATCTAAATTACATATTTACGACGAAGTACAAACATAATATTTAGACATAACCATGATATATTCCCTCTAAATGTAGTGATAAATAAAAAAATTATGACAAAATGGAACCATGAAACATTTAGACATAACCATGCTATATTTCCTCCAAATATGATGGTCAATAAGAAAATTATAGAAAAATGGAACTATATTCCATCATTCCAATTTAGCTAGCATATTTAAAAGCAATATAACTTAATTCTATCTAATTATATACTCACATTAAAAAAATGATTAGATGAATACTTAGATTAAATGCAATTACAAAAAAAAAATCACAAAAATATTCACACCATGGCACGGCGCGCCGCCGCGCAAAATTCGACACCTAAAACAAATAACCAATTTAGAGCATTTCAATCCAAATTTCCAAATAAAACCCTAAAAAAAAACTCTTTTAAATCCGATTATTTTATGAACGTGACATGATTTCACACCTTAATACGTTTCCACCTCAAACAACTTTTTGAAATCTAAACGTTTTTTGAACGTAAATTTTCCCAATTACTACAATTTCCAAATTGAAGCAACCTTCAAAATCCGACCATTTTAAAAACGAAACCTTCTTAAATTTCAGTGATTTTCCAAACTTAAACAATTACAGGATGACGCCATTTTAAAATACAAATTTACAAACACCAACCATTGTGCACAACTCCAAGATAGATGTAACCATTGTGCACAACTCAAAAATAGATTCTTGATGACCCACAAGTATAGGGGTGTATCATAGTACTTTCGATAAATAAGAGTGTCGAACCCAACGAGGAGCAGAAGGTGCTGACAAGGAGTTTCGGTAAAGGTTTCACTGTAAATGCTAGCAGACAAGTTTTTAGGGGTTTTTGATATAGCAGGTAAATAAAATGCGAGTAAGTAAAAGACAGTAATAATAATTGCAGCAAGTGGCCCAATCCTTTTTAGAGCAAAGGACAAGCCGGTTGGTTTACTTATGATGACAAAATGTTCTTGAGGACACACGGGATTCTAGTCAAGTGCTTTCGCTTCACATAGTTGATTAATCTTCATTGTTTTGATAAGTGTTGTGTGGGTGAACCTATGCTAATGCACCGCCCTTACTTGGACTAATACATACTTGTGATTATACCCTTGCAAGCATCCGCAGTTACAAGAAAGTAATTAAGATAAATCTAACCACAGCCTTAAACTCTGAGATCCTACGCTCCCTTGTGCACCGGTATACTAACGGGGGTTTAGGTTTCTGTCACTCCGGCAACCCCACAATTAGCAACCAAATACACAATGCATTCCTCTAGGCCCATAAAGGTGAAGTGTCATGTAGTCGACGTTCACACGACACCACTAGAAGAATAGCACCACAACTTAAATATCAAACCATTAAATATTACTCAACATAATTCCACTACTAACAACGTGACTTCTCCCATGTCCTCAAGAACTAAACAAACTACTCACAAGACATCATATGGATCATGATCAGAGGTGATATAATGATGATAACAATCTGAACATATACTTTAATTCACCGATAAAACTCAATAGCATCAACCACAAGGAGTAATTAACACCGGGAGAGTTTCCCCTATGAACTAACAAAGTATAGCCCTAGATGTTACAGCGGAACGAGATGGTGCAGCGGTGATGGTGGTGACGGTGATGGAGATGATGATGATGATCCCGATGAAGTCCAGCACGATGACGATGAGGATGGCGATGATCTCCCCCTCCGGGAGGGAATTTCCCTGCCGGAGAGCTTTTTCTCTCTCTGTTGTTTCCGCCTCGTGGAGGCGGCGGAATATTTCTCGTGACTCCCCGTGTCTTAGGGTTTCTGGGGGATGAAGTACGCGAAGGGGGAGCGCCTGAGGTGGGCCAGGGGCACCACACCTACCTGGGCGCGGCCAAGGGGGCCCGCGCCCAGGGGTGGTGTGGGCCCCTCCTGGCCCATCTCAGCCTCCCCTTTTGGCTTAGTCCATCTTCTGATAAAATAGGAACATCTGTCTTCTTGGAAATATTTTTAGAGCTCCAGAAATATAGTGTTGACGTGCTTTTTCCAGCTGAAATCTGACTCCGGCAGTTAATTATCCAATGATCATCAAACATGCAAAATAAGACAAAATAACATAAGTAACACCTCTTAATATGAAATATATCATTGAATAACAGTAAATTATGCTATAAAATAGTGATGCAAAATGGACGTATCAACCCCCCAAGCTTAGACCTCGCTTGTCCCCAAGCGAAAGCTGAGCTCAGTAAACTAGAACAAAAGTTTATGGAGTGAAGCGTCGATAATAAAGAATACGGACAAGAAGCATCAGTATTACTTAACAACACAATCATTTTAAACAGCAACTACTCTTCATATAACCTAACTTGAACATGAGTAGTGAAACAACCACAATAAAAATACACGAAGGAAATTATAGATTAGTAATGGCACACTTCATTCTTGGTCATAGAACAATAAGCAATCAATACTTATCTTTCGAAAGGAGTCTTTATATTAGAGCTTATATTGCAGAACTTCCACACTCAATTATCACACCTTCTTTACAGTCATTGATAACTTGCAAAGCTATATTCTTAGAGGCAAAAGTCTTTGTGCTAAGACAAGGAAGGATAAAAGACATGATTGACAATATTAATGATATATATGGTTGAATCACAACAACTCAAATGCTTGCTCAAGGAAGAAGGAAATAGGTGTACTGACTCAACATGAAAAGTAAAAGAAAGGCCCTTCGCAGAGGGAAGCAGGGATTAAGTCATGTGCTAGAGCTTTTAAGTTTTTGAAATCATATAGAGAGCAAAAATTAAGCTTTGAGAGGTGTTTGTTAATTGTCAACGAATGGTAGCGGGTGAAAACAGTATTCTCCCTGTCAAACAGACTTTTAAGAGCGGCTCCCATGAAGGACGTTATTTCTACCAGCAAGGCAGATCATCCCTCTTTCTCTTTGGTTTACACACATGCAGATATTTCACTGTTTGTCATTGCTTACTGATGAATTGTGAAGAGAATTAATGGTTAAAGTTGTAATTAATTGGGACTGGGCATCCCGTTGCCAGCTCTTTTTGCAAGTTATTGGATAAGCGGATGTATATGCCACTAGTCCAGGTGTAAAGTCCATTTGACAAGTAGAATAAAGGATAACCACACTACTTCCTCATGAGCTAGTAAACATTGACACAAAAGGGAATAATAACATTTTGAATAATTTAAAGGTAGCACATGAAAAATTTACTTGGAGTGGCAAAGAAATACCACATATAGGTAGTTATGGTGGACACAAATGGCATGGGTTTGGCTCAAGGATTTGGATGCACGAGAAGCATTCCCTCTCAGTACGGTGGTTAAGGCTAGCAAGGTCATGTAGCAAGCATAAAAGTTGGGGGATACACACAAATATACATGTAATAGAAGCAACCATGCTATCTTCCCTGTAAGCACAAATGTTTTAACTCAAAGAATACTAATCTTATTGGCTAGCAAGAAAGAAAGATAAAGGGATAATATTTTTGCATGTAATTCCCTCCTTCTACTTAAGTTTTCATGGTATGTTGCTAATGACCAATACTAAGTTTGCCACAACTAATATAATTTACTTGATGTACCCAAAAGTGGCGTCAATACCAATGGCAAGATCAGCACATAAAGAAGATTGCAGGCTAAAATAAAATGTACCGAAAGTAAAGGTGGAACTTCTCATTAATATTCTGAACAAAACACACTCAAACCAACGGATACATGGATAACTAAAGGATTGACACTCCACATCGCAAACCATCTTATAAGATAACTTCTCTACTCATGATATGACCACGAAATTATAAAAACGAAAGGATAAAGATGATACTGGGCACTCCCCCAAGCTTGGAACAAGCCAAGGGAGTGCCATTACCCCTTGACGATTTAGGCTTGATCTCTTGGTGGTGACGGTGGTACCACAGCAATCGGGGTTAGGAAACGTTCGAGCATCCGGCGGAGCCTTATTTCATCTTGAAGTATTTCCACCTCAGCTCTCAGGATACGAAATTGGTCACAAAACTCGTTCGTGGTTCGGAGAGCTTCAGCAGCTGCAGGGGAAAACCGCAAATCTGGAATTGGTGGGGTGACTCCCTGCACATTATGAGAAAAAGCACGTTGAGGATTAATTGATCCCACAAAGGTGGAGTTGCTCGGCCTTGATTCTCCGTTGGCGAGGCTGGCCAGCTTGCACCTCCTCTCTGATGCTTCGATCCATGTCAGCTCTCCTAGCAGCAATCTCCTCCTCCGTCGCCCAACCGACGAAGGTTCCCTTTCCACATCGCGTTCGAGTTCACGTCGGCGCCTTGCTGCATACTTCTCACCGTACACTCCTCGCGACGCCATGTAGGGACTTGAAATTCCTGTCAGAACAGCTTGAAAACGAAACACGGAAAACACGATATACGGACCTCGAGAGATCCGGGGATTATATAGCAAAAAGTTTTACGACAAAAGGAAGGTACAGGACGAAACGGGGTCGGAGACGAACTCCGAGGAGCCCACAAGCCACCACGGCGCGGCCAGGGTGGGGCCCGCGCCCTGGGGTGGTGTGGTGCCCTCGGGCACCGTTTCCTACCCTTTTTCGACTCATAATTTTCCATATTATATAAAAACAACAAATAATTAAGTTGAAAGTAAATCGCGAACTTTTTCTTACCGAAACTGTTACCTATTCCAAATCAGCTTCTGCAGTTGTCTGAATTTGACTTTTTATAAAATCTTCTGGAGTTACCACTTTGATAAAATCAACATCTTCATTATAAGAATCTCCAGAAATGTAATGCTTGAGTCTTTGACCATTAACCACTTGTGGTCTGTCCCCATCTAGTGAATTGATTTTAATCGCACCTGAGCGATAGACCTCCTCGATGATATAAGGTCCTTCCCATTTTGAAAGTAATTTTCCTGCAAAAAATCTGAGACGAGACCTATACAATAAAACTTTTTCACCTACGTTAAATTCTCTCTTAAGAATTCTTCTATCATGCCATTGCTTAACTTTCTCTTTAAAGAGCCTAGCATTTTCATAAGCTGCATTTCTCCATTCATCTAAAGAATTCAAATTAAGCAATCTCTTTTTACCGGCAAGTTTAAAATCTCTATTAAGTTCTTTCACCGCCCAATAGGCTTTATGTTCTAATTCTAGAGGCAAATGACAAGCTTTTCCATAAACCATTTTGTAAGGAGACATTCCCATAGGATTTTTATAAGCAGTTCTATAAGCCCACAAAGCATCGTTAAGCTTTTTAGACCAATTTTTTCTAGATTTATTAACAGTCTTTTGCAAAATAGATTTAATCTCTCTATTTGATAATTCTACTTGACCACTTGTTTGGGGATGATATGGTGAAGCAATTCTATGATTAACATCATACTTAGCTAAGTTTTTCTAAAAGCACCATGGATAAAATGAGAACCACCATCAGTCATGAGATATCTAGGCACACCAAACCTTGGAAAGATAATATCTTTAAGCATTTTTAATGATGTCTCACCATCAGCACTAGAAGTTGGTATAGCTTCTACCCATTTAGTAACATAATCAACAGCAACAAGTATGTGAGTATAACCATTTGAGGAGGAAAAGGACCCATAAAGTCAAATCCCCAACAGTCAAAGGTTCAATAACAAGAGAATAATTCATAGGCATTTCATTACGTCTACTAATGTTACCTACTCTTTGACATTCATCACATGATAAAACAAATTTTCTTGCATCTCTAAAAAGGGTAGGCCAATAAAAACCTGATTGTAGAACCTTTTGTGCAGTTCTATCTCCAGCGTGATGTCCTCCATAAGCACTTCCATGGCATTTGCTCAATATTTCTTTCTGTTCATACTCAGGAACACATCTTCGCATAATGCCATCTACTCCTTCTTTATACAAATGTGGGTCATCCCAAAAATAATGCCTCAAATCATAAAAAACTTTCTTCTTTGCTGAGCTGTAAAGGTCGGAGGCAAATACTTGGCAACAATAAAGTTAGCATAATCAGCATACCAAGGACTTTCGCGTGAGCTTACCTTTATCGCAGCCAATTGTTCATTTGGAAAACTATCATTAACAGGTATAGGATCATCTGAAATATTTTCTAATCTAGACAAATTATCAGCAACAGGATTTTCAGCACCTTTCCTATCTACAATATGTAAATCAAACTTGCAGTAAAAGTACCCATCTTATGAGCCTAGGCTTAGCATCTTTCTTTTCCATAAGGTATCTAATAGCAGCATGATCAGTGTGAATAGTAACTTTTGAATCAACAATATAAGGTCTAAATTTATCACAAGCAAAAACAACTGCTAAAAATTCCTTTTCAGCAGTAGCATAATTCTTTTGAGCGGCATCAAGTGTTTTACTAGCATAATGAATAACATTTAACTTCTTGTCTACCCGCTGTCCAAGAACAGCTCCTACAGCAAAATCACTAGCATCACACATTATTTCAAAAGGTAAGTCCAATCAGGAGGTTGAACAACAGGAGCTGTGATTAAAGCCTTTTTTAGAGTTTCAAAAGCTTCCTTGCAATCATCATCAAAAACAAAAGGTACATCTTTTTGAAGAAGATTAGTGAGGGGTTTTGAAATTTTAGAAAATCTTTAATAAACCTCCTATAGAAACCGGCATGACCTAAAATACTACGAATACCTTTCACATCCCTTGGACAGGGCATTTTCTCGATTGCTTCAACTTTAGCTCTGTCCACTTCAATACCTCTTTCAGAAATTTTGTGCCCTAGGACAATTCCTTCATTAACCATGAAATGACATTTCTTCCAATTAAGAACAAGATTAGTCTCCTCACATCTCTGCAAAACTTTATCAAGATTGTGCAAGCAATTATCAAAGGAAGTTCCGTAGACGGAAAAATCGTCCATGAATACTTCCACAATTTCTTCACAAAAACCATGAAAAATAGCAGACATGCATCTTTGAAACGTAGCAGGAGCATTACACAAACCAAAAGGCATACGTCTATAAGCATAAGTTCCATAAGGACAAGTAAAAGTAGTTTTCTCTTGATCTTGTGCTTTAACAGCAATTTGTGAGAATCCAGAATAACCATCAAGAAAGCAAAAATGAGTTTTCTTAGACAACCTTTGTCGAGTTATTGGTAACGGGGCCTCGGTATGAGGAGCCATGTACCTAGGGTAGATGGTGGGGAGAACGTAGAGGATTCCGGTGACGGGATCGTACACAGAGCTTTTACCCAGCTTCGGACCTCACGACGGTGGCGAGATCCTACTGCTGCTATAATTCACTAAGGGAATAAGTGTACAGGTTACAATGCGAGTTGTAGAGCGTGTCTGTTTGTTCGTAGCCCTAAAGCTACCAGGAGGCCGGCTTATAAAGGCGCCGTGCCTTCTCTTACAAGGAAAGGCAAACCGTCTTAGATGCAGAGACCTAAACTACTACGGCCTATGACCTAACTTGTTCTCCAAGGCGGACACGGACAGGCCTTCGTCTTTGGTCTTCTCTAAGCCGGCTTTGGGCTTCCCTTGCGCTTCAGCCCACCAGGCCACCAGATAAAGCCGGCTGGCTTTATCACTTTGGAGTCCACTACGCTGGGCTGGATAAGACAGCACCGTGGCTAGCATACCTATTCGGCATATCCTCCACAGTAGTCCCCGGAAAGGTTTAGGCTCTCCAGCTTTCGCCTTTGCTGCTGCAGAGCTTGAAGCTATCCAAAGAATCCAAGGATCTCATGACGAATTCCGGCTTTTGCTGAAAGCCGAACTTGAATGCTTGCAGAGCATAATTAAGGCGGCAGAAACGGTCACATTGTCAGAAAGATTCCGGCAATGTCACGTCCCATCATGACGTCAGCGATCGTCAGTCCACGACAGTTTGAACCGACAGTCACCTGTGATGATTGCGTTTCTCCCGCGCGCGATTTGCGAGGCGTCGTGGAGAAGAAACCCACGATGACAACGGTTCGAACGGACGCGTGGCGAAAATTGCGCCACTCTCCTGACCGTTGCACGAATCGCGGAGCAGCCCATTTATAAGGGTTTCCCTTATCTTTTGGATCTGACCGGTCCATTCCTTCTCGCACCTCCCATTTCTTCTTCTTCCTCTCGCCACCGCAATCCCCAGCAGCCAAGAATCGTTGCGCCATGGCCTCTTTGCCATCCAAGACCACGGCGGCGGAAGGATCGAGCAGCGCTGCCGGTGCGCGACACATGCGGCGAGCACGAACACCGAGGCTGCTCCTACGGCGACGGCCACCACCTCGAGCACTCCGTCTGCCGCGACGGCGGAGGCAGCGCCATCTGGATCAGTGCCACCTGCGGGATCTGAAGAGGATCTCCCGCAGGCATCGGACGAGAGCGACGCGGCCGATGCCGAGGAAGAAGCCGAGGAGACCTCCTCGCGCCATTGGGCCACTTCCACCATCACCGACGCCGATCTCGTGGAGCTCGAGCGCGAGGGGATTATTCCTCCACGGACAGTGTGCCACTGGAGATCAGCAGAAGGCCACCACGTTCCTGCCCCGGACGGCGACGAGCGCGTCATCCTGGTATCTCATCTTCTACGTGGCCTCTCTCTGCCTCCTTCTGAGTTCTTCGTGTCCGTGCTAGATTACTACGGCCTCCAACCTCACAATTTAGGCCCCAATAGCATTCTGTATCTCGCCGGCTTCCAAGCTTTATTTGAAGGGTATCTAGGCATAGCACCTAGCTTAGAATTCTTCAAGTATTGCTTTCACTGTAAACGCCAAACAGAAGACAAAGAACTGCTAGTCGTAGGGACAGTTAGTCTTAACTTGCGCAAAGATAGAAGCTGGTACCCAAAGGCGCCCAAGATAGACTCTGTGAAGGGTTGGACTGGCACGTTCTTTTATTGCAAAGACGTCGCGCCAGCAGACAAGACCATAGGGATTCCGGCTTTCACCAACTCTGCCGCTCAGTCACGAGCCAGTTGGGATGAGAAGCCGTTGAAGGTTCTGCCAACAGATCTCCGTCTTATCCAAAGGCGGATTGAGTTTTTGACAAAGCACGCTGTGCCCAAGCTTACGGGCACAGATACTATTATCTGCTGGATGAAGAGGCGAATTCAGCCACTTCGTCAAAACCCCACGCTGATGTGCAAGTATAGCAACAATAAGAAGGACAAGCTTCGCACCACCGAGAATGACCTGACGCAGGACGCCTTCTTGATACGCTTCAAGAAGATTGCTAAGGAGAGGAAGCAATACGCTGAATCTCGTCCCATGTACACTGCGTCTTTGCCGGCTCCTGAAGTAAGCTTTCCGCCTTTTACTTGCATAGGTACTATACTTTGCCAGCTTTGTTATTCACACTTTGTTTCCATCTTTCTTCAGTTATCTTCTCTGCCGGAGAGCGAGCTTGTTCCACTGTTTCGCGTTCCAGAGCCTGCCCGCGCCGAGTCTCAGTCTCGCAAGCGCAGGGCTCCAACTGCGAGGGGATCCTCCTCCGCTGCAGAGAGCAAGAAGAAGAAGAAAACTGCCGCCGCCATTCCTGAAGACGCCGTCGTTCACGATGTGATTGACGATGAAGATCTTTCCTTCCAGTTCCCCAGCAACGGTAAGGCGAACCAGTTCCTGAACATTTCACGTTGTGACCATTGTTCATCGCTTGCTATGTTATAGCCTTATACTGTTATTACTTTCATCGCAGGTCAAGCCGGCTGGCAAACTTAAGGCGAAGGCGGTTGCATCCCGCCCCAAGCCTCCACAGCCCGCCCATGTTGAACCCCCAACCACCCCCGTCGTGCCGCCTCCTGCTCCTGCCCCTGTGGCCTCCCAAGAAGAACAGCATGAAGCGGAAGTTACAGAGCCTTCCGCTCAGCTTCTACCAGAGAACTTGGCCAGGGCCCAGGCAGCCGGAAAGGCGGCTGTTTTATCAGATGAGAAGATGGCTGAAGCTCCGGCTTATGATGCCATAAAGAACATGGTAAAGACCGAGCTGTTTGACGATGAAGGCTACCTCCTGCCTTCCATCGCAGCTCTCCTTGCTGACAAGAAGGAAACAGAACAGGGTAGCTCATCTATCAGGCCTGTTGGCCAAACCTTGACCATCCTCAACTTAGAGGATAACTGCGACGAGCTGTACGTCACCATGAAAGAGAGCTACAAGGCTCTGAAGAAAATGATGAAGGTAAATGATCTTTCGCCTTATAACTGCTTCCCCAGTCCCCAAGCATTAAGTTGTGCTAAATGTGTATTTAGACAACATGATGGTTTTCTGTGATAGCTTTGTAATAGATGGATTATTTCCTTCCAGTCCCCAAGACTATTCCTTGCCTTAATTATGCTTTCCCTTTCTAAACACATATTGTTTCAGCAGAGTAGCGAACGTCTTACTTCAGACCTTTGGCAATCACTGGTTAACCAGAGGCAGGTGCTGAAGAGGGTAGAAGCCGAAAATCGTGCCAATAAAGGTGAGCACTGTTGTTTTGGCAGCTTTCCTTGTTTTGCGTCTTTGTGCTAAACTCATAATCTTTTTATATGTTTGCAGAGGTTGTTGCGAAGGCGAAGAAAATCGTCGATGAAACTGGCGACATAGAGATTGTTCGCCGCGAAAACACTGCGCTCTTCAAACAGCTTGAGGAAAATCGCCTTACCGCCGAGCGCAACCAAAAAGCAATTGAGGAAAGCGCGGCTGCTGAACAGGAAAGACTGAAAAAAGAGCTGGCTGATACGCAAAAGGCCTTGAAGGAAGCGAAAGAGGCGGCAGAGACGCAAGCCAAGCCAATGCTGATTGCATTGGGACCTACATTCCAGCTGGAACGCCGCCTTGATGAAGCTTTGGCCGTGGACGAGAAATTTCTGAGTAAGCCAGACACCTTGTTCTTTCCGTCTTTTGAATTTTTCGTCTTTTATGTAAGCTGAAAATTTGCATGTATTTTTCAGTTCCTTTGGGCTTTGGGGAAAAGCTGACAGCTGACACCCGGCTTGACCTCCTGCTGGAATGCGGGGAGATGGTCACGAAGATGCATTCTTCGGCTTTGGCGCTGACACTTGATATCTTCCCCAAGCTTAAAGGTAAAATCAAGGATTTGTTGATCTTTTGCCGTCTTTCGAAGCTTGTCACGCGGAGATGGTTGAGCGTCTCCGATCAGCTGCCAGAGGCGGATGCAAATTGCTCTTGGGCTAGCAAAGGCTCATCACCCAGAAATTAATCTCTGGCGGGTGACAAAGTGCATGCCCACCAAAGACGGTAATGGCAAAAAGGTTGTGCCTAGTGCCATTTATTCGGCTGTTAGTGGGTTTGCCACCCATGTTGCTGACATGGTCCCAATAGACACCTTTTTTGAGCGAAAGGAGATGCCACCTCGCCCTGAAGATATGTCCAGTGATGAAGCCTCCGAGCAAACATGCATGGGTGACTCCGAAGAGATGGAGGAAGAGGGTGGAGATGACGGCTCTGACAACGAAGCCGAAACTGCTGCACACCAGTCCCAGCCCAGTCCCCTGCATAAGGAAAAACATTTGTATTAATGTTGCCTTTGTGAAGGCACAAAAACTTTATTCATAGCTGGTTGTTTTGTAAAGGCAGTGGCCTTAAGTTTGAACAAGTTTGTCATGTAAAACAGCAGATGTAATATTTTGTAAGCTTTTGCTGTGACTATGTTCCTTATCCGTCTTTAAGTTGTCTGGCTTATGTGTTTTAGCCTTTTCGTATGTTAGCAAAACCCTAAGGCGGAAAACACTTTGCTGGGCAACAGGGTCAGTGACCAGACTGTTTAAACACAGAACCCGTGCCGCCTTTCGGTGCATAGAACATCTACTAAAGCAAGCCAACACATATGCGATCAGATAAATACTCTTAGACGGACGCAAAAAGGTTTTGTAAAGCCGAAAGGCGAAATTATCACGCTAGCACCCAAAGCACTTTGCAAATTCGGGTTGACATTGACAATTTTGGAACTATATGATCATTGGGAAATAAAAGACGGCGGAAACTATTTGCACAATATATAACTGAACCAAAGACTTTTATTTCATGAACATATATGATGTTTACAATAGAATTGCTAAGTGTAAAAAGGACGTAGCTGCTCAATGTTCCAAGGACG
This sequence comes from Poa pratensis, assembly GCA_947311845.1. Lineage (NCBI taxonomy): Eukaryota > Viridiplantae > Streptophyta > Magnoliopsida > Poales > Poaceae > Poa > Poa pratensis. Next base: position 15,633,478 of record CAMZMU010000089.1, on the reverse strand, counting down.
CTTTGTCTCTTTGAGCTCTGCTTCTTCGTTCCTTTTCCTTTTGCGGCCTCGTTTCGTCTTCTTTTTGAGATCGCGTAGGTCCACAAGATAATATGCCCCGTTCTTGAGCGCTTTGCTGATAACGAAGGGTCCCTCCCATGTTGGGGCTAATTTGTGCTCCTTTTGCTGAACAAGGCGAAGCACCATATCTCCTTCTCGAAAAGACCTGTGCCTTACCCTTCTACTATGATAGCGTCGCATGTCTTGCTGGTAGATGGCTGATCTTTGGAGTGCAATCTCCCTTTCTTCTTCGAGAAGGTCTAAGCCGTCCTGTCTGGCTTCTTCTGCGTCTGCTTCGACGTAGGCTGCAACACGTGGTGTGTCATGTAGAACATCTGTTGGTAAGACGGCTTCGGCACCATAAATCAGAAAAAATGGGGTGTATCCTGTAGATCTGTTAGGTGTTGTTCTTATACTCCATAAAACAGCAGGCAATTCCTCTACCCATGCTCCTGCGGCTCGATGCAATGGTACCTCGAGCCTTGGTTTAATGCCTTGCAAAACGATGCCATTCATCCGCTCAACCTGTCCATTAGATTGTGGGTGTGCCACGGACGCTAAGTCAAGGCGAATTCCAACATCTTCGCAATATCTAGCCAATTCTCCAACAGCGAAATTTGTTCCATTATCTGTAATAATGCTGTGGGGGACGCCGAACCTTGTTATAATATCAATAACAAACTTGGTGGCTGTTGCCCCATCCACCTTTGCTACCGGCTTTGCCTCTACCCACTTTGTGTATTTATCCACTGCAACGAGGAGATGGGTAAGGCTGCCTCTAGCTGTCCTGAATGGACCAACCATATCCAGTCCCCAGACCGCAAACGGCCAAGTGATTGGTATGGTTCTTAGTTCTTGAGCTGGCATCTTGGGTTGCCTTGCATATTTCTGGCATCCAACGCACGTTTTGACGATTTCATCAGCGTCTTGCTTGGCTGTCAACCAATAGAATCCATGTCTAAACGCCTTGGATACGATAGCTTTGGCAGAGGCGTGGTGGCCGCAACACCCAGAATGGATCTCATTAAGGATATCAACTCCTTCGGCTTGCGAGACACATCTCTGATACACGCCTGTAGTGCTTCTCTTGTATAACTCACCGTTAATGACGGTGTACGCCTTTGCTCTGCGCACCACCTGCCGCCTTAGCACTTCGTCTTCGGCAACTCTTGATCCACCAAGAACTTGATGTAAGGGAGGGTCCAATCTGGGAGCGTTGCGAAGACAGCCACAGATTTTACCGCCTTTGGGTTATCTAGGTCGCCGCCTTTGATTGATGGCTCATAGAGGTGCTCTAAGAAGATATCTGACGGGACTTTTGACCTTTTGGATCCCATTCTTGCTAAGGCATCAGCTGCTTCGTTTTCGTCTCTCTTGATGTGTTTCACCTCAAATCCTTGAAAGGCCCTTCCAAATTCGTCTATCGTGCGTCGATATTCTGCCATTGTTGGACTTTTGGCATCCCATGTACCATCCAGCTGTTGAACTACCAAGTCAGAATCACCATAGCACAGTAGCCTTGTGACTCCTAGGTCTTTGGCGATATGCATGCCGTGCATAAGTGCCTCATATTCAGCCACATTATTGGTGGCGTTGAAGTGTATTTGCAGAACGTAACACATGGTGTCGCCTTTGGGTGATTTCAGCACTACTCCTGCCCCAGATCCATCAAGCATTTTAGAGCCGTCAAAGTGCATGACCCAATACTCTTCATCAGGAAGAGGCAAGTCATTCATCGCTTCTGTCCAATCCGCTATAAAATCAGCTAAAGATTGAGATTTGATGGCTGTTCTTGGCTTGTACTGAATGTCAAAAGCTGCAAGCTCTATTCCCCATTTGGCGACGCGTCCTGTGGCTTCTGCATTGTTGATGATATCACCCAATGGTGCTTTGCTTACCACTGTAATTGGGTGCTCCTGAAAGTAATGTCTTAATTTTCTGGCGGCAAAGAAAACACCATAAGCAAGCTTTTGGTAATGTGGATATCGCTGTTTGGACTCAGAAAACACCTCGCTTATGTAATAAACTGGTCTCTGACTGGGCACATCTTTGCCGTCTTCCAAACGTTCCACAACCATGACAGCGCTTATGACAAGTCCTGTTGCGGCCATGTAAAGCAACATTGGCTCTTGCTCTCTTGGTGATGCCAAGGTTGGAGCGCTGACCAACGTGTCTTTGAGTTGAGCTAAGGCGGCATCCGCCTCTGGAGTCCACTCAAAGTTTTTCGTTTTCTTTAGCAGTCTGTACAAGGGTAAGGCCTTATCGCCAAGGCGGCTGATAAAACGGCTTACCGCGGCTGCAGAACCTGTTAGCCTTTGCACATCTTTGAGACATGTCGGTCTTTTGATGTTCATGATAGCTTTAATTTTATCAGGGTTTACCTCGATTCCTCTTTCAGAAACAATAAAGCCAAGAAGTTTTCCTGCTGGGACGCCAAAAAAGCACTTTCCCGGATTCAGCTTCATGTTGTATTTTCTGAGGTTATCAAAGGTTTCTTTTAGATCGGCAATGAGGTTGCCTCTCTGTCTTGTCATTACTGCAATGTCATCCACATAAGCGTGAACATTGCGGCCTATTTGATCGTGTAGGCAACGTTGGATGCATCGCTGGTACGTGGAGCCTGCGTTTTTTAGCCCGAAAGGCATTGTTATGTAGCAGTACGTTCCAAAAGGTGTGATGAAGGAAGTCTTGATTTGATCAGACTTCTTCATCTTAATTTGGTGATAACCAGAGTAAGCATCCAAAAAGCATAGTAATTCACAACCTGCGGTAGCATCTACGACCTGGTCTATTCGCGGCAATGCGAAAGGGTCTTTAGGACAGGCTTTGTTTAAGCCGGTGAAATCAATGCACATGCGCAAATCTTTCGTGTCCTTCTTAGGTACTAGTACAGGGTTTCCTAGCCATTCTGTATGAACGACCTCTCTAATGAAATTTGCGGCTGTAAGCCGCGCTATCTCCTTTCCTATAGCTCGCTTCTTTTCTGGTCCAAAGCGTCGGAGGCCTTGCTTGACGGGCTTGGCATCTTTGTGGACATTGAGGGAGTGCTCGGCAAGTTCTCTCGGGACACCTGGCATGTCTTTGGGAGACCATGCGAAAATATCCCGATTCTCACGGAGGAACTTGACGAGCTCGCCTTCCTATGCGCTGTCTAAGCTTGTGCCCACGTTCGTCGTCTTGCTAGCATCCGTGTCATCAAGTCTGGCTTTCTTTGAGTTTTCTCCGGCTTTGAAGGTGGCGGCAGACGCCGGGAGAGGCTGTTTCCCTGCTGGCATCTCTGAAAGATCCACCTCCTTCTTGTACTGCTCCAGCTCCTCGGCGCTGATGACGGCTTCTGCTAAGATAGCATTGCCTGCTTCACATTCTTTCGCCTTCTTGTAGTCGCCATGGACCGTGATGACGCCGTTGGGACCAGGAATTTTTAGCTTGCTATAGATATAGCATGGCCTCGCCATGAACCTAGCGAAAGCCGGACGACCAAAGATAGCATGATAGGAGCTTTTGAAAGGTACCACCTCGAAAGCGATGTCTTCTGTGCGGAAGTTGGTTTCGTCTCCAAAGGTGACCTTCAGCACGATCATGCCCATTGAATTGGCCTGTCGTCCTGGAACGATGCCGTGAAACTTGACATCGCTTTTGATCAACTGTGTTTCAGAGAGGTGCATGCGCTTTAGGGTTTCGAGATAGAGGATGTTTATGCTACTTCCTCCATCCATTAACACCTTTGAAAGCCTGCACTTTTCCACGATTGGATTGACAACGAGGGCATAGTTTCCCGGATTCTGCGGTACCCTCTCTGGATGATCTGTGCGGTCCCATGTAATGGGTATTTCAGACCAATTGAGATACTGAGGTACTGCCGGCATTGTTGCATTAAGCTCTCTCCAAACTGCCTTTTCCTTTTTAGCGACCGAGTGGCAAGAAAAGTGACCATGCTTTCCTGCACTCTAGGGAACTTAGCGCCCTTTTTCTGTTCTTGCTCTGGCTGTTCTGTGCCGGAGGAGCTGTCATCGTTGTCCTTATCCTCTCGCCTTTCTTTTCGCCCTTTACGCTTGAAATTTTTCGGCTTATAGCCAGCTTCAGGGTCTCTCTTGAAATCATTGACAAGGCGGCATTGCCTGTTGGTATGGGTGCACTTGCCCAACTTTATGTGGTGAGCACAAGGTTGATCTTTGATGTCATCATATGTGATCTTGGGAGGCTTTGGCCCTTGGCCATCGTCTCCCTTTTTGCTCTTCCACTTGTTGCCCTGTCCGCCTTTTCCAGAGGCGAAAGCAACTTCAGCTGACGGGCCAGCTTGCTCACCCCCATGGCCTTTGCGTCTGTTGCCGCTTTTCTTCTCTATGTCAATGTCCATACGTATGTTGCCATCTTCTGCACGAGCATCGTCTTCTGCTGCCGCAAAATTGTTTGCACTGTCCAGGAGATCGCCAAGCCTCTGAAGGTTTTGGCTTTGCAACATGTAACGCATCATGTTGCCCCTCTTCAGGCTTTGCATGAAGGCATGGATTGCCTGGTTCTCCGAGACTCCTTCGCAGGCGTTCTTGGTCTCTGTCCATCTTGCGATGAAAGACCTGCTAGATTCGCCTTTGGCTTGCGTGCACTTTTGAAGATCGATGTATGTCTTTGGACGCTTGTAAGTGCAGGAGAAGTGCTGCGTGAATGTTTTCTGCATGTCCTGCCAGTTGTGGATGCTTTTTTCTGGCAGCGTGTCAATCCAAAGACGGGCTGTGCCCTCGAGCATGAGAGGGAGGAAGCGCACTGCATCATTGTATCCTCCATCATTGATCCCGACGGCATTGATGTAATCAGGCAGCCATGTGTCTGGATTTTCAGCTCCATTGTACTTGTCCACAATTTTCTTGACGTTGCTGAGTGAAGATGGAAGGCGAACCTTGCGGATTGCCGGCCCAAAGCACTTGGGACCAAGGTATGATTCCTCTCTGGCCGCCCTTATCTCGTCAAGGCGAGCACGAGCATCAGAGGCCCTAGATGGCTCATGTATTGGGCTATCATGGGTTTTTTCACGCCTTGGCTCACCGTGCTTCCTATTGCCATCACGGCGAGGTGATCTGGAGCGCGATCTCCTGGGAGTGCGACTCTGTGCGCCTCCTCCTTCCGTGCCGGTGGTGGTGGCATGTTCCGCCTGTCGGAGCTCCGCCTTTTCTCCTTATCACCATCTTTGTTCGCCTCATCGCGTCCCTTGTTGTGCTCGCCGTCTTTGGAGCGCTGGCGATCTTTGTCCTGCTTGCCATGATTATTAGAACCAGTCCCCGATTCGTCTTTGCGCTTTGGAGGCGGATCCACTGGCTTCTTGCTTTTGCCGTCATGGGCGCTAGATTTGTCAGGATCTTCAGGATCACCAGCGCCTCCTGCTACCCCGCCTTTGCAAAGGCGAGAATCATCAGCGAGCTTTACGTTTGACGAAGCCACTGCTTGCTGATCCGCTGCTCTTTTTAGGAGCATGGTGGAGTAGTGGATTCGCTCTTCTGCTGGGATGGTGTCGTCTTCCATGATCTCCTGAGCCGCTTCCATATTCTTCGCGGGAGTGGAGAAGTACAAGACTCCATCCTTGTCGAGCTTATAGGAATACTTCTGCCAAGCTTTCACAGGCTTTTGGGCAGAAGGCTTATCGAACTTCGGCGCGAGGTCCCGATGGAGGTGCTGATCACGTTGTGTAGCAACGTTTTTGAATTTTTCGGCGTTGTGCATGCGCCTGCACTCCTCCTCTTCTAGGGCCTTCTCTGCTTGAGCTTTCTCGTGCAGAAGTAACTTCTTTTCTTGTTGTAAGAGCTTCTGCTTATAGAGGATGTTGGCTTCAGATTCCCTAAGAAGGGCTTTCCTCGCCTTTCCACTTCTGCCACGGTTGCATTAGGGCTCAACGGTGTTTTGAGCATGTTGATTGCACGGGCATGCTCTTCTCTTGTTCTTTCGACGATGAGCTCGCCATCTTCAGTTGGATCTGAAGAAAGGTTCCCTTTAGCTGGCCCTTCTGCCGGCTTTTGGATCAGATCTTCAATGTTTGTTTTGAGGCTAGAAGAAACCTCCTGCTCGCCATCGTCACCATCCTTTGCAGGAGGCTTTGATGCGACGATTTCTCCATCTTCTGGTTGCGCAAGAGGTGCCGCAGGGCCAGTCATTAAGACCTCTTTTAAGCCAGCAGCGTACGCTGCCACCTTTGCCTCAAAATCATCAGATCCTGTATCAACCGACATTGCTGTAGTTGATTCAGATCCGGCTTCTGAGCCTTCCTCTGTCTGTAAGGCAGGAAGGATGGACTCAGGATTGGAACTTGTTGGTTGATCACCAGACGTTCCTATGACCCCGACGAAGTGAAAGTCGGATTCCTGGATCTCTTGTGAAGAGGTGGAATCAGTTTCACTCAGGTCATCAGATTCGCTCAGATAATCCGGCTGGAGGAAAGCCAGATCGGATCTAGGTTTTCCACTGATTGCATGATCAGATGGGTGGTGGGTGGGCAAAAACGCGCTGGATCCTCTGGGGAATCCATACGCCTCTGCCGTGAAACCCAGAAACAAGTTGATGCTGCCGATGGGGACGACGAAGCCGGCGATGATGTCGTCGTTTGCCGGCGTCCAGCTTTCGCCCGCCACGATGCAGCCAAGTCTTCCAGCGATGCGGGCTTGACCGGAAGCCATGGTCTTTCCGATCTCGCCGAACATTCCCGCCCGGAACGTTACTCCAGACGCCTGACGCCCCACGGTGGGCGCCAACTGTCGAGTTATTGGTAACGGGGCCTCGGTATGAGGAGCCATGTACCTAGGGTAGAAGGTGGGGGAGAACGTAGAGGATTCCGGTGACGGGATCGTACACAGAGCTTTTACCCAGCTTCGGATCTCACGACGGTGGCGAGATCCTACTGCTGCTATAATTCACTAAGGGAATAAGTGTACAGGTTACAATGCGAGTTGTAGAGCGTGTCTGTTTGTTCGTAGCCCTAAAGCTACCAGGAGGCCGGCTTATAAAGGCGCCGTGCCTTCTCTTACAAGGAAAGGCAAACCGTCTTAGATGCAGAGACCTAAACTACTACGGCCTATGACCTAACTTGTTCTCCAAGGCGGACACGGACAGGCCTTCGTCTTTGGTCTTCTCTAAGCCGGCTTTGGGCTTCCCTTGCGCTTCAGCCCATCAGGCCATCAGATAAAGCCGGCTGGCTTTATCACTTTGGAGTCCACTACGCTGGGCTGGATAATACAGCACCGTGGCTAGCATACCTATTCGGCATATCCTCCACAACCTTTCTAACATTTGATCAATAAAAGGTAAAGGATAATGAGCTTTCTTAGTTACTTTATTGACCTTTCTAAAATCAATGCACATCCTATACCCAACTACTACTCTTTGAGGAATAAGTTCATCATTTTCATTTGGCACAACAGTAACTCCTCCTTTCTTAGGGACACAATGCACGGGACTTACCCATCTACTATTAGCAATAGGATAAATTATACCAGCATCAAGAAGTTTTAATACCTCATTCCTTACCACTTCTTTCATCTTAGGGATTAAACGACGTTGATGCTCAATAACGGGTTTTGCATCAGGTTCAATATTAATGGCATGTTGGCATATAGTAGGAGAAATCCCCTTTAAATCATCCAAAGTGTATCTCATAGCTCCTCGATGTTTCTTTAATACCTCTAATAGCCTTGCTTCTTCATTACCTGAAAGTTTAGAACTAATAATAGCAGGATATATTTTCTTTTCATCAAGGTAAACATATTTAAGATTATCAGGCAAAGGTTTTAAATCGAAAACAGGATCTTCCTTAGGAGTCGTTGAGGTGCCCAAATCCTCCACAGGCAAATTATGCTTAAGTATTGGTGGTTGACGAAGAAAGACATCGTCAATCTCATTCCTTTCCTCCATAAATATCTCACTCTCGTGTTCCTCCATGAATTGCTGCAAGGCATTGTTAGGAGCAACAGCAATAGAAGCAAGTTGTTCAACTTGAAAATTCTCATTAGGTAATTCAGTTTCATAAAGACTTTTACCAAACTTGGAAAAATTGAATTCATAAGCTTCTCCATCAAATTTAGTATAGATTTCTCTTTCCTACAGTCTATAATTGCACCACATGTATTTAAGAAAGGCCTCCCAAAAATAATGGGACAAGTTTTACTAGCAACAGAACCAAGTACTAGAAAATCAGCAGGGTATTTAGTCTTACCACATAAAACTTCAACATCTCTCACAATACCAATAGGAGAGATAGTTTCTCTATTAGCCAGCTGAATAACCACATCAATATCCTCAAGTTCACAAGGACCAATTTCATGCATAATTTCTTTGTAAAGATCTAAAGGAATAGCGCTAGAACTTGCACCAATATCACATAAACCATAATAGCAATGTTCTCCTATCTTGACTGAAAGCACAGGAACACTTGCTTTCTTAGCTCTACTAGGATGCGAAACAATATTAGAAGCATCTTCACAAAAGATAATATGTCCTCCTTCCACATTTTCAGTTACCAAATCCTTTACTATTGCTATTGTGGGTTCAACTGCTATTTGTTCAGCAGGCTCTAAAGCTTTCTTTGCACTTTTATTAACCACACTAGCTATGATAGAATGTTCCTTAATTTTAACAGGAAAAGGTGGTTTCTCAATATAAGGTTCTGGCAAGATACGATCAACAGTATGAACTTCAATGTTTTTATCATTGGCAGAATTAATATTATCTTTATAAGGCAAGTGATACTTATTGCAACTTTCTTTAGGAACATCAAGATAAGAGGCAAAAGCCTTATAACAGTTTGCAATAACTTGAGAATCAAGACCATACATATCATAAAGATTACGAAAATTATCAGTATTCATAAAAGCTTTAATGCATTTGTAATCATACTTTATACCTGATTCTCTACCTTTGTCGTTCTCCCATCCTTCAGTGTTTTCCTCAATACGATCAAGAAGGTCCCATTTAACTTCTTCTTTGTTACGTGTAAATGATCTAGCACAAGAAGTATCCAATAAAGTTTTATCTTGAAGAGAAAGCCTTGCATAGAAGTTATCAATAACGACATTACCAGGAAGCTCATGAATGGGGCATTTGAGCATTAATGATTTCAATCTCCCCCACGCTTGGGCAATACTTTCTCCATCATGAGGCCAAAAATTATATATATGATTCCGATCTTGATGAATTTCACTTGGAGGATAAATTTTAGAATAAAAGAGAGGCACAATTTCCTTCCAGCCAAGAGAACGACCATTCTTCAGCATCCTATACCATTTTGCAGCTTTACCTGTCAACGATATAGAGAACAATTTCTTCTTGACCTCTTCCATTGAAATACCTGCACACTTGAACAACTCGCATAATTCATGAATGAATAGCAAATGATCTCCAGGAGGGACAGTTCCATCTCCTGCATAGCGGTTATTCGTAACACGTTCAACAATTTTCATAGGTATTTTAAATGGAATTACTTGATCAGGTGGTTCCTCTTCTACTACCGTAGCAGTGGTAGTAGTATTTCCAAACAGGGATTCAAATGGAGATCTCTCCATGATAAAATAAAGTAGCAAGCAGAAATAAAAACAGCACCTACAGTAAAAGTTTCCCTTACCAATTCCACTCACCAATAGCGCTTCACTCCCCGGTAACGGCGCCAGAAAATAGTCTTGATGACCCACAAGTATAGGGATGTATCGTAGTACTTTCGATAAATAAGAGTGTCAAACCCAACGAGGAGTAGAAGGTGCTGACAAGGAGTTCCGGTGAAGGTTTCACTGTAAATACTAGCAGACAAGTTTTTAGGGGTTTTTGATATTGCAGGTAAATAAAATGCGAGTAAGTAAAAGACAGTAATAATAATTGCAGCAAGTGGCCCAATCCTTTTTAGAGCAAAGGACAAGCCGGTTGGTTTACTTATGATGACCAAATGTTCTTGAGGACACACGGGATTCTAGTCAAGTGCTTTCGCTTCACATAGTTGATTAATCTTCATTGTTTTGATAAGTGTTGTGTGGGTGAACCTATGCTAATGCACCGCCCTTACTTGGACTAATACATACTCTTGTGATTATACCCTTGCAAGCATCCGCAGTTACAAGAAAGTAATTAAGATAAATCTAACCACAGCCTTAAACTCCGAGATCCTACGCTCCCTTATGCACCGGTATACTAACGGGGGTTTAGGTTTCTGTCACTCCGACAACCCCACAATTAGCAACCAAATACACAATGCATTCCTCTAGGCCCATAAAGGTGAAGTGTCATGTAGTCGACGTTCACACGACACCACTAGAAGAATAGCACCACAACTTAAATATCAAACCATTAAATATTACTCAACATAGTTCCACTACTAACAACATGACTTCTCCCATGTCCTCATGAACTAAACAAACTACTCACAAGACATCATATGGATCATGATCAGAGGTGATATAATGATGAATAACAATCTGAACATATACTTCAATTCACCGATAAAACTCAATAGCATCAACCACAAGGAGTAATTAACACCGGGAGAGCTTCCCCTATGAACTAGACAAAGTATAGCCCTAGATGTTACAGCGGAATGAGATGGTGCAGCGGTGATGGCGGTGACGGTGATGGAGATGATGATGATGATGATGATCCCGATGAAGTCCAGCACGATGACGATGAGGATGGCGACGATCTCCCCCCTCCGGGAGGGAATTTCCCCGGCAGATTGTTCCCTACCGGAGAGCTTTTTCTCTCTCTGTTGTTTCCGCCCCGTGGAGGCGGCGGAATATTTCTTCATGAACTCCTCGTGTCTTAGTGTTTCTGGGGGATGAAGTATGCGAAGGGGGAGCGTCTTGAGTGGGCCAGGGACACCACACCATACCTGGGCGCGGCCAAGGGGGGTCCCGCGCCCAGGGTTGGTGTGGGCCCCTCCTGGCCCATCTCAGCCTCCCCTTTTGGCTAGCTCCATCTTCTGATAAAATAGGAACATCTGTCTTCTTGGAATTATTTTTAGAGCTCCAGAAATATAGTGTATTGATGGTGCTTTTTCCAGCTGAAATCTGACTCCGGCAGTTAATCATCCAATAATCACCAAACATGCAAAATAAGACAAAATAACATAAGTAACACATCTTAATATGAAATATATCAATGAATAACAGTAAATTATGCTATAAAATAGTGATGCAAAATGGACGTATCAATGTACTTCCAAATTCAAAACAAAAAAACAAACCTTAATGTATTTTCAAACAGTATTACCCACTGTCAATTCAAAAAAAAAAACACTAGCGCGATAATTTCTAGTCGACAAATATTTAACAGCATAAACAAACCTTCCACACGACCTAACAAATGCCCATATTGTTTTTTCAAACAGTATTGCCCACTGTCAATTCAAAATAAAAAATAAAAAAAACTAGCGTGATAATTTCCAGTCGACAAATATTTAACAACACCAGATAAATTTACGTGAAATTCATCCTTTTCTAAAACATTTTTTAAAATTTTCAGAAAATAGAAACTGTTCGAACTACCTTGGTTTTTTAAATTCCAACATTTTTAAATACAGCGGGGGTGGCGTTTCGCTGCACCAAATTCCACTGCTTTACATAATAATACAATCTTAATTTTTTTTAACATAATACAATGTAAACTTCTCTCCCAAATAAATATAATTGAATAAAAAAAAACACATGCTTTACATTTTCCAACACTTTAGATATATTGTTTTAAGCCATTCAAACAACTTTCAAAAACTACTAAATGCTGCAAAAACAGTAACTTCAACTGTATCTCAATTTTTTTTGAATATTTCAAACATTCAAACGCCTTCTAAAACTGATCATTCTACAGACGTAAAGAAATCAGCGGATTTGAAAAACTTACCAATTTACCCAAATTTCGAAATCTAGACAAATTTTATCCCTAAGCTTTCTTTGCATTTTACTAGTTTTCAAGATTGCACAAATTTAAGATGTGAAACTTCCAACTTTCAATTTTACCACGCATGCACAGTACCTACATTGGAAAAAATAAAAACATGTTAGAACACTTCAATTTTGGCTAACATTTTGCTGAACAAAAAACAAAAATATTATAAAAAAAATCACCAAAGGCGTGGCGTGACGCCACGCCAAAATTCAACTAGTCATCTCCAATATCTGATATATTTTAGGGCACAAAAATGACTTGATGTAAATTTACTTCACCGAAAAGGTGTTTTTTAGGGCATGAAAAAATGACCATCTTCAATCGCTGCCCTAAAATAGAGCACGTGCTCTGTAATAGGAAAGAACATTTTCTTGGCTGGATTGGTGGCACGGGTATGACGTTCTTAAAGTCAAATTACCTACTATGTTCACCATCTATGGTAACCCTAACATGTCTCTGGCTGGAGCAATCGAAGGGCAACTGCATATTTCTCTTTGGTTGATATTCGTGGCGCAGTCTTGGAAGCTGTGGCAAATCTGTAACGAACTTAACATTGATAAAAAAGCGACCAAGCACCTGGCTAATGTAATTTTCAAAACTTCGATCTTTAAGCATCTCTGGTTCATCAATGCCAAGCCGAAGGACAAGCCAATGATCCTGCACCTGGTGGCCAAGCTAAAGCTTATCTACGCCTCAAGCCGACCAAGTAGGAGTTTGCCTTAGGTGCTGGTTCGTGTGTGTAGCCGGTTGGGAGTCTGACACCGTTATTATGGCTAAGTTGTATGCCGCATCACGTAATGTATTCTGTTGAACTTGTAGGCCTTATTAATTTTAGGTTGTTAATTAACTCTATCTAAAAATAATAATAGGTCACCGTATAGGGCGCCCTAAAATAGGGCAGCCGCAAAACATTTTCTACTCCACAAATGCATACAAATATAAAATACCACACTCATATCAAATGAATTATAATCAAACATAATTAACAATAAAAAAATCAACAATCCGCATCATTATTACATAGTTCATTGTGTCATAGCATCAAACAAAACAACATATAGTTCAGCCATGTCCGCAACTCCAAAAAATATATATATATATAGATGAATTTAGTGATTTATTTATCCATGCCATGTCCAGCACTCCTCCATGGGATCTACAAACTGATAATTTAAATAAAAAATAATTTCTCATGCATGACTGAAAATGGATATAAAGAACAATATTAACCTTCGCTCTAGCAGGCGTCACGACAGGCGGAGGCGGGGTGCCCTAGGGGAGGACGGGATGGGGACGGAAGAGGGCAGGGAAGGAGCGGTGTCGCCCGACGATTCCCGAATCGGCGGAACTGGCGACGACTCAATCGGGGCTCCGACGGCGTCGGTATGGCCAGGGGTGGTGGCGGGGTTGCGGCGGTGGCCGAAGAGGATGGGATGGATGCAGCAGAGGGGCGGCGATGGTGGGGGAGTCGCCTGTTCGCGCGATGGAAATGTGATTCTGAAACTGTGCTATGTACCGTCTTTAATTGTGATTCAAAAGTTGTTTATTTGCTAAATTGATTAAATCTGCTGAAATTAGCTTTGTCTCTTGGTAAACCATTCTCACATGATAAATTAATTAAGCGTATCCGTTGGCATCATCCCCGAAAAACGATTAGGTAAAAACACCGTGTGCAATGTCTCACCAAACAAATACGATTAAAAATAACTAATCATCTGTGATAACATCTTTTACATGTACGATTTTCATATTGAACTGCGTGGGAAAGACACAAAATCCGCAAATGATTACCTTCTACAAACTGTGTGCAATGGTACCAGTATCTAACAGTTCACTCTAACCGTGTGGCGATGGCCCACCCCGTGTAGTGATGCTCCGATAATGTGTGTGCGATATGCGATTTAATCTGTACTAAATGTTGGGAAACTTCTCCTGTACGTGTAACGTGCGGGCCCACCCTTTCTTGGGTGGGGGGTTTTCCCTCTAGATTGGTCCTCAACCCTAGCCCCTCTCCCTCTTATATATACACATGTATTGTATGAAGAGAGACACACCATTGATAATAAAGATCAGTCCTGGCTATATCTCTGTGTTCTTTTACTTTTCGCATCTGTGATTGTGCCGCGTGTACGACTCCTTCGACTACGCTCACGCTACACGCCCTTGGACCGGACTCGCCGGCAATGGTTGTGTAACACGTTATCAGCACGTACTGCTCCGCTAACTGATCTAGTCGTTCATCGCGAAGGTATAATCCAGATCCGATCGCAACAACGGTTTTACATCTTTCTATGTTTCCGTTTTTGCCATACGTTTTATACGGATTATGTATTACCTACGGTGTCGATTTCCCTCCCGAGAGCCGAGCTGACGAATACGTCGCCGACCAATGTCGATGCTCTCAGATTCATGGGGGATTTGTTGACGGCACCGTAGGGAGTCGGTATGGACGTGATCCAGATGATCACGGTACCGCCGCGATGCACCTGCTGTGCGACGCGCCGTCTCAATTCCAGATGAACGGACGATGAAGATTTTTTCTATGTCGGCATAAAAGACGTCGTCGGCTGACTGCCGTAGAGCCGCTCGCCGTGTGTTGCATAGGTCGGCAAGCCGCCACGCAACACACCGAGCCTTGCACTACGTGGCGCCGCCGTCGCTCTTCCGCGCGAGAAGGTCCAGATGACCGTGCTCGCTGTGTACCCTGCTGACCGCACCTGCGCGTCGGCAGCGCCGTACCGCGGACGACGGCCCTGCTGCCGTGCCGTCCGAGCACGCACGCCCGAGGGGCGCCGCCGACCGCCGCCTGGCCCTGCTGGCCTCGCGCCGAGGCCGTCGCCGCTGGAGCCCTGCTGGCCGTCCGCGCTCGCCGTGCCCGGCAGCACTGTGACCGCGCCGCCCGCATCCGCGCCATGGCCGCGTCGACGCGCCGTCCGCGTACGAGCTCCAGGCCTAGTCGGCCGAGCCCCGCGATGTGCGAGGTCACGCCACCGGCCGCCCGCCCGCCACCCGCGCCGAGCCTGCGCAAGCGCGCCCCGCCACCCACCCCGAGCGCGCGGCCCCACTGGCCGCCGCCACCGCCGTCACAGCCCGCCGCCGCCCCTTGGTCTCGAGCCAGGAGGTCACCCGTGGCTGGCCGTCACCACGACCAGAGCTTCGACCTCGGTCAACGCGTGAGGCGGCCGACCCTTCTAGGGTTCGGTTGGGCCGCTGCTGGGCCCTCTGGACCCAATTCGGACGGTTATGCGGTCGAAAAAAAAACAAAGGCCAGCGCTGGGCAGAGAGGAATGATGATGGGTCGTCGGACGGTTTGCGGCCCAGTTTCGGCCTGCTGCCGATCGGGCCGGACCGAATGCGCGTATTTTACATTTTAGCACTTAAACTTTTCCAGAATTAGGTATAACTTTATTCCTGTTGAATAAATTTACCAGTCCCTGGTCAAGTCTAATTTTGCTGAAATTGTATTTTTGTGCATAAAATAATTTCGGAAGGTCAATTTTGGGGCCATTTTTTTCACGTTAGTGATGCGCTTAACATGTTTCCGTCATTATAATGCTTTGATTATATGTTTTCATTGCTAGAATTAATTGTTTAATTACCTTTAATCGCTTTGAAATCATTATTAGCATGTTTTTAAATATTGGAACGTCATGTTAATGAACAATTGTATCTTCATCGCATTTGTGCAATGGATTACCTGCTGTAATCCGGATTACCTGCTGTAATCTAATAAGATTTGCATAAATCGCAGATGGCCGGAATCGTCAATCGTGAGTTCACCGAGCTAGCCCAAAATGGGCTGAACTACCTGACATGGGCATCGGACGTTGAGATCTTCCTCACACCCGGGGAGCTGACCAAGGCAATTGGCCCGGGGACCCAAGCGGTCACCGGCGCTATCACCTCTGTTCAGAATGCCCAGGCTCTGCATTTTCCGCGTCACCACCTCTGCAGTACTCTGAAAAATAAGTACATGGCTGAGCGGAGTGCTTTGGACCTCTGGAATGCTCTTAAAACAGCGTTTCGAGCGACTGAAGTACACTGTTCGCCCGCTGGTGGAGGCGGAGTGGATACGTCTGAGGTTTCAGGACTTCCAGACGGTGGGAGACTACAATTCGGCTTTGCACCGGATTTGCACCTCTCTTCGGATGTGTGGTGTCACTATCACCGACACCTAGAAGATTGAGAAAACTCTCTCCACTTTCCACCCCAATCCGCTGTACAGTCCTCGCGAAACTACCGCCAGGGGCAGTACACGCAGTATGCAGAGCTTGTGGACATACTCCAGGTGGAGGAGACGCAGGATGAGCTCTTGTGAAAAAGAACTCTCTCGCGCAGCCACTTGGGGCGAGTTCCCGTCAGGGGGCCATGCTAACGTCTAGAAGGCCCATGTGCCTCTCAAGAAGAAGAGAGGTAGGAAGGGCAAGAAGGTGCCTCACCCCCCCCCCTCGCCAGGCTCAGCAGCATCAGCCAGGCAAGGGGGAGCAGAGGCCCCAGGAATGCTATCGGTGCGGCTCTACAGAACACTTCTCATGCCAGTGCCGTGCACCTAAGGACGTTGTGGCAACGTACAAGGCTAGTAAGAAGGTGCATGAATCTCACCTCGCCTCAGTACAGGGGAGGCACCTCCGACACCCATGGTGGCGCCTGAGCTCCTCTGCCGCCTCCACCTCCGCCTATTGCTGCACTTCTAGTTGCGCCCATGGAGATAGCTCCGACGGTCCCATCGGACGTCGACGTCTCTATGGAGGTCGATCACTTGGCGTGCCCTTTTTGCGCCTCGTGTAGGCACTGATGATGATCTTATAATCAGTGAGGAGCAGTTCGCACAGTTGGAGTTTGAGTGTGAAGTGAACGGCGCGTTCACTACGCCCGTCTAAGCTTCCACTACTTCATTTATCATGATTCCTTAGGCTATTTGAGATACATTTGGTTTTGTAAGCTCTATAAGAGCAAGACATATTCATTATTTCGACGGTTGAATGATATTTGATTATCGTTCATTAATTCCTCTATTTAAATATGATGGCATGTTATGTTCTGAGATGTATATGCATTTGTTCTATAATGTCGCTACTTCCTCGCTTCATTATTTTAATTACATGCAAATATCTTAGAACACGTGTGGCACACCAATGGAGTAAACATGTTTTGTGGAAAACGATACACAAATACCATTTTGAGACAAATTGTGTGCTTTGAGTCTAATAAAATCTCGAGGTAGTGTTATGAAAATCGCCGACTGCGATTCTTATATAGTTGGCTCCGGAAGAGCCACTATCATACTACCCATGGGAACAACTTTGATCATTAACGATGCATTGTTGTACCCCGAGTCACTCGCACCCCCTTAAGTTTCAATGGTTTTCACGCTGATAGTCTCTAGCTGAGACCGGTGTTGTGAATGGTATGGAATACCTCCTAATCACCGAGCGCGATGAAAATGTAAACATGTTCTTGGAAGATTTTCCTCCATTAGAAAAAGGGCTATGCTACACGATATTTGTAGCACCGCCTATGTATACTTCCTTCAAATGCTCTGAACTATTTTGCATTTGGCATGATAGATTAGGCCACTAAGTCTTAGTATGATGAGGAATACACAACTTGAACGGTCATAATGTTAAAATTAAAAACTTCCCGAATCCTGATGATTTTGTGTGCTTCGCATACTCTTCGGGGAAGTTAATCAGTCGACCGTCCACCTTAAAGGTGAAGGATGCAATCCCCACATTTTTTTTGCATCCTAGGGACAAGCGGTCCGATTCAGCCCATCTCAAGGTTGTTTTGGTACTTTATGGTACACATCGACGCTTCTCTAAATGGTCCACTGTTTGCCTACTGCAACATAAATCCATGGCAATGTGAATCGCAGTCGAGCATTCGGTACCGCATGTCCAAACGCAAAATGCATTTGGTTAAATTCATTGCAAGACCGCCCCTTCAAAGTTGTAATTCGCCAACCAGATGTTGGGGCACGCTGTGTTACACGCTGCTAAACTCATCAAATTTAGACTGTTAGCCTACAACATCCATTCTCATATGCAGCTTGCGTAGGGGTTGGCACCGAAGTTTTTCCCACCTTTATAGGTTCGGTTGCTAGGTATATGTACCGATACCACCACCAGCGATCAGCAACGGGCCTCCTCCTTAAGTCGGGGATATACGTTGCTTATGAGACTGTGTCCATAATCAGGTATTTGGACCCCATGACAAGTGATTGTCATACGGCCCGCTTTGCTGATTGCATTGACGAGGATCTCTTTCCGACTTTAGGGGGAGATAATCAAACCCTTGATGATAAAAGTCGAGAAATCACGTGCTAAGTCACGGAGATCCACGCTCATGACCCACGCACTGCCGAGACAAATAAAGAAGTCCAAAAGAAAATTGATTTGCATGCATTAGCGAATCAACTGCCTGATCACTTTAGTGACTTGAAAACTGCGAGAAAGTCGCATATGCCTACGTGCAATGCACTGGAAAGGGTTGAGATACCGAAGTTAACTATGGTACACCCGCTCCCGTCCAAAGGCCTAAAAGGACGCGAAATCCGGTTTCTCAACTCCTAAGTACTCGGGGACGCCTGAGGAAGAAGGATAAGAGAGATTTATCACAGACAGTCACCAAAGCCCCTAATAAGAAAAAGGGGAGCCAATTGAGACCTGGCACAAGTACGGAAAGTCCTGTGCACGGGATTCCGGACTTGAATGTCCCTATTGAGGGAACATCCAGCGGAGATGTGAGTACACACATCGGCGCGGAAAAGCTAAAGGACCTCGCTCCTGTACTGGGAAATACGGTGGAGCAAGAGGTAGCGCCAGATGCGCCCCATGACGAAATGGCCATAAATTATATAAATAAGGGAGAGTCAAGGAACCGAGCAATGGCAATTGTCGACATTAACTTTGCTATAGAATTGCCTCAATCATAGATCCTGACCCTAGGCCTAACAATCTCGCTGATTGTGAAATAAGGTCGGATTGGAAAGATTGGCAGGAGGCAGTTACCTCACGCATGAGGTGGATCGGTATAGAGCAAGACTCGCCGCTCAATGGTTCACTCAACGGCCAGATGTCGATATTGAGGAAACTTACTCCCTAGTCATGGATGATATAACCTTTAGATACTTAATCTCAGTGGCAGTAAATCTGGACTTAACAATGAAATTGATGGATGTTGTCACTGCTTACCTATATGGTAACCTTGATTCGGAAATTTACATGAAGGTACCAGAAGGTATCCCCATTCCGAACCAAGAGAGCAAATCGGTGTCTATACATTGTTCTTCTTCAGAAGACATTGTACGGACTTAAACAGTCTGGTAGGATGTGGTATAATCTCTTAAGCGATTTCCTTCATCAGAAGGGCTACACGAGCAAAAAATTGCCCATGCATCTTTATACGGTGATCCCAAGATGGATTTTGTATAATCTCGGTGTACGTGGACGATTTGAATATAATCGATACACCTAGAGATATTGAGGAAGCGAGTTCCTACCTGATGTCGGAATTCGAGATGAAAGATTTGGGTAAAACCAAGTTTTGTTTGGGTTTGCAACTTGAACATTCCCCTGTTGGGATTCTAATGCACCAGTCTGCCTACACCCAGAAGGTGTTAGAGAGATTTGGATTTCATATCCTTCAAAGACTCCAATGATTGGGAGGTCTTTGCAGCAAGATAAGGACCCGTTCAGGCCTAAGGAAGAGGGGGAGGAAATTCTGGGACCGGAATTCCCCTACTTGAGCGCCGTTGGAGCACTCATGTACCTCGCTAATTGTACACGGCCGGACATTGCGTTCGCTGTCAATTTGCTTGCTAGGTACAGTTCTGAGCCTACCAATAGACATTGGAAAGGCATCAAGGACGTCTTCCGATACCTCCAAGGGACCAAAGATCTTGGCTTGTTTTACCGGAGGAATCAAGACCTTTCACTTGTTGGATATGCTGATGGTACTTGTCGGACCCGCACACTGGCAAGTCTCAGACTGGATATGTTTTCCTTTGTGGTGGAACCGCAGTTTCCTGGAAATCGTCTAAGCAAACTTTGGTAACAACTTCGACGAACCACACGGAAATCATAGCACTGTATGAAGCATCACGAGAGTGTGTATGGCTTCGACGGATGATCGGCCACATCCAGCTGACATGTGGGCTGAACACCGTCCAAACCCCAACTATTATCTATGAGGATAATGCAGCTTGTGTTGCACAAGTCCAGACGGGTTATGTGAAGAGCAATCTCACAAAACATATCGACCCCAAATTCTTCTATGCACATGAATTGCAAAAGTCGAACGAATTGAGAATCTTGCATACTAAGTCGTGTGAAAATCTTGCTGATTTGTTCACTAAATCATTACCAGCATCTTCCTTTGAGAGATGTGTTCGTGAAATGGGTATGATAAGACTTAGGGAGATGCAAGGTTCAGGGGGAGAATCTTCACAAACTCATCGCTGAAATCTCGATCCCGATGATTGAGTACTTGACCTGAAAGTTAAGTGAGTTGTAGTCTTTTTCCCTTTAGTGAGTTTTTATGAAGTTTCTCACATAAGGTTTTTAATGAGGCAATTCGTGCAACATGAGGAGACGTATACTATGCGCTCTTTCTCCATATTTTTCATTGGGTTTTCGGAGTTTTTGAGACATAGACAATACGAGTTGTCGGACCAAGGGGGAGTGTTGGGAAACTTCTCCCGTACGTGTAACGTGCGGGCCCACCCTTTCTTGGGTGGGGGGTTTTCCCTCTAGATTGGTTCTCAACCCTAGCCCCTCTCCCTCTATATATACACATGTATTGTATGGAGAGAGACACACCATTGATAATAAAGATCAGTCCCGGCTATATCTCTGTGTTCTTTTAGTTTTCGCATCTGTGATTGTGCCGCGTGTACGACTCCTTCGACTACGCTCACGCTACACGCCCTTGGACCGGACTCGCCGGCAAAGGTTGTGTAACACTAAAATTGCTAGCCCGTGCGGGGTTGGTGACTAGTTCGGCTAATTACTTTTTACTGTTTAGAATTATGTCAATTAGTTACGTTCCTGGCAAGTTCATTAAGAACGAGGCTTTGACCATGCATCGGCTTCTGACTGTCAAAGATGTCCACAGTCACAAATTACATCATTAAAAAATAACTGATGCGAGATTGACATCTACTACGCATACAATTTTCATTTGAAACCTGGGCAAACGATACAACATTCGCAAATGATTACCTAGACCGTGCGGGGTTGGTGACTAGTTCGGCCGGCTAAATATTTTTGCAGGAAGACTAGTCCGGCAAATTGCGGAAACCTGAAACGGAGGTCGAGCTATGTGTAGCTCGGTTCTCCAAAAAAAATTAAATCTGCATTTTTTTGTTTCAAAAAATTCCATAAAAATCGCAAGTGTAGATAATATCCAGGTCTACCACCGTGCAAAATATTAATGAAAAAAGCGTTGTATTTTGACCTGGGTAAAAAAGACAAAATCGCAAAACTGGAGCGATGAACAGTGCACAGACTGAAAAATCCGAAATTTTGCCAGACTTTTCATTTTCGTGTAGCCCAAAATAATACGAATTTTTCCTTGAAACTTTACAGAGTAGTAGATCTCGACTTTATCTACATCTAGGATTTTTTTTTGGAATTTTTTGCAAAACAAAAATTTAGATTCAATTTTTTTGAAAACCGAGCTACATATAGCTCGGCCTCCAAAACGCCACTCTCGGCAAATTGCTTCTTTTTACTGGCTTAGAATTGTCTCATGAAGTCCAGTTACTTGGCTGGCAAGTTCCTTAAGGACGAGGCATTTACCGTGGGCATCTGACTGTACAAGATTTCCACAGACCACATCATCAATTACAGTGTGATAAACTTAGAAAAACAAGCACAGAAGACCTTATGATCCTAACCACACTTCTATATAATCCAGAGCTCTGAATCCAGCATTACCAGTACCAGTCCGGTCCAAGTATATACCGCACTGTCGTCTTCCCTGCCCCCGCTTGTCTAAGGAGCAAGGGAGGATCAATGGATCCTGGATCGCTAACGAGTCCAGCTCTACCATGGAGCTACCTAGCCTGCGGCCTCCTGGGCCTGGCGCTCCTGTGGCCAGCCACCCGGCTGCTAGACCAGCTCTGGCTGCGGCCGAGGCGGCTCGAGCGAGCGCTCCGCGGGCAGGGCATCCGCGGCACGCGGTACCACTTCCTCACCGGCGACGCGAGCGACAATGGCCGGCAGAACAAGGAGGCCTGGGCCAAGCCGGCCCTGCCGCTGCGCTGCCACGACATCGGCGCCCGCGTCATGCCTTTCATCCACAGCGCCGTCCGAGAGCACGGCTCGCCGTGCGTCTCCTGGTTCGGCCCCGTCCCCAAGGTGACCATCACCGACCCTAGGCTGGTGAGGGAGGTCATGTCCGGCAAGTTCGGCCACGTCCAGAAGGTCAAGTTCGGGGCGCTGGCCAAGCTGCTCGCGCTCGGCGTGGGGAGCTACGAGGGCGAGAAGTGGGTCAAGCATCGCCGGATCCTCAACCCCGCCTTCCATGCCGAGAAGCTCAAGGTACCTGCTGCGCTCATTTGTTTCTCTGCTGGGAATTGGACCGACAGGCGTACGTGTTGTTCATCTTGGCTCGCTTGATTTTGCAGCTCATGTTGCCGGCGTTTTCTTCGTGCTGCGAAGAGCTCGTCGGCAGATGGACGCAGTCCCTTGGCCCCGACGGCTCCTGGGAGGTGGACGTCTCCTCGGAGCTCCAGACCCTCACGGGAGATGTCATCTCACGGACCGCCTTCGGCAGCTGTTACCTCGAGGGAAGAAGGATTTTTCAGCTGCAGTCTGAGCAGACTGTGCGGTTCATGGAGGCCCTTCACAAGTTATTCATTCCCGGTTACATGTGAGCTGCTACTACAATTCCTTTATAATACTTTGCATCTACTACTGGAGTACTAATCAATGTCCATTAATTAGTGCTCATACAGAGATACGTCCTAAAATATGTGGCACATAATTTTTAAAATTTAACTATTCTACATTTGAAAAAAAATATTATCACCTTATCTACTTTACTAACCGCATTATTATTCTTCTGTTGACAAACTTGTTTTCTCATTTTGCATCTACTGACAATGTGACTACAACGTCGTTTCTAGATACTTTCCTACCCAAAATAACCGAAGGATGCGTGAAATTAATAATGAGGTTGAGTCCATTCTGCGAGATCTAATTGCCAACAGATGCAAGCAATTGAGGAAGGAGAAAGCAAAAAACATGACTTACTCGGCTTACTGCTGGAATCAAACATGACAGACAAAGATGCAAATGGCCAATCCGTCCGAGGGATGTCAACCGAAGAGGTCATCGAGGAGTGCAAGTTGTTCTATTTTGCAGGAATGGAGACAACATCGGTATTGCTCACATGGACAATGGTTGTACTTGGTATGCACCCAGAGTGGCAGGACCGCGCAAGGGAGGAGGTTCTTCGTCTGTTTGGGAAACATAAGATCGATTACGAGGGTGTCAGCCGACTCAAAACTGTGAGTATCGATCGAACGTACATGATTCTTTACAACTCCATAAAACTAGAGGTGCAATATCTTATTAACATGTTGTGTAGGTGACAATGATTCTTTATGAAGTTCTCCGCTTGTACCCACCGGCTTCTCCATTAAGCCGACAGACATACAAGGAGATCGAGATCGGAGGCATCAAGTACCCAGCCGGCGTAATCTTCGAGATGCCTGTGTTGCACATCCATCACAATGCAGACATATGGGGAGAAGATGTGCACCAATTCAGGCCTGATAGATTCGCGGAGGGGATCGCCAAGGCGTCCAAGGACCCAGGAGCCTTTTTGCCTTTCGGTTGGGGCCCACGGATCTGCATCGGACAAAACTTCGCCTTGCTTGAGGCCAAGATGGCACTGTGCATGATCCTTCAACGTTTCGAGTTTGAGGTCGCACCAGCATATACTCATGCGCCGCATACCGTGTTGATGTTGCGTCCCATGCATGGTGCTCAAATTAAACTCCGGTGATCTCTTTGTAGTATCGCACTCCTACAAACATTGTTGAGCAGTAAATATTCTATATACTGCCTTATGCTTGGTCATGTAATAATAATATTCTCTTCTGCTTTTGGTAATAATAAAGGTCCAACATATATAATTCAAACTCATGAGATCTTGACCGTTTTTACTCTTTCAACAAGTGTCTCTACGGCGCGACCAGCCTACCATTAGTAGTACAGAATACGCCGTATGTGATGGGCAATAATATGCCAACTCTATCTATTTACCACCATTAGATTCAATGCGTATGTGAATGTGATCCCCATATCCCATCCACACAAAGTGGCAAAATGCTAGCGGTAGGCGGAAATCTGTTTAGCCTCGTAAGCGCGGATGCTCCAGTTGTTGAAAATCGTATTTTAAAAAGTAAAAAAATACAATTTGTTTACAGGTACTCATCTTGCGAACATAAAATTCTGTGAAAAATGTGTATATATTAATGTGCCGAAAAACCGCGATTACAATTTAGAAGCAGGCATTTTGAGATGTATATATACAACCTGGAGTTTTATGCATCGAGTTGTGCGTGAGGAGCGTGTGCACACGCACTGCACAGAAGGATGAAAAAACAACCGACGTTTCTTCTTCGATCTCCTTCTGATCTGGCCTCCAGAATTACGTGAGCGCTCATGTCATGTTCTAGATAACGATGGCAAACCAAAGGATATCGAAGTGGGTCATGTCTCATGTTGACCCATACCACACGTACGTGGCGTGCCTGAGACTCCTGTGCGGCGTTTCTTCCTGCATGTGATGTCGACCGGCGGAGATGGGCTTATGCGATAAGGAGCGCAGGACAAGAGCTCCTACGCAAGCGCTTCGTCATCGACTC
The DNA here is from genome assembly GCA_947311845.1 of Poa pratensis. Lineage (NCBI taxonomy): Eukaryota > Viridiplantae > Streptophyta > Magnoliopsida > Poales > Poaceae > Poa > Poa pratensis. The sequence continues at coordinate 15,608,661 of CAMZMU010000089.1, read as the reverse complement.
ATCGACGGGAAGACGTTGCACCGGCAGGTAATTATAAGGCCAGGGCGAAACTTCCGCCGGCTCGTCGCTTACCGGCCGTAACGCGTGTCACTGCCGAGATGCAATGGACGAACCGATTGATGTAGTCTCCTGCCTGTCTTCGTACGGCTTTGGCTTCTATAAGTGCTCATTGTTCTCCCCCATTTCGAGCTCGAATCGAAAATGGCTAAAGTCGCACTAGCAGACAACTGACTCTGGTCAGCTCGAGAGTATTAGTACTCCCTCCGTTCACAAAGGAATGTATCAACCTATTTTAAATTTGCATGTATCTACACACTAAATCATGTTAGATAAATACAAATTTGGTCTAAGTTAAGACTGTTAGATTTTATTGGGCTTTCCCAATTAGTGCCTCAACAAATTCTGAAATCTCAAAGTCCCATTCAGCTTGGTGCATGTTGTGTATGTACATGAAGAGGAGTGGGACTAAAGTTTAGTCTTATACTGCTAGTTGGGAGAGAGTTGGAGCAGCTTATAAGGTGAGCTCTTCTAGTCACACTACGTGAGTCAGCATCGAAGGAGTTCACGCGCACTCCTCCTCCGCCGCCACGCCACGCCACGCCTCGCACATGCGTCGCGTTTCGTGAATCGAGTTCGAGTTAGAGCTCATTTCTGGTGGAAGATTATTTTTGGTGCGCATCATATGTGAGGTGTACGTGTCAACACGCACGTGCATGCTTGACACATGCCATGTGCTGTAGTGATGCATGTAAAATGTATACATGAACTTTGCACTATATTATTTATATTCCAGTCATATTTGCATCATATAAGGGTTATATCACTGTTTTATAATGATTTTGGAAATATTTGATATGTTTCCTATTTTTTATGGAATTAACCCTGCACAGGCAGAAAACCCTATTTCTATATTTTAATGTTTCAGGAACCCAAACGATGTCCAAATGACCTGGAAATTTACGAGCATCAGTTTTTGTAAGAAATAAAGCGTTGGAGCGAAGGAAGCAAACAAGCGGAGGCCCGAGGGCCCAGATGAGCCACGCGGCCCATGTACATGGCCGCGTGGGACCCACCCTTTTGGCCCTCGGAGCTCCGTTGCCGTCGATCTTTCCTCCACCGACTCCGTTTTGACCTAAAACCGCCTATAAAAATAGTCCCCCGACGTTCTCTGGAAGGAGCGCCGCAGAAACACAGAAACACCGAAACAGAGACCTGGAGTTGCAGATTGGAGGGGGAAAACTCCGGCGGGGCGCTGCCGGCGTGGTCTCCATCTTCTCCAACGACTTCTCCACCGTCTCCATGATGAAGAGGGAGTAGTCCACCCCTGGACTATGGGTTTGTGGAAGTAACTTATGTATCTCTCTCTCTCGAGCTTCACTAATTAGTACCGTATGAGCTGCTGAACATGATTACGGTCATCTATGTAATACCTTTGTGGTGGATCTTTTTATGAGTTAATATATGTTTGAGATTGCAATGGTTTTGTTTCAGTTATAAAAGTAGATGCATATTATGTACCCCGTTCTTATTTACTTGTCATGATCAAGCATGTTTATGAGAGCGTGTGAGGGGGAACGTGTGCATTAGTTGGAGTAACGGGGGGTGGCTAGTGCAGTGAACGTGAGAGAAAGTTCTGCGATCCACTTGGGTGTTTTACCTTACTTTGTTGCCTCACTAGGGATAAAAAGAAATACCATGCTACCGGAGATGTGGGTGTGACCATTGCCACTACTCCATGACTAGATCTAGCATGTTCTTATTTTAACTTCATGTCATGATACTTATTGCTATACTATGAGTTATCTTAATTACTGAGGTGTTATGATTTAGTTCGCATCTTGGTGGAGTATAAGAGAGACTAATAACCAAAAGGTCTCTATGTTAGGACGTGATGCCCATATAATTATAACTTGTCATTAAACTGTTGTGTTGCAATCTCATATGTCAACTCTAGTGTTCCATTGTCTACCACTTTTTAAAGAGAGAGTGCATTTGTGAAACCATGAACCCCGGTCCATTTTTAATCATAAGAAACACCTTTCCAACCACTTTTACCACTTTACCATTTTCTGCCATTTAAAAATCCGAAAATACAAAAACACTTTTAATCTTGCATTCATCATATAAAACCCAAAAATATCATTTATCATTGCTACCACCATCCTTGCATATTTATTTCTTGTTTGCATTGCATATTATCTTGATATCATTCTTACACCTTGTGCTTGACAACCACTAGGTGAGGTTGAGGACCAAAACATTTACTTTGTTTTGTAGGTAACCAAAAGAAGGATAGGAAAGATAAATCTTCACTACTGATTCCCCGAGAGTTCGATATTAAACCCTCGAGTCACCCCTCGTGGGGAAAACACGTCTTCCACTTACTACACACTCTGCACTTGGAGTCTCAACCTAACCCATATTCTTTTGACGCAGGTAACTACGTATCGGGTATCAAGACTGTTTTCTGGCGCCGTTGCCGGGGAATCATTGCTGAAAGGTTTATCCAAGGATATCTCACCAAGTCAACTTCATCACCAACTTGTGCTAACACCTAAGCTTGGGGAGGTTGCACCTACGTGAGCATCATCTTATCCATCTTTACCTTCAAAGCAATTTATCTTGTTTTGTCATTGTCTTGCATTTTTAAGTTCGGTTTGCATATTTATTTTCAGTTTTGCATAAAAAATTAAAAAACACATAAAAACTTGCATAATGGAAAAGAGAACCTTCTGGCCATTTAGTGTTAAGAACTTTCCTCAAGATATGAATATCCCTGTTGAGAAATGTGAGGTAGATCCTAATATCATGAAAGCAATTTATGAATACCGTTTTTATGGGAAACCAAAAGAAGATCCCATACCTCATCTTAAGAAGTTTAATGAAAGGTGCAAAATGTTAAATTTGAGCCATGCTAATATTAAAATTAAGCTTTTTCCTTACTCCCTAGGTGGAAAAGCCTTAGATTGGATATTGAGATGGCCACCTGGAAATTTTAGCACTTGGTTTAATTTAAAAGCTGCATTCATTGAAAGATTTTGTTCCACTGAAAAGTTTGTAATCTTAGACAAATAATTATCACCTTTAAACAAGAAGAGGATGAACCTCTAGTGAAAACATGGGAAAGATTTAGAGGTATAGCTTTTGGAATGGAACATGGTCTTAGGGATTGGATGCTCATGCATGTGTTTTATAGAGGATTGTCTGAAACCTCTAAAGTCTTTTTGGATAATGAATGTGAGGATTCTTTTATGAATACTGCTGCTACTGACACTCACTATCTACTTGATGGCTTGCTTTTGGAAGTAAGAATTAAAGAAAGTTTAGAAAAAGCCCAAGTACCTGAAGATGTGTTTGATGACCGTTATGAAATATTTAACCTATATAATAGGGAAAAGAAAGTTGAAGAAGTTAAAATGCTTAGTGAAGTAAAGGAACCATTGCTTGACTTAGAGAATTGTAGCTTGCATGAATTAATATCTATCTTACAAAAATTTGCAAGTGATCCTTCTATTAATGTTAACCAAGCTGGTTTTGGTTCTTATATTGCTAATCATGTGTTAAAAGAAAAGATTGCTAGGTACAACCAAGAGGCTATGATACCACCTAAGCTTGGGGATATATGGATTCCCAAAGTCCTAGTAACCATTGGAAAAGAGACACACCATGCTATACTTGATCTAGGATCTAGTGTCTCGTTTTATCTAAAGAACTATATGAAGTACTTGAATTGAAAAATCTTGAAAAATGCTCTATTGAACTTGCACTTGCTGATGATTCCATTAAACATGCTTTAGGAAAAGTAAGTGATGTTATGGTAGAGTTACATATGACATTTGTGCCTGTTGATTTTCTAATCATGGATATGGGGAATAAAACCTCTAGTCCAATTATTCTTGGAAGACCTTTTCTTCGTACTACAGGTGCTATCATTGATTCAAAAGAAGGGAATGTGAAGTTTCAGTTTCCACACAAGAAGTGCATGGAACACTTCCCAAGGAAGAGGGACACATCAAAGTTCAAGCTCCCTCATGAGCTTCGTCCACAATAAACATCAAGTAAGAAGCCTAGCTATATGGCTATAAAGAAAGCGCTTTACGGGAGGCAACCCGGTTGTTTTTATTTGTGATTTTCTTTGTGTCCTCTTGCTGTAACAAGAGACTTAGTTTTAGTTTAGTTTCTGGAATTTTTAATAAAGTGCCAAGTTTTACTCATTTTGGTGTGAAAAGTTGCTTATAGCGTTCGGAGATTTTATTCCTGCACGAATCTGTGCACGGTATGATTTTTAATTCTTATTCTGTAACTCCGAATGAGCTCATATTTGAACTGTAGTGCAACTTTTCATCCTGTATGCATGAATTTTTCGGAATTTTCGACAAAGTTAAGTAGGGTAGAAAAATACGTTTAGCTGCTGCTGTTTTTCTGGACAGATTCTGTCCCATTTTGTTTGATGCATGCTTAGAACTTTTAACTTGAATCTTTTTGATCCAATTGAGTTTATGAGTAGGCATACAACATTATACACTTTCTGGACATTCATATGAATTTTTGTCTAAGGATTATATGCAGCAAGAAATCTATTTGTTTATCACTACTAATGCACCCCACAGAAAAAGAAATGGGAGAAACGGTGTTTTGAAGTTTTTTCACAGGGATTAGAGGAGATGCACCAAGAGCTATCCAAGGATGGTGAAGACCATAAGCTTGGGGATGTGAAGACAACCCCACTGGACCTACACACTCTCGGTTTGCACACGTCTAACTTTGTTTTTCGATCGAAACACTTTATCGCATAAACTTGGAGCGTCTTTTTGTTTGTTTAGTTTGATTTTTATTTTGTGAGACCACCACACTATCATTTATATATGAGAGAGCTACTGGAAATTTGGGTTGAATTATGTTGGATGCTATTATAAGATTGGGAAAAGGATGTTGTTGAGTTAATTTTAAAAGATACATATAATTGCATGATTCATGAGCTTGTTAATGAGTAATAATTTGCAAGTATTTTATCAAGAGCTATCTTTTATTCATGTTTTGATGCTAAATGTTATTTACTTGTTTTAACATGGATTAGTTAGTTCTATGGACACTCATGCATGCATTTAGATGGTCAACTTTCTCCTCTTGCTAGCCCAAAAATTCCAACAAGCAAAAACTTGTTTCCAACACCTTCAACCAAAGTTTTTCCAGTGAGTCCACCATATCTACCTATTAGCTTTATGCTATTCCGAGTATGTTTATCATGATATTTGTGTTATCTATACCTCTGAATGAAAATGCTTATGTTGTTGATTGTTATGGGAAAAGTTGGTTATAGAGCTCTCTCGAACTTGATGCACACTTTACTTTCATTGCATAAATAAATATGACCCATTGTGATTAAAATTATGATGTTGTGGCTTGACAAATGTCTTTGGTTGAGAGTTAGCTCATATGTGCTGTCACATGGCAAGCTTTCAACATGCACTTCATCTCATTTAGTTGATATCATGTACTTTTGTTTATGGATGCTTACCATGGGTGAAATAAATGTGGAAATGAAGTGAGTTTAAATGAGTTTGTATAAATGGTTAGAGAGACGCCTGGGCCGCTAATCTAAGCCATGCATCATTCATGGTGGAAATTTACTTACATGCTATGGTGAACCTTCTGTGATACACCTTACAATAAAAAGCTATATAATGGTAAATAAAAAGGGTGTTGAGATTGTTCATTGTGTTTGTTTGTCTTGTCATTTTGATATGGGCTTGTTCCATATCCTGGGACAAGAGGTACCCCAGTTGACGCTCTTAATGATACTATTATTACTTACAATGATATTTAACTTGAACTTGCTTTGTTTTCCAAGTTGAGTAACACATGGAGTAGGTACTTGTATTCAAGGGGCATGAGACTTTCAACCTGTACTTTGTCAAGCACACTACTCGTATTTGCTTTCACTTTAAACTTAATCATTCAAGATGCTATGATAGGGGAATGAGAGCTTGACACCAAGGATTACATTACAATCATTAACTTAAGTAGAGAAGTTCAGAAGTTAGATGAAATTTATTCATGCTTTACCTCTACTCATATATATCTTTCCAAAGTGTCCACCTTTTATATTCAGATTTTCATCAATACTCTATGACCATTGTAGGATGTTCTTACTTTTCATTATGCATACATGTGGTCCATAGTACTTCTTCTCTTATGTTACACTTTGTGAATTATCATTGAACATCCTTGCATTGAATACTTGATATCACTTCATAAACTATCTTGCATATTGCTACTCCTTTTAAGAATGAATCATTTGACTCTATGTAGCAATAGTAATCATCTTTGATATCCATTGATAGTATTAAATTGCAAAGTCCATGTTAGTTTTATCACCTTCATACTCGAGGACGAGTATAGGTTAAGCTTGGGGATGTTGATGCATGTAAAATGCATACATGAACTTTGCATTATATTACTTATATTCCAGTCATATTTGCATCATATAAGGGTTATATCACTGTTTTATAATGATTTTGGGAATATTTGATATGTTTCCTTTTTTATGGAATTAACCCTGCAGGCAGAAAACCCTATTTCTATATTTTAATGTTTCAGGGACCCAAACGACGTCCAAATGACCTGGAAATTTACGAGCATCATTTTTGGAAGGAACAAAGTGTGGGAGCGAAGGAAGCAAACAAGCGGAGGCCCGAGGGCCAGATGAGCCCACGCGGCCCATGTACCTGGCCGCGTGGGACCCCCCTTTTGGCCTCGAGCTCCGTTGCCGTCGATCTTTCCTCCACCGACTCCGTTTTGACCTAAAACGCCTATAAAAATAGTCCCCCGACGTTCTCTGGAAGGAGCGCCGCAGAAACACAGAAACACCGAAACAGAGACCTGGAGTGCAGATTGGAGGGGGAAAACTCCGGCGGGGCGCTGCCGGCGTGGTCTCCATCTTCTCCAACGACTTCTCCACCGTCTCCATGATGAAGAGGGAGTAGTCCACCTCTGGACTATGGGTTTGTGGAAGTAACTTATGTATCTCTCTCTCTCGAGCTTCACTAATTAGTACCGTATGAGCTGCTGAACATGATTACGGTCATCTATGTAATACCTTTGTGGTGGATCTTTTTATGAGTTAATATATGTTTGAGATTGCAATGGTTTTGTTTCAGTTATGAAAGTAGATGCATATTATGTACCCCGTTCTTATTTACTTGTCATGATCAAGCATGTTTATGAGAGCGTGTGAGGGGGAACGTGTGCATTAGTTGGAGTAACGGGGGGTGGCTAGTGCAGTGAACGTGAGAGAAAGTTCTGCGATCCACTTGGGTGTTTTACCTTACTTTGTTGCCTCACTAGGGATAAAAAGAAATACCATGCTACCGGAGATGTGGGTGTGACCATTGCCACTACTCCATGACTAGATCTAGCATGTTCTTATTTTAACTTCATGTCATGATACTTATTGCTATACTCTGAGTTATCTTAATTACTGAGGTGTTATGATTTAGTTCGCATCTTGGTGGAGTATAAGAGAGACTAATAACCAAAAGGTCTCTATGTTAGGACGTGATGCCCATATAATTATAACTTGTCATTAAACTGTTGTGTTGCAATCTCATATGTCAACTCTAGTGTTCCATTGTCTACCACTTTATTAAAGAGAGAGTGCATTTGTGAAACCATGAACCCCGGTCCATTTTTAATCATAAGAAACACCTTTCCAACCACTTTTACCACTTTTCCATTTTCTGCCATTTAAAAATCCGAAAATACAAAAACACTTTTACATCTTGCATTCATCATATAAAACCCAAAAATATCATTTATCATTGCTACCACCATCCTTGCATATTTATTTACCACCATTGCATATTTATTTCTTGTTTGCATTGCATATTATCTTGATATCATTCTACACCTTGTGCTTGACAACCACTAGGTGAGGTTGAGGACCAAAACATTTACTTTGTTTTGTAGGTAACCAAAAGAAGGATAGGAAAGATAAATCTTCACTACTGATTCCCCGAGAGTTCGATATTAAACCCTCGAGTCACCCCTCGTGGGGAAAACACGTCTTCCACTTACTACACACTCTGCACTTGGAGTCTCAACCTAACCCTTATTCTTTTGACGCAGGTAACTACGTCATCGGGTATCACATAGTTATTTTTGCTGTGCTGCTTCCAGGCCTTATCCATCCCGGCGATTGTGTGCACGGCCGTTCGGGAGAGAAGGCTCCGAAACCCTGTCCGTTGAGATCCTACACCGGGAGGCGGGCGATAAGGTTTTTGGGGAGCGTCTCCACGCGACTGCTCGCTTCTGCGCTCCAACCCTAAGCCGGCGGTTCGTCTGCTTCATCGTCACCGCCATGGCCGACTTCGCCAACGACGCCGTGGTGGGGACCTTCCCGGTCAACACGTGTGTGCTACTTCTGTATTTGTTTGCACTAGTAGTTGGTCCATATACAGATCTGTTAGATATGTCTAGTTTGTCTGATGTGGTTAGATCTGCTAGTGCATCTCTAATCTTATTTTCGGTAATTAATCTCATATGGAAATTGCCTAATATTCCAACAATCCTAAAATCTTATTTCTTTAGGCAATTTTCTCCACTTGGTTTTGCTGCTACGTCGAAACCGAGTCCGCCGTTTACGGGGACTAATTTTAAGAGATGGCAGAACAAAACCACCTTGGCGTGTACGGGGTTGCAGCTGGTCATCCCAGAGGTCCGCTTACTCTTGAAGAAGAGAAAGCGTTCAGGTAAGCCACTGTAGTCTTTGTCGGTGTCGTCCTAAGTGTGCTCGGAGACAAGTTGGTTGATGTATATCTACATATTCGTGATGCCAAGGAACTGTGGGATGCACTGGACTCTAAGTAAGTTTGGTGCAGCAGATGCCGGAGGTGAACTGTATGCTATGGAGCAGTTCAATGACTAAAAAATGGTTGAAAACCGATCTGTAGTTGAACAGGCTCATGAGATACAGATCATGGCTAAGGAACTCGAACTCCTTAAGTGTGTGCTTCCGGACAAATTTGTCGCGGGTTGCATTGTCGCTAAGCTTCCCCATTCGTGGAGGAACTTTGCCACTTCTCTGAAACATCAGAAGCATGAGTTCTCTGTTGAGGATCTCATTGGCTCTCTGATGTTGAAGAGAAGGTGAGGGCAAAAGACAAACACAATTCTGGAACAGAGGGACATTCTGCTGCCAATATGGTGCAGAAAAATTCCCACTAGTACAAGGAAAAGAACAAAGTCTCCAAGATTACCAACTTTAAGAAGAAGAAAGGGCAGAACAAGAAGAAAGGTTCATGCTAGGTGTGTGGAGATGATGGCCATTGGGCTCATCGCTGCCCACAATGCAAAGGAAAGAAGGATCAGTCTGGACATAGCTCCAAGTCTATCAGCATGGTTATTAGCAATACTGGAGAAGGAACTTCTGGGTACGGTAATTTATTACCTACTGTTCTTTCAGTATTTCAGTCCACGGATTGGTGGATTGATACGGGTGCTAATATTCATGTGTGTGCTGATGTCTCTTTGTTTACCTCTTATCAGTCCCAACGAGGTTCCACGTGATGATGGGGAATGGGCTACATGTTTCTGTTCATGCTGTTGGCACGTAGATCTGAAGTTTACTTCGGGAAAGATCATGCAGCTGAAGAACGTGCAGCATGTCCCTTCTATCAAGAAGAACCTTGTTAGTGGATCCCGTCTTCTAAAAGATGGGTTTAAGTTGGTATTTGAGTCCAATAAAGTTTTGCTGTCTAAGTAATGGAACTTTTGATGGAAAAGGTTATGAGTGCGGAGGCATGTTCCATTTCTCATTGGAAGAATTCTGTGATAATGTTGTGAGTCATGTATGCAATGTTGGTAAGGAAACTAATGTGTGGTATTCACGACTTTGTCATATTAATTTCGGTTGCATGACGCGGCTAGCAAGTATGAGTTTAATTTTGAAATTCACCTTAGTCAAAGGCTCTAAGTGCCATGCCTGTGTGCAAGCAAAGCAACCTCGGAAGCCTCACAAGGCTGCAGAGGAAAGAAATTTGGCACCGTTAGAGCTCATACATTCAGATCTATGTGAGATGAATGGTGTGTTGACAAAAAGTGGAACAAAATATTTTATGACTTTGATTGATGATTCCACTAGGTATTGTTATGTATATCACTCGAAAACAAAAGATGAGGCTCTTGATTTCTTTAAAATCTATAGGCAGAAGTTGAAAATCAACTTGAAAGAAAAATCAAAAGGGTTCGGTCTGATCGTGGTGGAGAGTACTTTTCTAATGAGTTCAATTTATTCTGTTCGAAACATGGTATTATTCATGAGAGGACGCCTCCAAATTCCCCTCAATCCAATGGGATTGCTGAGAGGAAAAAACGCACTCTAACAGACTTGGTTAACGTCATGTTAGACACTGCTGGTTTATCCAATGAATGGTGGGGGAGGCTATATTGACTTTGTGTCATGTCCTAAACCGAGTTCCGACTAAGAATAAATAGATTACCTCGTTTGAAGAATGGGAAAAGAAAAGGTTAACACTCCTACCTACGTTGCTTGGCAAAAGTGAATGTGCCAATCAACAAGAAGCGTAAGCTTGGACGCAAAACCGTGGATTGTGTCTTTCTTGGTTATGCTCCTAATTGCATTGCTTCTAGATTTCTTGTGGTGAAATCTTGAGTAGATGATGTGAATGTTGGTGACATCTTTGAATCCAAAGATGCTACATTCTTTGAAGATATATTTCCTATGAGAGATATACCTAGCATGTCTAGTATGGAATCTGATCTATTTCCTGAACCTGTGACTCCTATGGAGTCTGATGAGAAATCTGATAGTGAGAGTTCAGAGGAGGATGACAATGAAACAACCACAAGGAGTAAGAGATAAAGGACTATAAAGTCTTTTGGTAACGATTTCCTTGTATACCTCCTGGATGATACTCCCACTACAATTTCAGAAGCCTTTGCACATCTCCGGATCCAGACTACTGGAAGGAAGCAGTTCAGAGTGAAATGGATTCCATTTTGGCAAATGGAACTTGGGAAATCATTGAGAGTCCTTATGGGTGTAAACCTGTAGGATGTAAATGGGTATTTAAAAGGAAGCTCAGAGCTGATGGTACTATTGCAAAGTACAAAGCTCGGCTTGTGGCTAAAGGCTATACCCAAAAGGAAGGTGAAGATTTCTTTGATACTTACTCACCTGTGACGAGACTGACCACAATTCGAGTACTACTATCATTGGCTGCCTCATACGGTCTTCTCATTCATCAAATGGACGTTAAGACGACTTTCCTTAATGGAGAGTTGGACGAGGAAATTTACATTAAACAGCCTGACAGATTTGTACTCGAAGGTCAAGAAAGAAAGGTTTGTAAGTTGAAGAAATCTTTGTATGGCCTCAAGCAAGCTCCCAAACAATGGCATGAGAAGTTAGAAAGAACTTTAACATCTGTTGGCTTTGTTGTAAACGATGCCGACAAATATGTATATTACCGCCATGGTGGGGGTGAAGGAGTTGTCCTATGTTTGTATGTGGATGACATACTAATATTTGGGACAAGCCTCAAAGTGATTGAGGAGGTCAAAACCTTCTTATCTCGGTGTTTTGAGATGAAAGATCTGGGAGAAGCTGATGTTACCTTGAACATCAAGCTGTTGAGAGATGGAAATGGTGGAATTACTATTGTACAATCCCACTATGTGGAAAAGGTGTTGTGCAGATTTGGCTACGTCGAATCTCCCACACCATATGATCCTAGTGTGAAACTTCAAAAGAATCAGAAGAACACTAGAGATCAATTGAGATACTCTCAAATTATTGGATCGCTCATGTATTTAGCTTGTGCTACGAGGCCTGACATCCCATTTGCTGTGTGCAAACTTAGCCGGTTTGTGGCCAACCCGGGAGATGATCATTGGCATGCACTTGAAAGAGTGATGCGCTATCTAAAAGGAACGATGAGCTATGGAATTCATTATACCGGGTATCCTAGAGTACTTGAAGGGTATAGTGATTCAAATTGGATTTCTGATGCTGATGAGACAAAGGCCACAAGTGGATATGTGTTCACTTTCGGTGGTGGCGCTGTTTCGTGGAAGTCTTGCAAGCAGACCATCATTACGAGGTCAACAATGGAAGCAGAACTCACAACATTAGACACTGCTACCGTCGAAGCAGAATGGCTTCGAGAACTCTTAACTGAGATGCGTATGGTTGAAAAACCAGTACCGGCTATCCTCATGAACTTTGACAACCAAACTGTGATTGTCAAAGTGAATAGTTCTAAGGATAATGTGAAAAGCTCAAGGCATGTTAAGAGGAGATTAAAGACTGTCAGAAAGCTGAAAAACTCCGGAGTTATAGCATTGGATTATGTTCCAACAGCTAAGAATCTGGCAGATCCTTTTACAAAAGGTCTATCAAGGAATTTGATAGACAATGCATCGATGGAGATGGGTTTGAGACCGACTTGAGTTGCCGAGGGGGTAACCCAACCTATGTGATCGGAGATCCCGTGAAGTAGGACCTGGGAAAACAAACCGGAGTAGCTGGTTGAGAGAAACTATAACTCCCACTCCGTTGCAGATGCAAATTCTGTCATAGAATACTGTTAGGTAGGCTGACTTTTGTCTTAATGTGTTCTGTTGGGCTCTTAATAAGCAAAGACGATGTCCTACAGGGCGATCTTGAAAGAACACACCTATATGAGCGACACTGCTGGTCACAGTGCGTGGGATTTGGGTGAATCCTTAGTAAGCTCATGAAAGGCCGAGGAGTGTGACTTATATGCTCCACCCGTGGGGAAGTCTCGGCAGCCTTGTACCGGGAACGACATTGAGTGAAACTTGCAGCACAAGACTGGCAATTCAAGGCATAGTCCATTCTACAGTTGTAGTTAAGCGTAGCTCCTTGTCTAGGTGGAAGTTCAACTTAACAGTCTCCATTGAACTCCAGGTATATCAAAACAGTAAAATGGAACAAGAGTGCAACATTATGTACCTTGAGATCTGATGGGGGATTGTTGGATTTTATTGGGCTTTCCCAATTAGTGGCCCAACAAATCCTGAAATCTCAAAGGCCCATTCAGCTTGGTGCATGTTGTGTACCTACAGGAAGTGGAGTGGGACTAAAGTTTAGTCCCATACTGCTAGTTGGGGAGGAGTTGGAGCAGCTTATTATAAGGTGAGCTCTTCTAGTCTCACTAAGTGAGTCAGCATAGAAGGAGTTCATGCGCGCTCCTCCTCGCCGCCCGCCTCGCACGCCACGCCTCGCACGTGCGTCGCGTTTCATGAATCGAGTTCGAGTTAGAGCTAGCAACTCTAAGGGCGAGTTTGGTATCCAGCAGCTCTTTTAGAGCTCGCTGGGCAGGCTCCAGGGGCAAACGCGGAGCCATCCCTAAAACCATGTTGTGGTTGTTGTTTGGTAACCTGCAGTAAAAAACGAGAGCTCTGGTGTGCAGGACAACCAAACAACATGTTTGTGTTTGCAGATTTGGTTAGTCTCACTAATTTCCACGTAGATGAACTTACCTCACACCACCACATTTGGACAGCTCTACGTGGCAGACCCATGACAAGCGGCCACGGTGGCAGAGGTCGCCGGCGAAGTACGCGGTGAGCACGACGACATTGATACCACCTACTTGGGCAACTCTACTGACATACCAATGACGCAAGTCAAGTAGGACGACGACGAGACATGGCGGTGGCAAAGCTTGACGGCGGCGAAGCTCGATGGAGACGACACGGCATGGCGGCGGCAGAGCTCGACAACGACGAGATAGAGCGGAGGTTGAAGAAGGCCTCATCAAGAACAGTCTAAATACACATCCCTGCTCTACAAGATATATTCATCTACGAGCACTGAAACACAAAACTTACAACACGAGAGTTGTGTGAAATGATGAGGTGAAACGACTCTTAAAAAAAATTCAAACAGTTGATCGCGTGCGATTAATTTAACGAAACTCATCTAAAAAGGCGAAAACATGAACACAAAATTCAAACGAAATTCAAAGTTAACGTTCGACGAAAGTCAGAACCGTTGCTGGAATGCAACCACATCGTCAGTGCGCATCATTTTTGTGTACAACATATTTTGAATCGAGCATTATAGCGTCGATTAGAAGGAAGAAGATGAAGTGAGGGTAAAGAGAGTAACCGGGAGCACACCTCACGTACAGGATAAGTGCAGGTTGGAGCGCTAGGGCAAAAGAACGAGTCAGGCCCTAGGGAAACGGTCGATTCGGCAGTTCCCACTGGTCCCGACCCGAGGCTGCTTTAAGAAGCGTGCTGACCAAAGGCTGGTTGGATGCAACCAAACACACAACCCGTTTTAGCAGCTCATGGGCTTGGTTGGGGTATCTGCTGGATACCCAACACGCCCTACGAGCATCTCCACTCGCGGCGTCCAAATGGCTGCCCAAAGCGCTTCCGGACGGGCCATTTGGGCGTCGTCCGGACTAGCTAATCGCTTTGGGCGCTGTTGCTCTCCACTCGCGGCGGCCAAATCGGCACGGCAAATTGGTTTATATATCTAAATTCAAATATTTTGACAAGTACAAATCAAACATACATGAATGTTTCATAGTTCAAACACATAAAATAAAGCTTCACACTAACTAAAAACAAAATTACAACTCAAACATCTTGCTCTTCCAGATTTGCCGCTTCCATTCCCCTGCGTGCCCACAAATGCTTCACTAGATCAGTTTGGAGTTGATGATGAGTATTTTCATCACGAATATCCATATGCATTGAGAGAAAATCAACAAAATCTGCCGGCACGTCGTGATAAACATCGGCGAGAGGACCCTGAAAGTCATATGGCATATGATTATGCACTGGATTACCGCGCTCACTCTCGATGATCATGTTGTGCAGGATCACACACGCTTTCATCACCTCCCACATCTGGTCGCTCCACCATGTCACAGCATGGTACCAAACGATAGAAAACCTTTGCTGGAGCACTCCAAATGCCCGCTCGACATCCTTCCTGACACTCTCTTGTTCGCCGGCAAATGACAAGCTTTGTTGCTGCGAGGTTGGAGATGCTCTTCACAAACGTTGCCCACCTTGGATAGATGACATTGGCTAGGTAGTACCCTTTATTGTACTGATGGCCATTGATCTCATAGTTGACTGGTGGAGCATGGCCTTCAACGAGCTTCGCGAACACAGGAGAGCGCTGCAACACGTTGATATCATTGTGTGATCCTGCCATGCCGAAGAAAGCGTGCCAAATCCATAGTTCATGATCGGCCACAACTTCAAGTACCACACTGCAATATCCTTTGTGGCCTCTTTTGTATAATCCTTGCCAACCAAATGGACAGTTCTTCCAGCTCCAATGCATGCAGTCTATGCTTCCAAGCATACCAGGAAATTCTCTTCTTGCATTCTCTTCCATGATCCGAGTTGTATCTTCTTCATTTGGTCCTCTCAAATAGTGTGTGCCAAACACTGCAACCACCCTGCAGAACCTGTACATCAACTTGATAGCTGTAGACTCTGACATGCGTAGGTAGTCATCTACAACATCTGCAGGTGTTCCATTTGCAAGCATTCTCATGGCATCAGTGCACTTCTGGATGGATGAGAAGCAACCATTCCACGGCATCCTTCTTCAACTTGGACCATGGATCGTACTCCCTCACAGCATGCACAATGTCGTTGAACAAGCCATGGTTTAGCCGAAAGCGTCGACGAAAATCCTTGGCGGTGCATACTGGAACATCGGCAAAGTAATTAGAGACTAGCATGCAATGTCCTTCCATTCTCTACCTAGGCTTGGTCTTCTTCCTCCCAAATGACGAGCCTCCTCCTTTGGGTGCGGCAGCGGCGGCCTTGTCGGCTTGAAGTTGTAGAAGACATGCAAGGATGCTATATTCTCATCTTCCTCCTCGGCGATGTCGGCTTCTTCTTCCAACAGCATCGCGGCATCAACTCGTCGTCATTATCCATCTGCAATGCAAAGGGGATCGATCAATCACCCGATCGCCGGCGTACCAGCAATTCCATCGAACACCTTGCAGGCAAGGCGGTCGCGGGAAGTCGCCGAGACGGCATAGTCTGTGCCGGAGTAGTCGACAGTCGGCCGGCCGGAAACCAAAGGCACGGCGAACTGCGAGGGCGGCGCAACGGCGTCCAAGGGGTGTGAGGGGGGGAATAGGAGAGGAGGCGAGGGCGTGTTGTGGGTGTGCCGGACCAAAAATTGGGCTGCGCCATACCAAAACCGCGTTTAGGCGCCGCAAGTGGGAGCCGATTTTGGTCCGGCACGCCCCAAATACCTTTGGTCGGCCATTTGGGCGCCCCGAGTGGAGATGCTCTAACCTTACAACTCAACTGACGCAAAATATGTCTGGATTCAGGTCGTCTCTGTCACCAACTCAACGGACGCAACAGGGTTAGTGAATATGAATTTGTCTAGGAACCATTTGACTGGAAAAATTCCAAAATAACATTTGTTTTATGCACTCACTGGAATTACTTGACCTCTCGTACCGCAATCTTTCTAGAGAAATCCCATCAAGCCTATCTGATCTAACATCACCAGTGGTGCTACGGTGCAACTAAAAAAATATTTTGAACAAATGCAGGAAATATGGAGCAAATATGTGTTCAAAATACTTTTATTGGGGAAACAGGATTATAATACATTACACGCTCACAGTCTAATGTTTACAACATAAAAATACTTGTCGTGACTCGCTACACGGACACCGAAGTAGCGGATATTTTAGTTGGTTCGATGGGCGCGAAAGAGGCTTGGAACGGTGCTTCCGGGTGAGACTAGATTGTCCTCTGAAGAAACTTCCACGAGCAAATCAGGGACACCGAGATTTACCCAGTTCAGTCCGCCCGGAGGCGAAAATCCATATCCTATATGTCTGGATTGAAGTGTTCATCATGGTGTGGCTACAAGGTGGTTCCCAGGTATCGACCCCAAAGATAGTTGGCTGAAGGTAGACGACGAGCAGATCCGGGGGAGATCACCTCTCGTCTCTTCCTTCCTAGCCTTACTCTGGTGTTGCTATCTTCTCTGGTTCTGATCCCCCTACTTGGTGATACTGGCTCTCCCTTTATATAGGCCAGAGGGTTGCCACAGGTGGTCACGCAAGAGGCGTGAGGGGGTTTTTGGTAAAAAAAAACCTCGGTGGTGGTGGTGGTTTTGCAGGCGTCGTGGCCTCTTATGTTCCTTTCCTTCTCCACTAATTTGGTGAGCGGTCCGTCTTGGGGAAACGGCGAGATCGATCTACTCGTGGAAGTAAATTTCAAATGGTACATCGAGCGTGATGAATTTGACAAAATTCGTCTAAAAATCGGGCAAACTCCGGACCAAAATTAAAAAATTACAGTCGACTAAATTCGAAACCGATCATGGGAATGAAACATACTCATCGATGAACATAGAGGATGAATGAAGTTTAAGTGAGTCAGAAGAAGCCACTTAATATGGTTGAGGCCTCCGTGGCCAACAAACACGCCCGGAGTGTATTCGCTACTAGCTAGTCTATTTGGCATCGCTGTCTCTTGGTTTCCAGGATGAGGCACAACCCAACTACAAAAGCCCACTTGAAGGTCCACTAAGCCTCGTTTTGCCCCTGCTCAGATGGGATTTGGTCGCTAATTTTCCTGTCGCTTACGAAGCGAGCTGAGCGAAGCCCGGGCAAGCGCCGGGCAGCAGGGACGCTGCGTCCGCCCATGTTACATCACTAAGTTATCTGAACTTGTCGAATGCGAATATTTCGCAACTAGTTGCACCGCAACCTATTGTCGGATGTCATATTTAGAGGTTTTCAAAAATGTGAAATAAATCATGGACGTGGGTTATGTTGTATCTTGTGCATATACAAAATTTTGTTCCAAAATATGTACATATGTGGCATGTGCAGACCACATATGTTCCAAAATAAATATGTTCCAAAAGGAAGTATCTATTCACTTAGATACATCCTTTTTTGTGCAGACCACATATGTACATATTTTGGAACAAAATTTTTTAGATGCCAAAGATATAACATAGCCCATGTACATGATTTATTTCGTATTTTTTGAAAACTCGGAAGTATGAAATCGGACAATGGGTTGCGCATGCTTAGAGATGTAGATTTTAGTTTCCCGAACTTGTCGTACAACAACTTATCGGGAAGAATACCCTCTGCGGCCTAGCTAGACACACGCAAACCAGTCAATCCAGCATATATATTGGCACGAAACCGGGACCAATGTCCCCAACCGAACCGGGACCAATGCTCCACGGACCCCTGGCAGCTCGAACCGGGACCAATGCCAGGCATTGGTCCCGGTTTTTTCTATGAACCGGGATTAATGGCTGGTTTGGCTCTGGACGAAAGGTAGTTTTTCTACTAGTGATATGTACATTGGCAACGTTGGTCTATCGGGCCCACCTCTTCAGAAGAACTGCTCAGGAAATGGTATAGTACAAAGCCACTCCTCGGTAAGCAAGGAAGGATAAGAGATACTGACACTCTATTTTGGACTAAGCGTGGGTTTCGTGGTTGGCCTCTGGGTGGCGTTCTGTTCATTTCTGTTCAAGAAAACATGGAGGACGTACGGCTTCCTACTCTTTCATGAGGTATGTGATGAACTCTATATTATATAATGTGTGTGTGTGGTTGTAGATTGGGAAAGAATAACGAGGAAGACAACCACAACGGTTTAATCAAGTTTACTCTAGTTGCGACGGTGCTAGTAGTAACGTTTTACTATAACCGCAGTATTTTGGGTTGTAATCTATAATGTTTGACACTGGCTTGGTGCTTTGTTACATCAAACCGGGGCCGGTGCCTATTTTATGAATTAGTAATGTACATTATAACTAGCTATATGCGATTTATAAAGGAACAAGCGAAGCATGTACACTCGATGTCATTTAGTGTGAAGAACTTGAACATTTGTTTGTAACAGATGCTACTTTTCTGTTGGAATCTGGAACATACCCACGTATGCAATCCTTGAAATTATCAGCTACTGTTGACAAGTTGGCAAGTTGCAACATGCAATTTGAAAGGACATTTCTTAATCCCTTGTGTTTGTGTGTTAGGCAACAACACTAGTGATGATTTAATATGTGAATCAAGTGATGCAGGTTTTAGGTGATTAAAACTTCTTTGCATCAAATCCAAAAAGGAGTTGAAAAGAGCTTATATTGTTGCTGAGAAAAGGGAATCGGTTTATACGATCCAGGCTGAATCGGATTATCCGATTCTCAAGGATTGCTCGAATTCGTCTAAGGATCTTAAAGCAACAGTTTTCTGGCGTACTGATGTTTTTCGGAATAATCCGATTCTGGTTGATTCGGATTATCCGATCGTCAAGGATTGCTCGAATTCTGCTAAGGACTACAAGCAACCGCGTACTGATGTTTTCCGGAATATCCAATTCTGATTGATTCGGATTATCCGATCGTCAAGGATTGCTCGCATTCTGCTAAGAACTACAAGCAACCGCGTACTGAAGTTTTCCGGAATATCCGATTCTGTTTGTTCCGGATTATCCGGTGGTGTCGGATTATCGGTACACACTTGAATGGATTATCCGACTCACCTGTCTGCAACGGCTAGAATTCGTGGAGCACTATATAGGGCCTTCTCCTACCTTGAGAGGGTACCACGACCAGAAATATCTTGCCCACCATTGTTGAAAGCTTGAAAATCCTAGATCTCTATCCCTACCCACTCAACACCTTGTCCTTCTAGGACTTGGGAGAGTTGACCTTAGATCTACACTTCCACCAAAGCGATTTGA
>CAMZMU010000089.1:15391919-15588878 GCA_947311845.1 Poa pratensis | reverse complement strand
ACACTGCTGGTTTATCCAATGAATGGTGGGGGGAGGCTATATATACTTTTTGTAACATGTCTAAACCGATGTTCCGACTAAGAATAAATAGATTACCTCGTTTGAAGAATGGGAAAAGAAAAGGTTAACACTCCTACCTACGTTGCTTGGCAAAAGTGAATGTGCCAATCAACAGAAGCGAAGCTTGGACGCAAAACCGTGGATGTGTCTTTCTTGGTTATGCTCCTAATTGCATTGCTTCTAGATTTCTTGTGGCGAAATCTTGAGTAGATGATGTGAATTGTTGTGACATCTTTGAATCCAAAGATGCTACATTCTTGAAGATATATTTCCTATGAGAGATATGCCTAGCATGTCTAGTATGGAATCGATCTATTTCCTGAACCTGTTGACCCTATGGAGTCTGATGAGAAATCTGATAGTGAGAGTTCAGAGGAGGATGACAATGAAACAACCACAAGGAGTAAGAGATAAAGGACTATAAAGTCTTTTGGTAACGATTTCCTTGTATACCTCCTGGATGATACTCCCACTACAATTTCAGAAGCCTTTGCACATCTCCGGATCCAGACTACTGGAAGGAAGCAGTTCAGAGTGAAATGGATTCCATTTTGGCAAATGGAACTTGGGAAATCATTGAGAGTCCTTATGGGTGTAAACCTGTAGGATGTAAATGGGTATTTAAAAGGAAGCTCAGAGCTGATGGTACTATTGCAAAGTACAAAGCTCGACTTGTGGCTAAAGGCTATACCCAAAAGGAAGGTGAAGATTTCTTTGATACTTACTCACCTGTGACGAGACTGACCACAATTCGAGTACTACTATCAGGCTGCTCATACGGTCTTCTCATTCATCAAATGGACGTTAAGACGACTTTCCTTAATGGAGAGTTGGACGAGGAAATTTACATTAAACAGCCTGACAGATTTGTACTCGAAGGTCAAGAAAGAAAGGTTTGTAAGTTGAAGAAATCTTTGTATGGCCTCAAGCAAGCTCCCAAACAATGGCATGAGAAGTTAGAAAGAACTTTAACATCTGTTGGCTTTGTTGTAAACGATGCCGACAAATATGTATATTACCGCCATGGTGGGGGTGAAGGAGTTGTCCTATGTTTGTATGTGGATGACATACTAATATTTGGGACAAGCCTCAAAGTGATTGAGGAGGTCAAAACCTTCTTATCTCGGTGTTTTGAGATGAAAGATCTGGGAGAAGCTGATGTTACCTTGAACATCAAGCTGTTGAGAGATGGAAATGGTGGAATTACTATTGTACAATCCCACTATGTGGAAAAGGTGTTGTGCAGATTTGGCTACGTCGAATCTCCCACACCATATGATCCTAGTGTGAAACTTCAAAAGAATCAGAAGAACACTAGAGATCAATTGAGATACTCTCAAATTATTGGATCGCTCATGTATTTAGCTTGTGCTACGAGGCCTGACATCCCATTTGCTGTGTGCAAACTTAGCCGGTTTGTGGCCAACCCGGGAGATGATCATTGGCATGCACTTGAAAGAGTGATGCGCTATCTAAAAGGAACGATGAGCTATGGAATTCATTATACCGGGTATCCTAGAGTACTTGAAGGGTATAGTGATTCAAATTGGATTTCTGATGCTGATGAGACAAAGGCCACAAGTGGATATGTGTTCACTTTCGGTGGTGGCGCTGTTTCGTGGAAGTCTTGCAAGCAGACCATCATTACGAGGTCAACAATGGAAGCAGAACTCACACACATTAGACACTGCTACCGTCGAAGCAGAATGGCTTCGGAACTCTTAACTGAGATGCGTATGGTTGAAAAACCAGTACCGGCTATCCTCATGAACTTTGACAACCAAACTGTGATTGTCAAAGTGAATAGTTCTAAGGATAATGTGAAAAGCTCAAGGCATGTTAAGAGGAGATTAAAGACTGTCAGAAAGCTGAAAAACTCCGAGTTATAGCATTGGATTATGTTCCAACAGCTAAGAATCTGGCAGATCCTTTTACAAAAGGTCTATCAAGGAATTTGATAGACAATGCATCGATGGAGATGGGTTTGAGACCGACTTGAGTTGCCGAGGGGGTAACCCAACCTATGTGATCGGAGATCCCGTGAAGTAGGACCTGGGAAAACAAACCGGAGTAGCTGGTTGAGAGAAACTATAACTCCCACTCCGTTGCAGATGCAAATTCTGTCATAGAATACTGTTAGGTAGGCTGACTTTTGTCTTAATGTGTTCTGTTGGGCTCTTAATAAGCAAAGACGATGTCCTACAGGGCGATCTTGAAAGAACACACCTATATGAGCGACACTGCTGGTCACAGTGCGTGGGATTTGGGTGAATCCTTAGTAAGCTCATGAAAGGCCGAGGAGTGTGACTTATATGCTCCACCCGTGGGAAGTCTCGGCAGCCTTGTACCGGGAACGACATTGAGTGAAACTTGCAGCACAAGACTGGCAATTCAAGGCATAGTCCATTCTACAGTTGTAGTTAAGCGTAGCTCCTTGTCTAGGTGGAAGTTCAACTTAACAGTCTCCATTGAACTCCAGGTATATCAAAACAGTAAAATGGAACAAGAGTGCAACATTATGTACCTTGAGATCTGATGGGGATTGTTGGATTTTATTGGGCTTTCCCAATTAGTGGCCCAACAAATCCTGAAATCTCAAAGGCCCATTCAGCTTGGTGCATTTGTGTACCTACAGGAAGTGGAGTGGGACTAAAGTTTAGTCCCATACTGCTAGTTGGGAGAGAGTTGGAGCAGCTTATTATAAGGTGAGCTCTTCTAGTCTCACTAAGTGAGTCAGCATAGAAGGAGTTCATGCGCGCTCCTCCTCCGCCGCCCGCCTCGCCACGCCACGCCTCGCACGCGTCGCGTTTCATGAATCGAGTTCGAGTTAGAGCTAGCAACTCTAAGGGCGAGTTTGGTATCCAGCAGCTCTTTTAGAGCTCGCTGGGCAGGTCCAGGGGCAAACGCGAGCCATCCCTAAAACCATGTTGTGGTTGTTGTTTGGTAACCTGCAGTAAAAACGAGAGCTCTGGTGTGCAGGACAACCAAACAACATGTTTGTGTTTGCAGATTTGGTTAGTCTCACTAATTTCCACGTAGATGAACTTACCTCACACCACCACATTTGGACAGCTCTACGTGGCAGACCCATGACAAGCGGCCACGGTGGCAGAGGTCGCCGGCGAAGTACGCGGTGAGCACGACGACATTGATACCACCTACTTGGGCAACTCTACTGACATACCAATGACGCAAGTCAAGTAGGACGACGACGAGACATGGCGGTGGCAAAGCTTGACGGCGGCGAAGCTCGATGGAGACGACACGGCATGGCGGCGGCAGAGCTCGACAACGACGAGATAGAGCGGAGGTTGAAGAAGGCCTCATCAAGAACAGTCTAAATACACATCCCTGCTCTACAAGATATATTCATCTACGAGCACTGAAACACAAAACTTACAACACGAGAGTTGTGTGAAATGATGAGGTGAAACGACTCTTAAAAAAAATTCAAACAGTCGATCGCGTGCGATTAATTTAACGAAACTCATCTAAAAAGGCCGAAAACATGAACACAAAATTCAAACGAAATTCAAAGTTAACGTTCGACGAAAGTCAGAACCGTTGCTGGAATGCAACCACATCGTCAGTGCGCATCATTTTTGTGTACAACATATTTTGAATCGAGCATTATAGCGTCGATTAGAAGGAAGAAGATGAAGTGAGGGTAAAGAGAGTAACCGGGAGCACACCTCACGTACAGGATAAGTGCAGGTTGGAGCGCTAGGGCAAAAGAACGAGTCAGGCCCTAGGGAAACGGTCGATTCGGCAGTTCCCACTGGTCCCGACCCGAGGCTGCTTTAAGAAGCGTGCTGACCAAAGGGCTGGTTGGATGCAACCAAACACACAACCCGTTTTAGCAGCTCATGGGCTTGGTTGGGGTATCTGCTGGATACCCAACACGCCCTAGAGCATCTCCACTCGCGGCGTCCAAATGGCTGCCCAAAGCCTTCCGGACGGGCCATTTGGGCGTCGTCCGGACTAGCTAATCGCTTTGGGCGCTGTTGCTCTCCACTCGCGGCGGCCAAATCGGCACGGCAAATTGGTTTATATATCTAAATTCAAATATTTTGACAAGTACAAATCAAACATACATGAATGTTTCATAGTTCAAACACATAAAATAAAGCTTCACACTAACTAAAAACAAAATTACAACTCAAACATCTTGCTCTTCCAGATTTGCCGCTTCCATTCCCCTGCGTGCCCACAAATGCTTCACTAGATCAGTTTGGAGTTGATGATGAGTATTTTCATCACGAATATCCATATGCATTGAGAGAAAATCAAAAAATCTGCCGGCACGTCGTGATAAACATCGGCGAGAGGACCCTGAAAGTCATATGGCATATGATTATGCACTGGATTACCGCGCTCACTCTCGATGATCATGTTGTGCAGGATCACACACGCTTTCATCACCTCCCACATCTGGTCGCTCCACCATGTCACAGCATGGTACCAAACGATAGAAAACCTTTGCTGGAGCACTCCAAATGCCCGCTCGACATCCTTCCTGACACTCTCTTGTTCGCCGGCAAAATGACAAGCTTTGTTGCTGCGAGGGTTGGAGATGCTCTTCACAAACGTTGCCCACCTTGGATAGATGACATTGGCTAGGTAGTACCCTTTATTGTACTGATGGCCATTGATCTCATAGTTGACTGGTGGAGCATGGCCTTCAACGAGCTTCGCGAACACAGGAGAGCGCTGCAACACGTTGATATCATTGTGTGATCCTGCCATGCCGAAGAAAGCGTGCCAAATCCATAGTTCATGATCGGCCACAACTTCAAGTACCACACTGCAATATCCTTTGTGGCCTCTTTTGTATAATCCTTGCCAACCAAATGGACAGTTCTTCCAGCTCCAATGCATGCAGTCTATGCTTCCAAGCATACCAGGAAATTCTCTTCTTGCATTCTCTTCCATGATCCGAGTTGTATCTTCTTCATTTGGTCCTCTCAAATAGTGTGTGCCAAACACTGCAACCACCACCCTGCAGAACCTGTACATCAACTTGATAGCTGTAGACTCTGACATGCGTAGGTAGTCATCTACAACATCTGCAGGTGTTCCATATGCAAGCATTCTCATGGCATCAGTGCACTTCTGGATGGATGAGAAACCAACCATTCCCACGCATCCTTCTTCAACTTGGACCATGGATCGTACTCCCTCACAGCATGCACAATGTCGTTGAACAAGCCATGGTTTAGCCGAAAGCGTCGACGAAAATCCTTGGCGGTGCATACTGGAACATCGGCAAAGTAATTAGAGACTAGCATGCAATGTCCTTCCATTCTCTACCTAGGCTTGGTCTTCTTCCTCCCAAATGACGAGCCTCCTCCTTTGGGTGCGGCAGCGGCGGCCTTGTCGGCTTGAAGTTGTAGAAGACATGCAAGGATGCTATATTCTCATCTTCCTCCTCGGCGATGTCGGCTTCTTCTTCCAACAGCATCGCGGCCATCAACTCGTCGTCATTATCCATCTGCAATGCAAAGGGGATCGATCAATCACCCGATCGCCGGCGTACCAGCAATTCCATCGAACACCTGCAGGCAAGGACGGTCGCGGGAAGTCGCCGAGACGGCATAGTCTGTGCCGGAGTAGTCGACAGTCGGCCGGCCGGAAACCAAAGGCACGGCGAACTGCGAGGGCGGCGCAACGGCGTCCAAGGGGTGTGAGGCGGGGGAATAGGAGAGGAGGCGAGGGCGTGTTGTGGGTGTGCCGGACCAAAAATTGGGCTGCGCCATACCAAAACCGCGTTTAGGCGCCGCAAGTGGGAGCCGATTTTGGTCCGGCACGCCCCAAATACCTTTGGTCGGCCATTTGGGCGCCCCGAGTGGAGATGCTCTAACCTTACAACTCAACTGACGCAAAATATGTCTGGATTCAGGTCGTCTCTGTCACCAACTCAACGGACGCAACAGGGTTAGTGAATATGAATTTGTCTAGGAACCATTTGACTGGAAAAATTCCAAAATAACATTTGTTTTATGCACTCACTGGAATTACTTGACCTCTCGTACCGCAATCTTTCTAGAGAAATCCCATCAAGCCTATCTGATCTAACATCACCAGTGGTGCTACGGTGCAACTAAAAAAATATTTTGAACAAATGCAGGAAATATGGAGCAAATATGTGTTCAAAATACTTTTATTGGGGAAACAGGATATAATACATTACACGCTCACAGTCTAATGTTTACAACACATAAAAATACTTGTCGTGACTCGCTACACGGACACCGAAGTAGCGGATACCCTTTTTAGTTGGGGATGGGCGCGAAAGAGGCTTGGAACGGTGCTTCCGGGTGAGACTAGATTTGTCCTCTGAAGAAAACTTCCACGAGCAAATCAGGGACACCGAGATTTACCCAAGTTCAGTCCGCCCGGAGGCGAAAATCCATACTCCTATATGTCTGGATTGAAGTGTTCATCATGGTGTGGCTACAAGGTGGTTCCCAGGTATCGACCCCAAAGATAGTTGGCTGAAGGTAGACGACGAGCAGATCCGGGGAGATCACCTCTCGTCTCTTCCTTCCTAGCCTACTCTGGTGTTGCTATCTTCTCTGGTTCTGATCCCCCTACTTGGTGATACTGGCTCTCCCTTTATATAGGCCAGAGGGTTGCCACAGTGGTCACGCAAGAGGCGTGAGGGGGTTTTTGGTAAAAAAAACCTCGGTGGTGGTGGTGGTTTTGCAGGCGTCGTGGCCTCTTATGTTCCTTTCCTTCTCCACTAATTTGGTGAGCGCGTCCGTCTTGGGGAAACGGCGAGATCGATCTACTCGTGGAAGTAAATTTCAAATGGTACATCGAGCGTGATGAATTTGACAAAATTCGTCTAAAAATCGGGCAAACTCCGGACCAAAATTAAAAAATTACAGTCGACTAAATTCGAAACCGATCATGGGAATGAAACATACTCATCGATGAACATAGAGGATGAATGAAGTTTAAGTGAGTCAGAAGAAGCCACTTAATATGGTTGAGGCCTCCGTGGCCAACAACACGCCCGGAGTGTATTCGCTACTAGCTAGTCTATTTGGCATCGCTGTCTCTTGGTTTCCAGATGAGGCACAACCCAACTACAAAAGCCCACTTGAAGGTCCACTAAGCCTCGTTTTGCCCCTGCTCAGATGGGATTTGGTCGCTAATTTTCCTGTCGCTTACGAAGCGAGCACGAGCGAAGCCCGGGCAAGCGCCGGGCAGCAGGGACGCTGCGTCCGCCCATGTTACATCACTAAGTTATCTGAACTTGTCGAATGCGAATATTTCGCAACTAGTTGCACCCGCAACCTATTGTCGGATGTCATATTTAGAGGTTTTCAAAAATGTGAAATAAATCATGGACGTGGGTTATGTTGTATCTTGTGCATATACAAAATTTTGTTCCAAAATATGTACATATGTGGCATGTGCACCACATATGTTCCAAAATAAATATGTTCCAAAAGGAAGTATCTATTCACTTAGATACATCCTTTTTTGTGCAGACCACATATGTACATATTTTGGAACAAAATTTTAGATGCCAAAGATATAACATAGCCCATGTACATGATTTATTTCGTATTTTTTGAAAACTCGGAAGTATGAAATCGGACAATGGGTTGCGCATGCTTAGAGATGTAGATTTTAGTTTCCCGAACTTGTCGTACAACAACTTATCGGGAAGAATACCCTCTGCGGCCTAGCTAGACACACGCAAACCAGTCAATCCAGCATATATATTGGCACGAACCGGGACCAATGTCCCCAACCGAACCGGGACCAATGCTCCACGGACCCGTGGCAGCTCGAACCGCCAGGCATTGGTCCCGGTTTTTCTATGAACCGGGATTAATGGCTGGTTTGGCTCTGGACGAAAGGTGTTTTTCTACTAGTGATATGTACATTGGCAACGTTGGTCTATCGGGCCCACCTCTTCAGAAGAACTGCTCAGGAAATGGTATAGTACAAAGCCACTCCTCGGTAAGCAAGGAAGGATAAGAGATACTGACACTCTATTTTGGACTAAGCGTGGGTTTCGTGGTTGGCTCTGGGTGGCGTTCTGTTCATTTCTGTTCAAGAAAACATGGAGGACGTACGGCTTCCTACTCTTTCATGAGGTATGTGATGAACTCTATATATATATGTGTGTGTGTGGTTGTAGATTGGGAAAGAATAACGAGGAAGACAACCACAACGGTTTAATCAAGTTTACTCTAGTTGCGACGGTGCTAGTAGTAACGTTTTACTATAACCGCAGTATTTTGGGTTGTAATCTATAATGTTTGACACTGGCTTGGTGCTTTGTTACATCAAACCGGGGCACGGTGCCTATTTTATGAATTAGTAATGTACATTATAACTAGCTATATGCGATTTATAAAGGAACAAGCGAAGCATGTACACTCGTAATGTCATTTAGTTGTGAAGAACCTTGAACATTTGTTTGTAACAGATGCTACTACTTTTCTGTATGGAATCTGGAACATACCCACGTATGCAATCCTTGAAATTATCAGCTACTGTTGACAAGTTGCAAGTTGCAACATGCAATTTGAAAGGACATTTCTTAATCCCTTGTGTTTTGTGTGTTAGGCAACAACACTAGTGATGATTTAATATGTGAATCAAGTGATGCAGGTTTTAGGTGATTAAAACATCTTTGCATCAAATCCAAAAAAGGAGTTGAAAAGAGCTTATATTGTTGCTGAAGAAAGGGAATCGGATTATCCGATCCAGGCTGAATCGGATTATCCGATTCTCAAGGATTGCTCGAATTCGGCTAAGGATCTTAAAGCAACCAGTTTTCTGGCGTACTGATGTTTTTCGGAATATCCGATTCTGGTTGATTCGGATTATCCGATCGTCAAGGATTGCTCGAATTCTGCTAAGGACTACAAGCAACCGCGTACTGATGTTTTCCGGAATATCCAATTCTGATTGATTCGGATTATCCGATCGTCAAGGATTGCTCGCATTCTGCTAAGGACTACAAGCAACCGCGTACTGAAGTTTTCCGGAATATCCGATTCTGTTTGTTCCGGATTATCCGGTGGTGTCGGATTATCCGGTACACACTTGAATCGGATTATCCGACTCACCTGTCTGCAACGGCTAGAATTCGTGGAGCACTATATAAGGGCCTTCTCCTACCTTGAGAAGGGTACCACGACCAGAAATATCTTGCCCACCATTGTTGAAAGCTTGAAAATCCTAGATCTCTATCCCTACCCACTCAAACACCTTGTCCTTCTAGGACTTGGGAGAGTTGACCTAGATCTACACTTCCACCAAAGCGATTTGATTTCCCCATCCATTCCTTATGAGGAACTTGTTACTCTTGGTTTCATTGGAACCCTAGACGGTCGTTGGTCGTTCTGTGGCTTTGGGAGCCGCGGGGACTAGCCGGGAGTCTCCAATTGAGTTGTGGAGTCGTGCCCCGGCCTTGTGATTCTTGTGGCTTTGGGAGCCGTGGGAATTTGGTGAGAGCCTCCAATTCGGTTGTGGAGTGTTCCTCATCCTTGTAAAGGTTTGTTGCCGACCTTGAGGGCATCATATAGTGACTCGTGGAACTCCTCATTGGAGGTTAACACGAGGGAGATACGGTGTGCCATATCAAGGCTATTCGGGGCTCACTTGTGACCCCGCACCGCTCCAACGAAGACGTAGCTTCTATTGGGAAGTGAACTTCGGGAATCATCTCCGCGTCACCGTGTGGTTATCTCTTATCCTTCCTTTACTTGTATTGCTAGCTTAACTTGTTTAGTATATCTTGCTAGCTTGTTTATTGCTCATCATATATGATTGTTCACCTAGTTGCATATCTAGAGAACTTATATTTGAGCAATTCCTCAATTTGATTAAAAGAAAAAGAAAATTTGTAGTTGCCTATTCACCCCCCCCCCCCCCCCCCTCTAGTCAACCTACTCGATCCTTTCAAATTTGTTCTCAGTCTGCTATATCATTGTAAATTGTGCAATGTGTTGTTATTGCTAAGGATAAAATAATGGTTTTTTTAGGTCAAAATAATAATAATGGTTTTTTAATCACATTTTGATGATAGTTTTACCGTTTACATAGAGAGTGGCCGGGGAGAGTGTGAGGGAAGAGATTCTCTGAGTGTTACGGGACTATTTATAAAGTCCATGGACCACTAGAGTGGGGCTGAACCAAACTCTGTTTGCATAGAGGCCATTATCGAAAACGGAGGCGTATATACTTCCGTTTGCCATATATTAGCAACGGGCATTAAAAATGACTGTGGCCGGGTTTCCCTCAGAGGTGTCCCATTTCTGGCAGGCCCCGTCGATAATGCGGAATTACGTTTAACCGAGGACCTTCTCGCTATCCTTGCCATCACGGGGTATCCTTAGTGTCGTTATGTACTAGTGAATTTTATATATCCTTGATGTATACAGGTAGGATGGGATAGCAAGTGGTGAGTTTTTCTTTTATAACTTTTGTGAGGATTGTTGTATAGTTGGACATGGTAAGATGATCGAAGTTAGGGTACACTTCAAACCAAGTTGTTTGACGTTTTACATCTGTTGCAATGCACAGGCATTTTGCTAGTTACTACCAAAAGAAGAAAAGAAATATCTTATTACATGACCAGGCATAAGGCCTTATATCAAATATGCAATGAACCATGTTTCTATGGTGCGCGATACTATCAAGAGATTGCCCGGAGCTTAATTTGAGCACCATGCATTGGACACAACAAGATCACAGTATGCGGCGCATGAGTATATGTCGATGCGAGCTCAAACTCAAAACGTTGAAGGATCATGCACAGTGCTATCTTGGCCTCAAGCAAGGCGAAGTTTTGCCCGACGCAGACGCGTGGCCCCCAACCGAATGGAAAAAATGCTCCCGAGTCCTTGGATGCCTTGGAGATCCCCTCCGCGAATCTATCTGGCCTGAATTGGTGCACGTCGTCTCCCCAGATGTTCGCATCGTGGTGGATGTACAATACAGGCATCTCTAAGGTTACACCAGCTGGGTACTTGATGCCTCCGATCTCAATCTCCTTGTATGTTTGTCGGCTGAATGCCGAAGCCGGTGGGTACAAGCGAAGAACTTCATAAAGAATCATTGTCACCTGCACAAGATGTTAATAAGACATTGTACCTCTAGTTCTATGGTGTTGCAAAGAATCAAGTAGTTCTGATTGATACTCACCGTTTTTAGTCGATGCACGCCCTCATAATCAAATTTATGTTTCCCAAACAGGCGAAGAACCTCCTCCCTTGCACGATCCTGCCACTCCGGGTGCATACTAAGTACAACCATTGTCCATGTGATCAATACCGATGTTGTCTCCATTCCTACAAAATAGAACAACTTGCACTCCTGCATGACCTCTTCGGTCGACATTCCTTGGACGGATTGGCCATTTGCATCTTTGTCTGTCATGTTTGATTCCAGTAATAATCCAAGTAAGTCATCTTTTGTGCTTTCTCCTTCCTCAATATCTTGCATCCTTTTGGCAATTAGATCTAGCAGAATGGACTCGATCTCGTTATTAATTTGACGCATCCTTCGGTTATTTTTTGTAGGAAAATACCTGGAAACGACGTTGTAGTCACATTTCGCAAAAAAAAGGGAAAATATTAGTGTGCTTAGTAAACTAGATAAGGTCATTGTATATTTCTGTCGGGTGATATTACTGTATCACATTTGATTTCATATGTTCCATCGACACACAAAAATTCTTGTATTAATAATTTGATTCTAAATGGGATTGTTATTCCGGTCTTGACAATGGCAAGTTGACCCTAGGAGTACTAAATAGGACGTACTTGCTCAACAATAAAGAAAATTGTAGTGAAAAGGGTAGTGCTTCATGTGTTCTAATGGTCATTATTCCCTCCTTCCCAAATTATGTGGCATACTGGCATAACGTTTTTAAAAGTCAAGATCATCTATGTTTGACCAAGTTCAGACCAAAAAAAAAATCGATGCAAAGTACAAAAGAAAAGTAGGACTTGTAGCTCACATGTAACCGGGAATGATTAACTTGTGAACGGCCGCCGTGACCCGCACCATCTGCTCAGACTGCAGCTGAAAAATCCTTCTTCCCTCGAGATAACAGCTGCCGAAAGCGGTTCGTGAGATGACATCTCCGGTGAGGGTCTGGAGCTCGGAGGAGACGTCCACCTCCCACGAGCCGTCGGGGCCAAGGGACTGCGTCCATCTGCCGACGAGCTCTTCGCAGCACGAAGCAAACGCGGGGAACATGAGCTGCAAAACGAGGCAAGACGTACAAGATGAGCAACACGTACCGTACGTCTGTGGGCACAACTCACAACACAGAAATAAATGAGCACAGCAGGTACCTCGAGCTTCCCGGCATGGAAGGCGGGGTTGAGGATCCGCCGGTGCTTGACCCACTTCTCGCCCTCGCAGCTCCCCACGCCGAGCGCGAACAGCTTGGCCAGCATCGGGAACTTGAGTTTCTAGACACACTACGGGAAAGCCACACTACGCCGACGGCCGTACTGTACGCCGACGGCTAAATGTCAGGGCCGTCGGCGTACAGCGCGAGCTAGGGCAGCCGCCCACACAGTCGTCGGCGTACGAAGCGCCGTCGGCGTATCCAGGTAAGGCCGACGGCAGCCGTCGGCGTAAACCGTGCCGTCGGCGTACAAAAAGACGCCGTGACGGAACGTCCAGTGGCGTTGATACGCCGACGGCCGTGCCGTCGGTGTACACGTGTACTGCAACGCCGACGGCGGCCGTCGGCGTATAGATGAAACTTTTTTTATTTATTTCTCTATATAATATTTATTTATTTATTTATCTATATAATATTTAATGTAGTTATAATTTATATATATATTGGACCTATAATTTCCCGCCCAATTTCAGTATCCCACACCCGTAAAATAACGGTTCGAGTTTCCCGGAACCCAACCCTACAACATATACATGTAAAATAAATAAAAACAACACATGTAAAATACCTTCCTATGGCCTAACCTAACACAACTAAGCAAAAAAGTCCACTGGCCGACCCCCTTTCGACGCACGTCTATGGGGGTAGACGAAAACGTTAGGATTTTCCCAGCGGATTCTGGGTTTCGCCGAAGCGGGGCCCCGGAGCGTCGGAACCCCACCAGAACCTAGGTTGTGCCATACCATATGTATACAAGTGTGTTGGGTGTTGTAAATGTGCAATATCCTACTCCGGGGTGTGACCGGCTTCACCGGCTTCACTTTCTCTCTAGTGAGTTTCTGCACTTAGAGGTGAAAACTCCCGTTTCGGGAGAAACTCACTAGAGAGAAAGTGATGCCGGTGAACCCGCTCACATCCCGCTGTGGGAACTTGGACATCCACAACACCCAACACACTTGTATACACAGACGAATGACAACAAAAACTTGGGTACATAGACGAATGAAAACAAAAACTTGGGTACATAGACGAATGATAACAAACTTTGGGTACATGGACGAATGACAACAAACTTGGGTACATAGACGAATGACAACAAACCATTTTGTCCTAACCAATGATGTGGCTCAGGTTAGTCATACTCTTGCCTAGGCCTATAATACTCGTGGGTGTAGTCGTCGTAGTCGCCGTCGTCGTCGTCGCTGTCGTCGGACGGCCGTGATGTAGTCGTTGACGGGGGTTGTCGCCTGGACTGTAATTGAGGGTAGCGCAGGCGGGGGTTATCGCCGGCCGTGATGTAGTCCATGACCCTCTTGAGAGTCCGGCCGGCCCACCACAGCCGACGGCCGGCCTCGTTGAAGTTCGAAGGACGCGGGCGGTCCTCCTCGTACCTGGCGAGCGCCTTCTCACGCCTTTCGATGAAGAAGGCGTCCCAAGTTGGGCGATAGTCTGGCTGCCAGCGGGAATCCATCCGCTGCTCCGGAGTGAGCTCGAGGTAGTAGTGGTTCGTGATGGCCGCCCGGCGCGCCAAACCTTGAGGGACAGGAGGGACCGGCACGCCTCCGGTGCTCAGCCTCCAGCCGGCGGGGACGTTGTAGCCGGGTGGGCAGGGGTAGTTCGAGGCGCAAAGCGCCTCCGCCTCCGAGTAGGTTAGAGTGGGTACGGTGGAAGCCATGGGAGAGTGATGAGGTTGCAGATATGAGTTTAGATGTGCTATGCCAATGGAGGCCATGAATACATATATATAGTGAGAAATGGCGGGAAGAAGCACACGGATCGTGTGCTTCCTTCCAGCGCTTGTGAGCCGTTGGATCAGCGGTGTGTTTCTTTCAACGGCTCACAAGCACTGGAAGGAAACACACGATCCGTGTGCTTCTGCCTGATCCAAGGTCTCACAAGCGCTCGAAAGAAACACACCGATGATCCAACGGCTCACAAGCACTGGAAGGAAACACACGATCCGTGTGCTTCTGCCTGATCCAAGGGCTCACAAGCGCTCGAAAGAAACACACCGATGATCCAACGGCTCACAAGCACCGGAAGGAAACACACGATCCGTGTGCTTCTGCCTGATCCAAGGGCTCACAAGCGCTCGAAAGAAACACACCGCTGATCCAACGGCTCACAAGCACTGGAAGGAAACACACGATCCGTGTGCTTCTGCCTGATCCAAGGGCTCACAAGCGCTCGAAAGAAACACACCGATGATCCAACGGCTCACATGCACTGGAAGGAAACACACGATCCGTGTGCTTCTGCCTGATCCAAGGGCTCACAAGCGCTCGAAAGAAACACACCGCTGATCCAACGGCTCACAAGGACTGGAAGGAAACACACGATCCGTGTGCTTCTTCCTGATCCAACGGGTCAGCAGCGCCAGAACGAAACACACGACGCCTATAAATAGGCCACTCCTCAGACATGTTACTCACTCACACAAAACATTCCAGCGTCAGTCGGAGAGGCATCTTTGGGCAACCAGCGGCAAGACGTCTCTGATGATCTGCGACCGTTCCAAACGGTTGCAGATCATCAGACATGTTTTGCCGGACGGTTGTAGATCATCAGAGACGTCTTACCGCTGCTTGGATCGAAGTGGTGCTCAAACACAAAACATTCGGGTTCCCTAGCTATGCCCGACACTGAATGCAACGACATTCGACCGTGAATCAGTGTCGGGCTGTAGCTAGGAGAAACCGTGTGTTTTGTTCTATCAAGAAATCCAGTTTCCCGCCAAAATATTTCCCGCTATCGTTCCCGCCACCGTTTCCCGCCAAATGCCGCCACCGGTAGTTCTATAAAACCCAGTCGAAGGTACGCATGGTACTCACTTGAGCGCAAGCATGGTGTGTATTGGTCCTTGCGAGAAGTGTGTGTCCGGGTTTCACATTTCCGCATCCGAGCATCTCGCCAGGCTTTCGAGCAATTTGAATGTAGATGGTAGGGTAGTTCCAATTGAAGAAATTTTGCACACTGATAGTCATCTCGCTTTGCTCGGGGCGAAGCTATGCCGCGATGGGTTTCCGTATAGGACCCCGCTCCAAATTCGTGCAGAAATGCTCAGTCTTGCAGATAAGTTTGACAGGAAAGTTACGAATAGTCCGTTCTACCGAACTGAAGCTGACCGTGCTTCGTACGGCCGTTCCTGTCTCTGGGTAGTAGACAGCGATGATGACGACGACTTCATGCCGTCGTCAAAGGAAAGGAGGGTTGAAGCACTGAGCAAGAAGGCTGAAGCTTCGTCCAGGGGCAAAGGCAAGAAGGCAGAATCTTCGTCAAAGGGCAAAGGCAAGAAGGCATAATCTTCGTCAAAGGGCAAAGGCAAGAAGGCGGATGGTGCAGGCTGCGTTGATGGGAGATAGGTAGAGTCTTTGTTTTACTTGTGTTGTATCGTAATTTCAAGTTGTACCTTAATTTGTTCTATCCAGTATTTAGAACTAGTGAAGTTGTAACGTAGATCTCTATCCAGTATCCCGAAGTTGTACGTAATTTCAAGAAACACACCGCTGATTTCCCGCCCAAATATTTCCCGCTACAGTTCCCGCCATCCGAGCATCCCGCCACATTTCACATTTGCGAGAGGGGCTCCGGAGCGTCGAAATCCCAGCGAGGCCTAGAAATATTAATGAAATGAATTATAATGGTCTAGAAATATTAAGAACAATAAAAAATAATAGAAGAATTGAAAAAGAAAATAATTGAAAAATAAAAAATTAAAAGAATAACTGATTTCTTAAAAAAAAATAACCATACGCCGACGGAAAAGCCTGATAATAGCAATGCAGATTCAGTTGCATTAATCAGAAAACCCTGATAATGAAAAAATAGAAAATAATAGAAGAATTGAAAAAAAATTAAAAGAACAAGTGATTTCTTTGAAAAAAAATTTTAGCAAAACCATACGCCGACGGCATAGGCCTGGGCCTGAATATATGAGCCAAAATCGGCCCGAGTGGCTTCGCGCGCCACAAAATCCCCAAATCCAAACACAATCCCTAAATCCCCTACCCCACCGCCGGCCGTCCCCGACCCCGCCGCCGGCCGCCCCACCCCGTACGCCACCCACCGCGCCGCACCACCTCGTGATTGCAGCCGCTGCCGCTCCTCTGCTCGCCCCACCCCGTACGCCACCCGCCGTCGCCATGAAGCCCGAGGCGCAGAGCACGTCGCCGGCGTGATACCGCGCGCCTCCTTCCTCCCCTTCGCGCGTACAGCTGCCCCGCGACCTCCTCTTCCTCCTCGACGCCGCCGCACGTCCGAGTTCTTCCCCGACACCGTGCGCTCGCCTCCGGCCTCCACAAGCCACCTCCTCTCCTCCTTCCTCCGGCCTCCACTGGTATTGTTTCCTCTTCTCCTTCCTCTTGTTAATTTAGAGCTTATGGATGCCGAAACTTGTTGTGGTCAGGGTGTGTGAGCTCATGATGGTAATTATACAATGTGTGTATTGTATTGATGTGTGTTGTGTGTGCTAATGAGTTGCAAAAAGAGGTGCTAATGAATTTACCCAGACTTGTATAAGAAATATGTTAGGTAGCCACTTTGTAAAGTGAAAAAAATATCTAGCTTTAGAAACTACTATGGAACTTAATTGGAAATGGGAGGCTCCAGGAATGTTAGAAAAATATCTAGCTTTAGAAACTACTATGAAAAAATATCTAGCTTTAGAAACTACTATGGAACTACTATGGAGCTTTAAAAAATCTACTATGTTAGGTAGCCACTTTGTAAGATCACCAATTTAGTACTAAGCTTGGTGGAAATCATTTAACGTCTTCATGCTTCTTAATTGGATCATGTCTTTTATGCTTAAAAGTTTACCCTTTCTCAATGCAGGTGATTGACCAAGATGAGCCAAGGCAAGGAATCATCGGCCTCCTTGCTGAAGAAGGTGCGCCAGAAGAAAGTTACTAAAAGTGGAAGAGAACATATTCCGAACCCGCGTTACCTGTCTGACAGTGGTGAGAGTAGAGGTGATGCAATTATTAATTTGTTCATGTCTTTATGCTTAATTGTTCACCCTTTCTCAATGCAGGTGAGGGTGGAGATGCTGGAGGAGGGGGAGGTGCCGATGCTCCAGTTCCTCCGAGGGGACGAGGTGCAGGACGAGGACGAGGGCGAGGTGAGGGAGGACGAGGGCGAGGTGGGGGCGACGTGTCTTCGGACATACCCTCTGCTTCTGTCGACGAGGGTTCGGAGGAGACGGGCCCCTCCACGGACGTGGGGGCGGGCCCCTCCACGGACTTGGAGGCGGGGCCCTCCGCGCTGCCGAAGAAGCCAAGGATTCGAGGGGAATCCCAGGTCCCTGATGAGGACAAGGAACCTGCTACCGAGGAGGAGAAGATCCTCATTACGCCTAATGGGAGAGAGTAAGTGACTATATATACTAATTTTGAACATGGTAACTTCATTGTGGTCAGGACAATTTGACATGTACTAATGTTTAATTATTGTGCAGCAACTGGATACATCCTGCGGGAGCCCGTGTGCCTAACACCCTGATTGGAGCTTTGATTAGGAAGTTTTGGCCGGGCTTGTACAGTACCGTCCCCAACGGCGCGACGAAGCTAGCCACCCATTGGGTAGACTATCAGGCCGCCAATTACGCGAGCGGCGGGAAATGTTCTGACGCCGTGATCAACAAGTTTTGGGTAAGTTGAACTTTTCGAATTTCGTTCATACTTGATGTCCCCACCATGCTCTCACAATTTGTTTTTTGTGCATGATTAAAGAAGTTCTATAGGGTACTTCCTGAGCAGCGGGGCGATGCGGACAAGACTTTGGAGGGGGCTTGTAGGAAGTTGACACGACAGCAGTTCTACAATGCAAAGCATACCATGATCAATCATTTCAGTACTGAGACGTTAGGCAAGACGGCGGTGAAGCATGCGATTGTGGAGAACCCACTTGAGGTGACCGTAGATGACTACATGGCGGTAAGTAGATTGTTAATGAGATTACATGTTGCTGCTAAGTTGCAATTGCATTATCCGTTCTTCACATGAGTATTGTTTTTTCAGTTTAAGCCCTCATGGGCCTATGGCAAGGATGACGCGTGGAGGGCGTTGGTGTCTAGGTGGGCTGGGGAGGACCCCGCGTTCAAGGCCTTGAGCGAGCGAAACAAGTTAAACCGCGGGAGCGGGGGGACACATCGTGCGGGTGCCCGCAACCATGATCGCTTCAAGGCAAAGCTGGTATATATATACATGAAACAATCTTCATTTATTTCCCCTCATGTTCCTACTTGATACGCATGACACTTCTTTGGCATTGCAGGAGGCCGATTTCGGGGAGCCTCTTTCGGACATGCAAGCATGGGAGAGGATGAAGATGAAGAAGCCCAATTTTTCTGAGCCTCAGCCCTCGCAGCCCGATTACTTCGGCACTGCCAAGGAGGGGCTAAAGGCATACGTCGAGACGTTCAAGGGTATAAATCCGGAGGTGGACAACCCTCTTGAGCATGACATCGACGAGAGAGCGGTGGTCCTTGCCGGGAACGGTTGGGAGCATGGCCGTCCTCTCATGCTTAGTGCGGTACTCACGCGTACTCCTGAGTTGGGCCTCTCGCGTGTCAAGGCTACCCTCACCGCCGACGACCCTCCCGTCCTGCCTCGTCGGCCTTCCCGAGCTCGCCCCGATGTAAGTTTTTCTCAATTTCATTCTCTTTCCGACATTCGTTCCTAGCTAAGTGGCTAAGTTGACGAGATGCGTTCCCTTTTAAAACTGTAGGCTGATTTCGAGGCGGCCTTCGATGCCGCTTACGCGAGCTATGAGAGAGAGTATCAGTTGTGGGTACAGAAGAGCCAGGAGTATGAGGAGTGGGCAGAGTTGAGGGATGCTGTAAGTTTCAACTTTTATATTTGCAAAATATGACAAGTCCCATTTCCTCAGTTTGAACCTTCTTTTTCTACAACTCCTGACATCTAAACTATCTTGTAGGCTGACGAGAAGTTTCATGCCACTGGAGAGCGGTCGCAGCTGCCTACGCGTCCACCTAGGCCGGGGATCATGCCCGTCGGCCCAACGAGGGAGTCGGTCGCTCGCACATACAAGCCAGCGACTCCGGTAAGTTATTTGCCAAACAAGTTGTTACCGCCATGCTGTGCTTTCCAAGTTGCTAACTTGGACTCAAAACATGTAGGGATCGGAATACTCGAGGACTGCACCCTTTGGTCGTGCTTCCGCCTCGCCGACTTCGACGCGCGCGCTCGTGGAGCATGGCACTGGTGGTGCCTCGCCTAGTTCGTCGCGTGAGACCACACCGTCCCGTGCCTCGCCGGATTCCTTGTGTGGTTCGACTGGCCCACGCGGTCGGTCGCCTATTCTCACGCTGTCAGAAATGGATACCTCGGGCTCTCGGGAGGTGTAGGATGTGTTCGGGTGTAGCGTGTGTGAATTCGAACTATGTTTATGTCATTTTTGAGTTTGGATGAATTTGAATCATGTTTGTGTCATTTGGATATGTATGTGATGTTTTATTTGATGTTTCTGTGATGTTTTATAATTTGTGAAATTTTAATTGTATTTAAAATGCGCCAGAAACCAGCAGCAAAAAGTTTCAGAAACTGAAAATATGGTCTACGATACGCCGACGGCATAGGAGCTGTGGGGACGCACAGGATGGCGCCACGTCGACGCTGGATGCCCATATGGTCATCCCTACGCCGACGGCATTGCCGTCGGCGTACGAATCCTCCCAGACGCACCAGAGCAGCACACGTGGCATCCTAGGCCGACGGCACTGCCGTCGGCGTATAGGTGGAGCAGACGGAGACGTTCGACGTCCGTTTTGTGGGTCCCACTGCAGCGTCGCCGACGGCGACGGATACGCCGACGGCAGTTTTCGTACGCCGACAGCGTCCTACGCCGACGCAGATACGCCGACGGCGGCCGTCGGCGTAGGCCTACGCCGACGGCGATCGTTGCTACACCGACGGCGGCCCGCCGTCGGCGTTTTGACGGTTTCCCGTAGTGACATGGCCGCCGGACATCACCTCCCTTACCAGTCTAGGGTCGGTGATGGTCACCTTGGGGACGGGGCCCAACCAGGAGACGCACGGCGCGCCATGCTCCCGGACGGCGCTGTGGAGGAAAGGCATGACGCGGGCATCGATGTCGTGGCAGCGCAGCGGCAGGGGCTTGGCCCACGCCTCCTTGTTCTGCCGGCCGTTGTCGATCACGTCGCCGGTGAGGAAGCGGTACCGCGTGCCGCGGAGGCCCTGGCGGCGGAGAGCTCACTCCAGCCGCCTCGGCCGAAGCCAGAGTTGGTCTAGCAGCTGGGTGGCCGGCCACAGGAGCGCCAGGCCTAGAAGGCCGCAGGCCAGGTAGCTCCATGGTAGAGCTGGACTCGTTGGCGATCCAGTATCCATTGACATCCTTGCTCCTCAACTAGAAAACGGTGCGGTGTGTACTTGGACCGGACTGGTGATGCTGGGTTCAGAGCTCTAGATTATATAGAAGGGTAATCAGGATAGTCAAGTCTTATTTGCTTCCTTTCTTAAGTTTCTCGCACTGGCCGACCACGGGACGCCCTCGAGCTCTGCGTCCTTTTTTGAAGACGTCGTCGCGGTGGTTCTCTCGCTTCCCCGCCCGAGTTCTCCGGGGAAGACACCAGATCCACAGGGGGTCGGGCGAGGGTGGCACTCCTGCGTCTCTTGAGGCCTTGTCTTGGATGCTACACTGGTCAGAGGGACCAATGGAGTGACATGGTGGTTGGCGGCGGTGAGTTTTCGTGGTCGGCTAGGTGTGGTGCGTGGCCCTGGGGCTGGCGTGGATGTCGGAGCGGCGGTTTCGGGTTTCGCCTCCGCCGTGTTGCATTGAGGCTTGTGAGCATCGACTTTGGCCATTTGGGCGTATTGGTCATCGGCTCATGTGGGGACGTGGCCTTGGGGCTGGCGTGGATGTCGGAGCAACGGCTCTTGTTGCGTTGAAGTGGTTGTGTCGGACATGGTCGTCGACCTAGTTTGGGGTGCGGCCTCGGGGCCGGCGTGTTGTGCTGTGTTGTATGTTTTTGGCCGGTTTTCCTCATAATTGTCCATCTCTTTTCGACTTAATCAAATCGAAGGTATTGTCTAGATTTAAGAAAACGTTGCTGACACTAAAACATAAATGTGAACATGTTTGTGTGAAATTTTTTGCAACCAAGCAATGAGAGCTGCTTCGGCCAAATGACAGATGCCAGGTGTTGAGAAATGAAGGAAACTGGAAAATAAGCTTTTTACATCCCACATTCGCAACTATGGAGAATGAGCATCACTGTGGCTCTCACAAATGTGAGGGCAACAATTTAATGTGTTGAAAACGTATGAACACAGATATGTCCATCGCACACGATTATAATCGTAAATCGTACATGGTTTATCGGACCATCAACATAACAAGTGTATGGTACTATGTTATACCGGTAACATCGCACATAGTTCGTACTAGGCAATTATTTGTAAATTTTTCTCTAACTGTTTAGTACTCGGCTCATTGCTTCCCGTGACGTAACGCGTGACTGCTGCATTGTCGCACATTGTTCATAGTAGGCAGTTATTTGTAAATTTTGTCTCTAACTGTTTAGTACTCGGCTCGTCGCTTCCCGTGACGTAACGTGTGACTGCCGCATTGAAACCAACCGATCAAACTTTTCTAGAATTGATTGGTTGACGAGTATAGCGTTTTGGAGGACGGGCTCATGGAGCCTGTTTATGAAAATTCAAAACAGGTTTCAGGAAAACTTGAAAAAAAATGATAAATATAGACAATGATTATTTCTACCGATGTGCAAAAAACCAATGCCAAATCACAAATATATTGTATTTTACGTGAATATGCTTGTGTTTCAACTATTGTCATGCTTTGTTGTGAAGCTTGTTGTTCGTCGTCAAGTTGTCCATTGGCTTCACCTTTATGGTGTGAGGTGCGTCTATATCGATGAGTTGCTCGCAGGATTGATGCACGTACTGTGTACTAACTGTTTTCTATGAGATCCTTCGATTAGGAGGTGCATCGCGAAAGATCGGACCAAATTATCTGTATCATATCATTATGGTTCCAGCGCCGGGTTAATCACAATGCAACTCTTGGATCGTGGGAGGTAGAGGCGTTTACGATGTTATTAGAGAGAATTCCTTATTTGGCCCTTCCTTAAAATCGTCTTCCCTATTTGGCCCTAGAAAAATAAATCTTCCCAATTTGACATCTTAATTTCATTTCTTTCCTTATAAGGCCCTCTAGTGCATCTTGACCACAAAAAAGACTCTTTTGCCCCTGATAAATTATGTGACAATAAAAACTCAGTCCACTCCTCTATTTTCCTCTTTCGTGGAAAAAATAAGTTCAGAATAAAAAAAAAACAGGCATCTGAGTTACGGATACAGGAGTAGGCTGGTGGACTGGTAGTGTGATAACCTGAAATTTTGTGTTATCATTTAATTTGATTAAATTCAGTCTAACTTCTAATTAATTGATTTTGCTAACTCTATATAGATTTGAAATCTGCTTGT
Source organism: Poa pratensis (assembly GCA_947311845.1). Taxonomy (NCBI): domain Eukaryota; kingdom Viridiplantae; phylum Streptophyta; class Magnoliopsida; order Poales; family Poaceae; genus Poa; species Poa pratensis. The sequence goes on along the minus strand of CAMZMU010000089.1, from coordinate 15,565,940 downwards.
ATGGAAAGAATAGTGTAGCCACTTGCACATGTGCTGATGCATTGATCCGAACCATGCATGCATGCTTACGGGATGAGCTAATTAATTAGGAGTAGACAACGTGGCCTAAGGTGAGAGGGTGAGATGCTTTGCTCTCGTGCCTACACCGCGCATGCAGCTGGTCTGCTCGTTTGCAGTTTTTTCTTTTTGTTTTTGCGAAATCCGCTCGTTTGCAGTTGGTCCGGTCGTTTAAAACGGTATATGTGAGCATGGACGAGAACGAGATGCACGTACTGCCAGCGATGACATGAAATCGATCGATCGATCCACCCCATTCTTCCTTCTTTTCATTTTTGTTGCATTCATTAGCTCGATCAATGTCTAACTCGCTCGTTGCAACTCGTCCATTGCATGCAAATTTATTGGGTCATGTGTCACCTACACACGGGAACTACTGGTTGATCTCGATCACGGAGTTTTAATCTTTTTTTCTTTTGGAACGCGTTAGCTGGCTTGAGCGGAGTGGCGGCTGGATCTGGACGTACATGCGCACGTACGTACGTTGGTATGTGGCCGCCGGACGTATGTATGTCGGTACCCCTAGCTAGCTACACCAACGGCAAACACAAAATCCAGCTTTTTTTGTCACATAAGTTATCAGGGGTAAAAGAGTCTTTTTATTGGTCAAAATGCACTAAAAGGCCATATTAGGAAAGAATTGAAATTAAGATGTCAAAATGGGAAGATTTATTTTTCTAGGGCCAAATAGGGAAGATGATTTTAAGAAAGGGCCAAATAAGGAATTCTCTCATGTTATTATTTGATCTTCATCTTGCGAGTTGATCTGACCTGGGCAAGTTTGCAAGTTGCCGAGTTGTCTGCAAAAGTCGCGTTCCATAACGTGGTCATGGAGGAGACTTTCCGATCGGTTTGCGTAATCGGCAAGGTTTGCTGGACGCGCGGAGGATTAATGTTGAGCATGTACGTACGTATGTAGGTCTGGGTTTTGTATAGCGTACCTGTAGTGTCTCTCTCCCTCACGTATTCTCTTGTTCCTTGGGAGACAAGACACCGGTCCACCCCTTTGTACCTATATATGTGCTTGATGCACGATCAATGAATCTTATCGATGCAACAATCTCTTTCTCCAAAACTAACATGGTATCAGACACCGTATCGATCCCTACCTAAAACAGCTTCCGCAACCCTAGCCGCCGCCCCGGACCGCCGCCGCCGCCGCCGCCACCTGCTGCCGCCGCCGCCGCCGCCCCGAGCCGCCGCTTCAACCTCCCCGCGCCGCTGCCTCTCCTTCCTCGCAGCCGCGCCATCATGTCCGTCTCCTCGTCTCACTCCAACCCCTTCGCCGGTCCCGATCCCGCTGCCATCCGCGCCATCGCCATCCAAGACCGCGTTCCCGTGACTCTCGACGCCAACACCTCCACGTACTACACCTGGAAGACATACTTCTCGCTTCTCTTCCGCGAGGAGAATCTCATGGAGCACATCGACGGCACCGTCGACTCGCGCGCCATGGTGGATGACCCCGAGTGGACTACGATCGACGCCACGCTCATCCGGTGGTTCTTCACCACCATCTCCAAGGATCTGTTCCACACGATCGTGAGCGATGGTGATGATGCACGCGCCGTGTGGGTCAAGCTGACCGGCCTCTTCACCGACAACAAGCTTCAGCGCCGCGTTTACTTGCAGCAGGAGTTCTTTGCGTGCCACCAGGATGACCAGTCCATTGAAGATTACTGCCGCCGTCTCAAACAGCTCTCGGATGAGCTTCGTGACGTCGGCGCCATGATCGACGACGGCCTGCTTCTCAGCACGCTCACTGCCGGCCTCAGCGAGGACTTCGGCAACGCTGCCAGCAACCTTACCTTGATGTCGGAGCCCTCCTTCTCCAAGTTCGTGGCCTACCTGAAGTTGGAGGAGCGCCGGATGAACGGCGTGAAGAAGCGCGTGCAGCACCAGGCCCTCGCCGCCGGCACCTCTCATGGCTCCTCGGGCGCGCCACGGCCGCAGGCGCCTCCGGGGTTCTTTCCCCACCCGTCCGCGGCCCCAGCTCCCGCCGTTCCCCCACAGCAGCCTGGTGGTGGCCGACGCAGCAACCGCCGTGGTGGCCGTAAGCCGCAGCAGCCGGCACAGCAACCTGGGGGCGGTCCGACGCCTGCTGCCCCGCCTCGTCCGCAGCAGCCCTCCCCGCCATGGACCTACGGCACCAACCCCTGGACGGGCGTCGTTCATGCATACACGATGCCGGTGCCCCGGGCTCCTGTTCCGAGCATCCTTGGGGCTCATCCGACGAGCCACCAGGCCTACTTCGCCGGGCTAGGCGCTGCGCCTTACGCCACCCCCTTCCCGGCCCTCCCTGCATCGCCGGCTACGGGTGGCTACAACGCCATGCCCTCTTCTGGTGGGTTCTACCCGCCCCAGGTGCCGCCGCCGTGGGATCCTGCCCTGCTTGCCGCCTTACACTCGGCGCCGTCTCCGAGTAACTACGGTGGTGGCGGCGACTGGCACATGGACTCGGGCGCCACCACTCATATGACACCCTATCCCGTCGCTGATCATACTTGTGAGGCATGCCGTCTTGGCAAACACGTTCGTCTTCCCTTTAGCGAGTCTTCAAACATCTCTACTTTTCCGTTTCAGTTATTGCATAGTGATATTTGGACGTCCCCGGTTGCAAGCAACACGGGCTATATATACTATTTGGTGATATTGGATGATTTCTCTCATTATGTGTGGACATTTCCTCTTCGTCGCAAATCCGACGCCCTCGCCACCCTTACCGCCTTTTATTCTTACGTCACCACACAGTTTGGTCGTCCTATTCTTGCCCTACAAACTGACAACGGAAAAGAGTTTGACAATGCTGCCGTTCGCCACCTCCTTGCTTCTCATGGCACTGTCTTTCGTCTCACTTGTCCTTACACGTCCCAGCAAAATGGCCGCGCCGAGCGAGTCATTCGCACCCTTAACGACTGCGTTCGCACGTTACTCTTCCACTCCAACGTGCCTCCTCGGTTCTGGCCTGATGCGCTCGCCACTGCTAGCCTCCTCCTTAACATCCGCCCATGTCGTCCTCGTTGGAACTATGCCCCTCACCAGCTCCTCTTCGGTGCGGCTCCGTCCTATGATGGTCTCCGCATCTTCGGGTGTCTCTGTTATCCCAGCACCGCCTCCACCACTCCTCATAAACTCGCTCCACGGTCGGTCCCTTGCATCTTTCTCGGTTACCCTCCCAACACAAAAGGTTACCGGTGCTATGATCCCGTGTCCCACCGAGTCTACACATCCCGGCATGTTTACTTTGACGAGTTGGTGTTTCCGTTTCAGCAGGTACCATCACCACCGGCGCCATCTGTCGCGCCTCCCTTGCCGCCGAGCAACATCACGGCCCCGGCTGCGCCCGTGCGAGCTGCCCCGGGTTCGGATGCCCCATCTCGCGGTACCCCGGTCGTGGCTGTCCCCTTGGACGCCCCCGCTGCCGCTGTTCCATCGGCGACCTCTGAGACCGGCTCGACATCCTCCTCGCCGGTCTCCTCTACAGTCCCGTCAGCAGCGGCGGCACCTCTCACCGGTGTGGTCACTCGGGCTCGGACTGGGACATTTCGTCCCAACACGCGCTACACCGCCGACGAGTACGCCTGTGCTGCGTCTACCTCGACTCCGTCTCCACTACCCACCTCCGCTCGCACAGCCCTTCGGGATCCGAACTGGCTTGCTGCTATGCGCGAGGAGTTCGACGCCCTACAGCGCAACCACACGTGGCAGCTTGTCCCGCGACCTCTCCATGCCAATGTCATCACCGGCAAGTGGGTATTTCGCCACAAGACTCGACCCGACGGTTCTCTCGAGCGCTATAAGGCACGATGGGTGGTGCGTGGTTTCCGACAGCGCGCCGGCGTGGACTTCACCGACACCTTCGCCCCGGTTGTGAAACCGGGCACGATTCGCGCCGTTCTCCAGCTCGCTGCCTCTCGCGCCTGGCCAGTCCACCAGCTCGATGTGTCCAATGCTTTCTTGCATGGCCGTCTCACCGAGCAAGTGTTCTGTCAGCAGCCCACTGGTTTCGTCGACACTGCTCATCCGGATCATGTGTGCCTGCTCTCGCGTTCTCTTTACGGGTTGAAGCAGGCTCCTCGGGCCTGGTACCAGCGGATTGCGGCCTTCCTTCAGCAGCAGGGGTTCCGGTCCACTCGGTCCGATGCCTCCCTGTTTGTGTATCACCAGGGAGCTGCCACTGCGTACCTTCTCCTATACGTCGACGACATCATTCTGACTGCGTCTTCGCCCGCGCTCCTGCAGCAGATCACCGCTCGTCTTAGCACGGAGTTCGCCCTCAAGGACTTGGGAGCTCTCCACTACTTCCTCGGCATCGAGGTGGTTCGCCGTGCTACTGGGTTCTTTCTGCATCAGCAGAAGTACGCCTCTGAGCTACTGGAGCGAGCAGGCATGCTTAATTGCAACCCTGCTCCCACGCCTGTCGATACGAAGGCCAAGGTGTCCGCCGTCGAGGGCTCTCCGGCGTCCGACGCTCCTTTCTACCGCTCCATCGTCGGTGCTCTCCAGTACCTTACATTGACGCGGCCGGATCTTCAGTATGCTGTTCAGCAGGTGTGCCTCCACATGCACGCCCCGCGTGACACCCATTGGGCTCTGGTCCGACGTATTCTCCGGTACATACGTGGCACCATGGCCATGGGTCTCACCCTGACGGCGTCCTCCGACACCAGCCTTGTCGCCTACTCCGACGCCGACTGGGCTGGGTGCCCCGACACCAGACGCTCCACCTCCGGCTACTGTGTCTACCTCGGTCCCTCCCTGATCTCGTGGTCGTCTAAACGACAGCCCACTGTCTCGAGGTCGAGCGCTGAGGCTGAGTACAGGGCTGTGGCTAACGCCGTCGCGGAGTGTTCTTGGTTACGACAGCTGCTCCAGGAGTTACTATGTGAGGTTCCCAAGGCCACACTTGTCTACTGCGACAACGTCTCCGCGGTGTACCTCTCTGCCAACCCTGTACATCATCGCCGGACGAAGCATATTGAGCTCGACATCCACTTCGTTCGGGAGCACGTCGCCCTTGGTCGTGTTCGTGTTTTACATGTGCCCACCGATCAGCAGTTCGCCGATGTGATGACGAAGGGACTCCCTACCTCGACCTTCGAGGACGACCTTCGAGGATTTTCGGTCCAGTCTTTGCGTATCGCGCCACGCTTCGACTGCGGGGGGGTGTTGAGCATGTACGTACGTATGTAGGTCTGGGTTTTGTATAGCGTACCTGTAGTGTCTCTCTCCCTCACGTATTCTCTTGTTCCTTGGGAGACAAGACACCGGTCCACCCCTTTGTACCTATATATGTGCTTGATGCACGATCAATGAATCTTATCGATGCAACAATCTCTTTCTCCAAAACTAACAATTAATTATCGTTTTCTAGCGCGGACGTGAGTGGAGATTGAATGGAAAATGCTTATTCTAGGAGACCTAGCGCGCGCATCCGTAGGTCGCCTCGCGCGAGCGTCAGCTGCGTAGCTTACTTGTCTCCTCCTGCGCGGGGTCCACCCATGTGTTGTGGCGCTCTCCAAATTTGTGCTGTGTGTAGACACAATATTATCACAGCTAGTTAACTTTGTCTTTTGTGATTCTGCAATGTTACATACGTCTAAAATCAAATCTGTATCAAGATCGAGTTTCATTGGAGAACACGTGAGATGTTACGAGGTTCCGGGCGTTTGTGTTTCTCCTGATTTTTTGGTGTTACATTCTGTGTTTTCCAAATGTTGTAAACACATGATTTTTTGTAGTAATTGTTTGTGCTTTTAGCGGAGTTTTGACGGCCGCAGCTTCGAGCCCAGCCATGGCGACGGTGGTCTTGGACCTGATGGTGTTTCTTTTGATTGTACACAGTTCGGACCCTTCGGGGTTCTTCCCTTGTTCAGTAAAAAGACTCCGCTCGGTACAGCCTGACCATCACGTTGTATGTAGCGAACCGGTATGAACTAACAAAAAAGATTGTCGGTTGATTCCCTATTTTCCCAAGGGGTAAAAAGCGAAAACAAACAACGTACCAAGATTTTTTACTGCTTTTCTTATTGGGTTTTCTATTTTGGTTCCCACTTCGATAACCATTATTCAGTTTTGCCCCACACGGCCACACCGTTACTTCTCCTCATTTTTTTCCTCCTTGTCGAAACCAGACTCACGAATGCCCAAACTGAAGGGTCGCGGGTAGGCTACACTAGCGCAAATCAAAATTTTCTACCGCATCAACCAATGAACTGCTGCAGCTATAGATCACGGGATTACCACTAGACGCGTTGTGCCGTGCCGAAGTCGGTGAAGCGAGTCGAGGCAGGGTAGACGTACAATCCTCTCCGATCCAGTCGCTCCCACGAACAGATCACACGAACAGCTCCTCTCGGCGGTTCGTCCAAGTGCTCCAAGTGTAGCACCTCTATCGGTATCCACACGTACGGCGTGGAGGCGCCGCTCGCCGGACTGCTAGGTCCGCGCGGGCGGCAGGGGCGTGGCGAGACGGTGGCTGGGTGGATTGTGGTACGGAAATGGGCAACCCTAAAACGTCCAGCCTCCTCTCCTTATATAGACCTCCCCATATTGGGCTGCCTCAACTGAAGCCCATTCTGGAGTCTATTCCAGCCCAACTCGGATCCAATCCGAATTCTGCCTTCACTGCCTTAAGTGTGTGACCCTTAGGTTCACGCACGTTTAGACATGACACGAGTACACCTACTCGGCCAATAGTTGGTAGCGGCTTCAAGCAAAACGTGCCAACTCCCAAACGCACATAAAGATCTTATCGGACGAACCATCACAATATTTATGCCATTCCCTTTGCCTCACGATATTAGGTCAAGCCTCCAGCTGACCACTCTTTCTCGATCCTGTGATTCGGAATCCCATACTAGGTTAACTTTTTAACCTTATGTAGCACAGCCATGCATTTCTGGATCCGATCACTCGAGGGGCCCAGAGAAATATCTCTCTCAAGAAGAGAGGGGGCAAATCACATCTTGACTGACCATGCTCCGCAGCATGTTTCACGACAAACCCGTAAACTACCTTTATAGCTACCCTTTCACGGTATAGCGTTTGATAGCCCCAAAGTAGGTCGATTCACATCTCGGGTACATGCGACAATCTCAGGTCTAGGAACAAAGCATACACATCGTGTAGTGAGAGAACTATGAACATTGTTGCATCGTCTCAAGGTGGGTCAGTCCAACTCTATGTTCATAACATAAGTCCACATTATTGGTTTAACATCTCCATATCTATGACTTGTGACACATAGTCATCAACCAATACATGTGCTAGTCTAATATTCAAGTGTGTCCTCACATGAACTCCGACTAGGGACATATTTAGAATAACCATACAAGTAATGAGTTTCACAAACAAGTCACGTACTTGCCAATCAATACAAAGACATTATTCAAGGCACATTATTATAAATCATGGATACATCGAAATATCATCATCTCTATGATTGCCTCTCGGGCATATTTCCTACAGTCTCCCACTTGCACTAGAGTCAATCTAGAAGATATCTAATACCCATAGCTCTTGTGTGCTTGTCATGATTCTTCTGCGTGAGAGGCTTTGTCAACGGATCAGCGACATTCAGATCCGTATGTATTTTGCACAAGTTTATTTCACCTCGTTCGATGTGCTGCCGAATGAGATGAAACCGCCGCATGAAGTGTTTGGTCTTCTGGTGATTCCTTGGCTCCTTGGCTATCACAATGGTTCCACTGTTGTCACAGTAGAGATCCAATGGACTAGACGCACTAGGGACCACACCGAGATCAGTAAGGAACTGCTTTATCCAAACACTTTCCATGCTAGCTTCTACCGCAGCATAATACTCGGCCTCCATTGTAGAATGAGCAACCGTGTCCTGCTTGGAACTCTTCCAGCTAACCGCCCCACCGTTCAACGTGAACACATAGCCCGATTGCGACTTGGAATCATCCACATCGGTTTGGAAACTAGCATCGGTGTAACCATTTACAACGAGCTCCTCCTCACCTCCGTAAACTAGGAACATATCCTTAGTCCTTTTCAAGTACTTAAGGATATTCTTTACCGCTGTCCAGTGACTCTCACCGGGATCAGCTTGGTACCTGCTCGTAACACTTAGAGCATAAGAAACATCTGGGCGAGTACAAGTCATTGCATACATGACAGATCCAATTGCCGAAGCGTATGGGATCTTTCTCATGCGCTCTTTCTCATCAGTAGTCGAAGGACACTGAGTCTTGCTAAGATTTATGCCATGAGACATAGGCAAGAACCCTTTCTTTGCCTCTTCCATGCCGAACCGTTCGAGCACTTTGTCAATGTATGTACTCTGGCTTAATCCTATTAGCCTCTTTGATCTATCTCTATAGATCTTAATTCTCAGAATGTATGCCGCTTCCCCTAAGTCCTTCATCGAAAAACTATTCTTCAATGAGGTCTTAATGGATTCAAGCATAGGAATGTCATTTCCAACTAGCAATATGTCATCCACATACAAGATTAGAAATACGAGCGAGCTCCCACTATTTTCTTGTAAACACAAGACTCTGATTCGATTTTGATGAAGCCAAATCCTTGGACCACTTCATCAAAACGAATATTCCAACTCCGAGACGCTTGCTTCAGTCCATAAATGGACTTCCAAAGTTTGCAAACCTTTCCAGCGTTTTTAGGATCGACAAAACCCTCGGGCTACATCATATACACGTCCTCGGAAAGGTATCCATTCAGGAAAGCCATCTTGACATCCATTTTCCATATCTCATAATCAAAATATGCAGCAATAGCTAGAATTATCCGAATAGATTTAAGCATCACTACGGGCGAGAAAGTCTCCTCGTAGTCAACTCCTTGAACTTGTCAAAAACCTTTTGCGACAAGCCGAGCTTTATAGATGTGAACATTTCCATCCATATCAATCCTCTTCTTATAGATCCATTTGCACTCGATGGTTTTATGGCCATCAGGCAGGTCAACCAAGTTCCAAACTTGATTGTCACTCATGGACTCTATTTCGGATCTCATGGCACTTTGCCATTTCTCAGAGTCTGGGTCCTTCATCGCTTCTGCATAGGTCGAAGGCTCATCATTGTCCAACAACAATATTTCCCGCGTATCATTGTCTAACAACAATATTAGTTGCGGTGCATGTACTGCCACGGGTTCCTCAACTCGTTCTGCCATGATGGCATCACTCGTCGAGTCCTCCCCGGTGGGCTCAACTTGAACTTCATCAAGCTGCACCGTTCTTCCACTTGTCCCCTTAGTGAGAAACTCTTTCTCTAGGAAAACTCCGTTTCGAGCGGCAAACACTTTGCCCTCTTCTCGGTTGTAGAAGTAATATCCATAAGTTTCCTTTGGATATCCCACGAAAATGCATTTATCCGACTTGGGTGTGAGCTTGTCCGACTGAAGTCGCTTGACAAAAACGTCACAACCCCAAATCTTTAGAAAATACAAGTTGGGACTCTTCCCATACCACATCTCATATGGCGTCTTAACTACGGATTTAGATGGTACCCTGTTTAGTGTAAGAGCTGCTGATTCTAGAGCGAAACCCCCAAATGACAATGGTAGATCTGACTGGCTCATCATCGATCGAACCATGTCCAACAAAGTTCGATTACGCCGTTCGGAAACCCCGTTTCTTTGAGGCGTTCCAGGCGGCGTTAGTTGAGGAGCAATTCCACAACTCTTCAGATGATTGCTAAATTCGTGGCTCAAATATTCTCCTCCACGATCTGATCATAGAGCCTTAATTTTCTTGCCACGTTGATTTTCTACTTCGTTCTGGAACTCTTTGAACTTTTCAAAAGTTTCAGACTTATGCTTCATTAGGTAGACATATCCATATCTACTAAAGTCATCAGTGAAAGTTATGAAGTAGTGAAAACCACCTCTTGCAGTCGTGCTCATTGGTCCGCATACATCAGTATGTATGAGTTCCAACAAGTCTGTCGCCCTCTCAGGAGAACCATTGAAGGGCGATTTGGTCATCTTACCAAGCAAACAAGGTTCGCATGTCTCGTATGATTCAAAATCAAACGAAGTTAAAAGACCATCCGCATGGAGCTTCTTCATGCGTTTTTCACTTATATGACCCAAACGACAATGCCAAATATAGGTGGGATTCAAATCATTAGGCCGAAGCCTTTTAGCACTTATGTTATAGATATGCGCATCATCATGAGCATCATCAGGATTCAAAATAAACAACCCATTCACAATGGATGCAAAAGCCACAAACATATCATTCTTAGAGATTAAACAACCATTGTCTGTACTCGCAAATGAATAACCATCTCGCATCAAACATGAAGGAGAAATAATGTTTCGACTCAAAGCTGGAACGTAATAACAATTATTCAATTCCATGACAAATCCTGACGGGAGGTGCAGTTGCATGATGCCCACGGACAACGCAGCAACCTTTGCATTATTTCCGACGCGAAGATCAACTTCTCCTTGTCTCACGCTTCTACTCCTTACTAGCCCCTGCATCGATTTGCAAATATGAGCAACCGATCCGGTATCAAATACCCAAGAGTTAATAAGAGAGTCAGTGAGAAAAATCTCTATAACATTAACGACAAGCGTACCTGAGCTGGAAGTCTTACTTCCACTCTTCTTCAAATAAGCGAGGTACTTGGTGCAGTTTCTCTTCCAGTGTCCAGTATCATGACAGTAGTAGCATTCAGTGTCAGGCTTAGGTCCATCCTTGGGCTTAGGTTTGGCTTGGAGATCGCATCTTTAGCCTTTCCCTTTCCCTTGGCCTTACCATGCTTCTTAAAGCTGGGCTTGTTCTGCACAGCCAACACTTGGCCATGCCCTGCACACTTCTTAATGTCACATTCTGCCGTCTTGAGCATCCCACAAAGTTCATTAAGGTCCTTCTCCACCCCATGCATATGGTAGTTCGAAATGAAATTCCCATAGCTGGCTGGAAGCGACGCTAAAATGAAATCAGTGGCCAACTCTCGGCCCAATGGAAAACCAAGTTTGTCCAAAGTCTGTGTGTAACCAAGCATCTTGATCACGTGCGGGCCTACTGCTGCTCCTTCAGCTAGCTTGCATTCACCAAAGGCCTTAGCGACATTGAACCTTTCAGTCCTGGCCTGGGTCTGGAACATGTCCTTAAGCGCAACGATCATATCGTATGCTTCCTGACCATCAAACTGCTTTTGAAGGTCGGGTTCCATGCAAGCAAGCATAAGGCAGCTAACCTCAAGAGACTCATCACATGCTCTCTTGTAGGCAGCCCTAATGGCAGCTGTGTCGGTGTCAAGAGGTTCATCTGGTAATGGGGTATCCAGAACACTTTCCTTCTTATCAGCCCTGAGAACAATTCTCAGATTCCGGATCCAATCCGAATAGTTTGTTCCAGTTAACTTTTCTTTCTCAAGGATGGAACGCAAAGCAAAAGGGGTGGGTTGGTTACGTGCCATTGATCTACAACAGAAAACATGCAAAATACTAAGACAAAAATCCATGATAGAGTAAAACATTAAACAATTTAATATGGTCTACTCCCACTAAAACCAACATCCCTCTATTGGTACTTAGTGATTCAAGATCCACAATGAACAAGTCAACTAGTGATATTAAACATCACTGCTAGATGACAAGGTCGATTGGTAAGCAACACTTTGCTAATCATATCACATATGACTCTTGTTGTTGGGTGACATCCCTATGTCAAAACTCCAACCTTTATGCCCCAAGGCGCTTAACCGTTAAGATTACCTTGATGAGTAAACCAACCCTTTATGCGTGTAAGCTACCGGTAGATGGCATCCTGCTGCAACAGAACTACCACCTAACCAATACAAACCCATCTAGTCAACGAAAACTGAGGTACCCCGCTGCAACGGACCCACCATCAATTGTAGAAGATATGGGATGGTGCAAGGTTTAGTTGGGGGGCTCGTTAACTTAACATTTGTGAGGGATCGTTCTACTTCCACGAATCTAACATGCATAGGAGTAAAACAACAGGAATAGCAATCACATAGTTGTGACACAGTATGGCCCGTTTCTCATGGTGATCTCCATCTCCATAGAACCTGTCCACCATGATGATCTCCAGCTCCATGGTTCATGAGTGCCATCCCTCCGAGTGATGAGTCCTCCAAGAACTACTACAAGCTATTACGCCTAACAGCTAGTAAAGTAAATTACATGGAGTGAAAGAATCATCACAAGTCGGCACGCAGGCCGTTAATACAATAAGTGACAACACATTTGGCTCCTGCCGTGTTGACGTACTCACGACACGCAGGTCATGAAAAATTACACACATGCATCACATACACATGGGCCATACCGGTCACAAGTCACAAATCAGCAAAAACGAGTTAGACGTTCTAACGACGAAACTTGCAACCCCTATAACTCTCTTTTTCGTTCACAAACTTTTTCGATCCGAGGTCATATGCAAAAGTTATGGCTGAAATGCCAAGCATGTCTCAGATCTGCAGATTACCCGTTACCGGTGTTAGATTCGATCTATCACCCCGCGCATCTCATGCACATAAATATGATCTATATTCTGATTCGACCAATCTTATTGAGCTTCGCGTGCTGCTATTGGATTTACGTGTCACAGTCTACCCCGATGGCGGAAACCGACCGGTAGGGGTAAGTCGTTCGATGACCTCTTGCAACACGATCACGGAAACAGATCACAGATCGAAACGAAATTGCAACGGACAACCGATCACATCGGCCAAACCCCATCTTCATATCATATATGCAGATGATCCGAACCTATAACAAGGCAGCATCGGATCTGATACCACTGAAGGGTCGCGGGTAGGCTACACTAGCGCAAATCAAAATTTTCTACCGCATCAACCAAGGAACTGCTGCAGCCATAGATTACGGGATTACCACTAGACGCGCTGTGCCGGGCCAAAGTCGGTGAAGCGAGTCGGGGTAGGGTAGACGTACAATCCTCTCCGATCCAGTCGCTCCCACGAACAGATCACACGAACAACTCCTCTCGGCGGTTCGTCCAAGTGCTCCAAGTGTAGCACCTCTATCGGTATCCACACGTACGGCGTGGAGGCGCCGCTCGCCGGACTGCTAGGTCCGCGCGGGTGGCAGGGGCGTGGCGAGACGGTGGCTGGGTGGATTGTGGTGCGGAAATGGGCAACCCTAAAACGTCCAGCCTCCTCTCCTTATATAGACCTCCCCATATTGGGCTGCCTCAACTGAAGCCCATTCTGGAGTCTATTCCAGCCCAACTCGGATCCAATCCGAATTCTGCCTTCACTGCCTTAAGTGTGTGACCCTATAGGTTCACGCACGTTTAGACATGACACGAGTACACCTACTCGGCCAATAGTTGGTAGCGGCTTCTAGTAAAACATGCCAACTCCCAAACGCACATAAAGATCTTATCGGACGAACCATCACAATATTTATGCCATTCCCTTTGCCTCACGATATTAGGTCAAGCCTCCAGCTGACCACTCTTTCTCGATCCTGTGATTCGGAATCCCATACTAGGTTAACTTTTTAACCTTATGTAGCATGGCCATGCATTTCTGGATCCGATCACTCGAGGGGCCCAGAGAAATATCTCTCTCAAGAAGAGAGGGGCAAATCCCATCTTGACTGACCATGCTCCACAGCATGTTACACGACAAACCCATAAACTACCTTATGTAGCGTTTGATGGCCCCAAAGTAGGTCGATTCACATCTCGGGTACATGCGACAATCTCAGGTCTAGGGACAAAGCATACACATCGTGTAGTGAGAGAACTATGAACATTGTTGCGTCGTCTCAAGGTGGGTCAGTCCAACTCTATGTTCATAACATAAGTCCACATTATTGGTTTAACATCTCCATGTCTATGACTTGTGAAACATAGTCATCAACCAATACATGTGCTAGTCTAATATTCAAGTGTGTCCTCACATGAACTCCGACTAGGGACATATTTAGAATAACCATACAAGTAATGAGTTTCACAAACAAGTCACGTACTTGCCAATCAATACAAAGACATTATTCAAGGCACATTATTATAAATCATGGATACATCGAAATATCATCATCTCTGTGATTGCCTCTCGGGCATATTTCCTACACAAACTGTGCGTTTCCGTCGAGTCAACCATTTTAACTGTTCATGGACTAAGATCTGAAACATGTGGGCCCACTTAAAGCTCACAAGTGGGGCCGGTTATAAAATTGCAAGTGAATTCCAATAAAATGGTGCGAGTGAATTCAATTATCTAGGGGGTGCGCCTTCTATTGCCCATTGTCTTCGTTCACTATGATCCTCATATTTGGGGAAATGATATGAGTGAATTCAACCGAGAAAGGTTTACTTAGGGCGGAGAGTGCTTTTTGAGCACGGGCTCTATAAAGCCCTTTTTGAATTTCTTTACATCAACATTTTGAAGTTTCAAAAAAATGTGAAAAAATCCTAAGTATTGTCAATGATGTATTCTAGACAAAAATGACAAATGCTAACTAATCTGGAAAACAATTGCACTATTCACATCTCAAATCTAGATATTTGCCATTTATACACAATCCAAAATACATAATTTTCGCGTTGATTTTTCCACACTAGTAAAAATAATGATTATCTAAATTTAGGATTTTTCACATTTTTTCGAAACTTAAAAAATATTCTTTTTCTTTTGATTTTTTTTAGAAAAGGGCTCTCCAGATCACTACACTTTTTATGAGGGGTATCTCCAAGGCCTTCTTCCCATTAGGAATGGGTTCCTGAGAGACGCCCTAAAAATTACTGTCATATACATAAAAAATGACCCAAGTTTTTGCAGCATGCCCTAAAAAGTTGGGTTTGGTGCTACAAATTTGGAAAAATGGCTGCACACACGACCAGCCGTCACTTCGTCTTCATCCCACCGCCCTCCCACCGCCCGTTGCTCCCCCGCACCGGCGACGATTCCCGCCGCCATAAACCCCGCCACACTTATACACTGGCAAATACAGCCGGCCCATTCCCCGCCGCGTCGTTTCCCCCAAATTTCGGGGCTGATTTGTGCACTGCTCCCTCGCGTGAGAAGCATCACTGGCTTCCGTAGCGTTCAGTTACAGCCCTCCGATCGCTGGTCATCGGAGATCACCCAGAACAGACCTCGATGTTGGATCCCGAACTCGCCGCCATCACATTTAACGTGGTGGCGTGGTGGTTTGGCCGCCCACGCGGCGAGCTCAACTTCCCAGAATTTGAGAGCAGGAGGTTGCTGAGTTCCTCGCCCGGGAGGTTGGCAGGGTGACTCGCAAGCAAGAGCTGGGGAACCGCCACGCGTACGTGCAACTGAACATCGTCGAACAACGAGTGCGGCCATGGAGAGGCTTTGCCATGAGTACTCGGAGCTCGTACAGGCGCAGATGGAGTTTGACGCTGAGATGGACACAAAGAAGCGAGCTTCGACGTCCCTAGAGAAGTCTGGCCCCTCCACCATCACCAACTTGTCTTCGGACTCCGATGAGTCATTCGATGCCTTCTAGAATAGTCTTGACACTCCGATGACGATTATCGAAGATATAATATCAAAGTCAAAGTAGTGTCACCCGGTCTAGGTAGTATCGAAGTCGAGGTAGTGTTAATGCCATCTAGAATAGTCTTGGCCTAAACTCCGATGATGATTACCGAAGACGAGGTACTATCAAAGTCGAAGTAGAGTCAAAGGGGTCGAGGTAGTGTCAATGCCATCTAGAATAGTCTTGGCCTAAACTCCGATGATGATAACCGAAGACAAGGTACTATATATCAAAGTCAAAGTAGTGTCAAAGGGTCAAGGTTGTATCAAAATCGAGGTAGTGTCAAAGGTCCAACTAGTATTAGATTCGTAGAATGGAAGTCAAGGTTTAGTGTCAAATATCTATTTAAAATGTCCAAAGTGCCAAACTACTGTGTAGAAGGTTTCGTACAAGTGTCAAAATATGTGCCCAACGGTTGATGTATTGTTCAATGGCGAAGGTTTTCATTATCTAGAACGTGTGAAAAAAGGCCAAATATTAGGTGCTCTCAATATTCGCCCAAAAAAACCCAAGATAGATCTAGCGCAGGGGAGTTGGGGTAAAGACAAGGTATCTAAAGCTTTTCTACCTGGACGTTTGTTAGGACTGGATTACATCAGTAAATACATCAGCAATTGCTCACGTTTCATATACAGGCTATCTGCAAATGTATTACGGTTCATGTAACGAGATGTGAGGGCACCTCCAACGGCGGCCCGCATACGGACAGGCCCTGTCCTAATCTGTCCAGACAGACAGAGGAGCCGCTCCAACGGGCCGGCGCAAAGGGACAAGTGTCCGCGCGGACATGTTTTTCGCCCCAAACCTGGCCCAAGTTTGGTTCAGATTTGGGGGAGAAACGGATAGGCTCGTTGTCCGCCCTTTGTCCTCCTTGTCCGCGTCGGGCCTAGTCGCCAGCCACACAATCCCCTTTCTTCCCCTCCTCCCAAAACTCGACCGGCCGCCGCCGTCCCCATTCTCTTCGGCAGCAACAAGGGCTGCCTTGCGCCGCCGTTTGCGTTGTGCGCCGCGACCCTCCGCTTCCCGGGTACCTCTCCAAAGGCCGCCTTCCTCTCATCTTCTCTGGTATCGGTACTGGCAAGCTTACCTCGTTCCCGGCCTAGAGGACAAGGCAGGGAGGCCGGTGGACATCCTGCTCGCTGATGACGTGCAACACACGTTCGTTGGGAGACCCCAAGATGAAGGTATGATGTAGTCCAGCAGCAAGTTTTACCTCAGTATGAAACCAAGGTTATCGAACCAGTAGGAGCAGTAGCACTTCAGAAGGTTGTCAGTGACGCCGTTACTCGATCACCGACGTGGAACCTGCACACAACACAGTCAAACTATTTTGTCCCAACGAAACAGTGAGTTTGTCAATCTCACCGGCTTACTGAAAACAAAGGATTAAACGTATGGTGTGGAAAACAGTGTTTAATTGCAGAAGTAAAAGAGAACAATGATTACAGTTGGTGGTTTTATCAGTGTAAAAGAATAGACCAGGGTCCACAGTTCACTAGTGGTGTCTCTCCATAAAGATAAACGACATATTGGGTAAACAAATTACAGCGGGCAATTGATAAAATATTGAGCGCATGACAATGCATACATATATGACAAGATGGCTACCATGATATTTAATTGGGCATTATGACAAAATACATATACCGTTATCCAACCGCATCTATGACTAATAATCCACCTTCAGGTTGACATCCGTGTTCCCCGTTGGTATTAAGTTGCAAGCAACGGATAATCGCATTAAGCAATGTGCGTAAAGTAAACAAATACATATGACCGTGGACATAGCATTGTTATGTTACCCCTATTAGCAACAGCACATCCACAACCTTAGGCGTTGCTGTCACTCGCCCAGATTACTGGAGACTGAACCCACTATCTAGCATAAATACTCACTCTTGGAGTTACAAGCATCTACTTGGCCAAATCATTACTAGTAACGGAAAGCATGCAAGATCATAAATAACATGTATCATAGATTAATAATCAACTTGATCATAGTATTCAATATTCATCGGATCCCAGCAAACACAACATGTAGCATTACAATAAGATGATCTGATCATGTTAGGCAGCTCACAAGATCTAAACATGATGGCACAAAGTGGAGAGACAACCATCTAGCTACTGCTATGGACCCGTAGTCCAAGGATGAACTACTCACGCATCACTCCGGAGGCAGGCATGGTGATGTAGAGCCCTCCGGTGATGATTCCCCTCTCCGGCAGGGAGTGGGAAGAGGTTCTGGACCCTCCCGAGCTAGGGTTGACGACGGCGGCGCCTCTGAAACTTTTCGTGGAATATGACTCGGGTATCTAGGGTTTTTGCATCGGGGGAATAATAGGCGAAAGGGCGGCGGCTGGAGAGCCCCGAGGGGCCCACACCACCCTAGGGCGCGGGCCCACCCTTGGCCGCGCCCAGGGGGCGTGTGGAGCCTCCTGGCTCTTCTCCGTCTCCCCTCTGGACTCCATGTGAGTCTCGATAAAATAGGGACCTCCGTAAATTTTCGTCCAATTCCGAGAATATTTCCAGACTAGCTTTTCTGGAATACAAAAACAGCAGAAAACAGGAACTGGCACTGTGGCATCTTGTTAATAGGTTAGTCCCAAAAAATGTATAAAAGTGACATAAAGTGGATGCAAAACATGTAACAATTGGTATAATATCATCATGGAACATCAAAAATTATAGATACGTTTGAGACGTATCAGCATCCCCAAGCTTAGTTCCTGCTCGTCCTCGAGTAGGTAAACGATAAAACAATATAATTTTTGAGGTGACATGCTACCATCATAATCTTGATCATATAATATTGTAAGGCACATGTAAATGAATGAAGTGATCCAAGTCAATGGTCTATAGTTTGCTATCAAATAGATAATGAGTAAACAATTGAATCACACAAGCTAAACTTTTCATGAATATACTTTGGAGACAATGCATCCAAGTTCACATAAGAGTTAACTCATAAAGCAATAGATTCTAACAAAAGGTATTTAACCAACACAAAGGAAGATTTAAGTTTCAGCATTTGCTTCAACTTTCAACATATTTATCTCATGGATATTGTCAACACAAAGCAATATAATAAGTCCAATATGTAGCATATAACAAATGTTGTACAAAGTTGACACTAGTGTTTGCTTGTGGAAGATAGAAAGAATAGGAAAACTGACTCAACATAAAAGTAAAAGAAAGGCCCTTCGCAGAGGGAAGCAGGGATTAAATCATGTGCTAGAGCTTTTTATTTTTGAAATCATATAGAGAGTAAAAATTAAGTTTTGAGAGGTGTTTGTTAATTGTCAACGAATGGCAGCGGATGAAAACAGTATTCTCCCTATCAAACAGACTTTTAAGAGCGGCTCCCATGAAGGACGTTATTTCTACCAGCAAGGCAGATCATCCCTCTTTCTCTTTTGTTTACACATGCAGATGTTTCACTGAGTAATCAGTTGACAAAATGTGAAGAGAATTAAGCGGTTAAAGTTGTAATTAATTGGGACTGGGCACCCCGTTGCCAGCTCTTTTTGCAAAATTAATAGATAAGCGGATGTATATGCCGCTAGTCTGGTGGTAAAGTCTGTTTGACAAGTTGAATAAAGAATAACCCACTACTTCCTCATGAGCTAGTAAACATTGACACAAAAAGGAATAATAACAGTTTTGAATAATTTAAAGGTAGCACATGAAAAATTTACTTGGAGTGGCAAGGAAATACCACATATAGGTAGTTATGGTGGACACAAATGGCATGGATTTTGGCTCAAGGATTTGGATGCACGAGAAGCATTCCCTCTCAGTACAGAGTTTAGGCTAGCAAGGTTATGTAAGCAAACAAGAATATCAACCAGTACACCAAGTTTTATATGACCAACATATTGCAAACATTATAAGACTTCACACCGTCTTCCTTGTTAACCAAACCCTTTTATTAGAAAATATCTAGACCTTAGAGATACCACTCATGCAAACCAAATTTCAACAAGCTTTACGGTAGTTCTTCACTAATGGGCTTAACTTACATGATGCAAAAGTTTAATCATGATCTACTTGTTAACTCAAAACAATTGACAAGTATCAAATTATCCAAATTAGTGATCTACAAGAATATGCAAGTCTTTTCCATTATACCATTTACCACATGCAACATTTTCTGTTCCAACCAAACACCAATCAATTTATTTCAATAACTCTCCAAACAAGTATAAGTGAAGCAAGAGAGTACTTTCTTTAAAAGAACTAATAGCTCTGACAAGAGATACATGAAAACAAGAGCTAAAAGCTGAACGCTAGATATGAATACTCAACAAATATAAGTGAAGAATAGGAGTATTCTCATGAAAAAGCGGAGCGTGTCTCTCTCCCAATCAAGAATGCTAGGGTCCAATCAAGTTGATTACAAAATGAAAATAAAAATAAATACTGAAAATAAAAGCACACAGACGCTCCAAGAACAGCACATATGATGTGAAAGAATAAAAATATAGTTTCACTAGAGATGACCTGATAATTTTGACGATGAAGAAGGGGATGCCTTGGGCATCCCCAAGCTTAGACGCTTGAGTCTTCTTGAAATATGCTGGGGAGATCCATGGGAGCCTCCCCAAGCTTAAGCTCTTCACTCTTCTTGATCCTATTATATCACTCTTCTCTTTGACCCTTGAAAACTTCCTTCACACCAAACTCAAAGTAAATCTCATTAGAGGGTTAGTGCATAATCAAAAACTCACATGTTCTGTAAGGACGCAATATGACCGTTACTTTAAACATTAGCTACTGCCACTGATGTTATGTGAAGCTCTTCCACCCAAAAAAGAATTCCACTCAACACTAGTAAAAGAGAGAATGCAAAATAAAAGACATAATCTGTCTAAAACAGAACAGTCCGCAAAGACGAATTTTTTCGAGGCACTTACGCGCTCAGATCGAAAAACTTTGAACTAACAAAAGATGCAGACATACATAAAGATTACGCACAAAAATTTCAGATTTAAATCACATTCTGGTGATTTTAGAGAATTAATACGGTGAACACAAGAAATCTGTTTCTGCGCAGCAATCAAAATTTAGCATCATCTTATCATTAGAGACTACTCTTGGCACAACAATGCGAAAAAGTAAAGATACAAAGGAGTTGCTACAGAAGTAAACAATCTCCTTGACTAAAAACTGAAAACAAAAGATAAAGGGTTGCCTCCCTAAAGCGCTTTCTTTAATGCCTTTTAGCTAGGCTAGATTTTAATGATGCTCTCATAAGAATAAGAGTTGAAAACAAAAGAGAGCATCAAGAGGCAAATATCAAACACATTTAAGTCTAACCCACTTCCTATGCAAAGGAATCTTGTAATAAAATAAATTTGAAGCATAAAGCAACTAGCATAGAAAGATGAAACAAATGCAACTTCAAAACTTTCAACATAAAGAGAGGTGTTTTAGTGACTTGAAAACTTTTACAACCATATTTTCCTCTTCATAATAACTTTCAGTAGCATCATGAACAAACTCAACAATATAACTATCACATAAAGCATGCTTTTCATGATCTACAAACACATAATTTTTATTAAGCTAAAAAACAGTGGGTTATTAAACCCACTTTTGACAATAGTAGTATAATTAATATCATTAAATACATAGGACCATCATCAAGAGAATTATCATATATAAGATTAGGGAGCACATTTTTACTTTCTGCAATTTCCTCTTTTACTGAGTCAAGGAGGGTGTTTACTTCAAATTTATCAAAAGGAGATATTTCAATAGAATCATGACATTCAACAATATAGCACTCTTCCTCCTTAGGTAGGCATGGAGGGTAACCAAATAATGTAAGAGTTAAAGAGTTACTATCTTTAGAAGGTAGATCCTCCTTTTGTTCTTCACTCTCCTCCTCTTTTTCATCCAATGAGATCATAGTTTCAGCAATTTCTTCTTCCATAGGTCCCTGAAAGGAAGCAAGTTGTTCTGGGAATAAGTTTTCTCAAGAAATTTAGTGATATAAGGATTATCATTGTAATATTCAAGGCAGTAACCAAGTATCTCGGAATTCTAGACTTATAAGGGGCATCATCACCCTGAAGCACACAAGCAATTTCATAAGCACCCTTAAAAAAAAAAATTCTTCAATTTTTTCAAGATTGACAAAGTCATAGTTTCCTTTAGCATAAGAAGCCAAAGTCTCATCATCATTATAATCACATTGAAAAGGGAGGTGTTTATGCCTCCTACAGCAAAAAGATTCATTAAAGCAGTAGGATTCATCATAAGTAGAGCACAAGTTTCTAGCAAAACAATTCAATTTATATATTGTACCCATAAGTGTTCCCCTTTTCGAGACAAGCGGTATTCCTTATAATAATTTTGTTGTTCCTCCATGAACCCACTTAGCCAACAAGATTTTGTTTCCATTGATAGCAAGTAAACAAAAAGACATAATAACAAACCGAAATAAACTGATGCAGGAAACTAATTTTTTTGTGTTTTTGATAATTAAAAGCAAACAAGATAAAATAAACTAAGCAAGACAAAAACAAAGTAAAAAGATTGGAAGCGTGAAACTCCCCTTGCAGAAGTCTGCTGACTCCCCGGCAACGGCGCCAGAAAAAGCTGTTGTAGGGAGTTTGCAGAGCTTCCTGAAATACTTCTACTCCCCGGCAACGGAGCCAGAAAAAGAGCTTGATAACGTGCAACACACGTTCGTTGGGAGACCCCAAGAGGAAGGTATGATGTAGTCCAGCAGCAAGTTTTCCCTCAGTATGAAACCAAGGTTATCGAACCAGTAGGAGCAGTAGCACTTCAGAAGGTTGTCAGTGGCGGAATGTGATGCGGCGCAACACCAGGGAATCCGGCGCTGACGTGGAACCTGCACACAACACAATCAAACTACTTTGTCCCAACGAAACAGTGAGGTTGTCAATCTCACTGGCTTGCTGAAAACAAAGGATTAAACGTATGGTGTGGAAAACAGTATTTAATTGCAGAAAGTAAAAGAGAACAATGATTGCAGTTGGTGGTTTTATCAATGTAAAAGAATGGACCGGGGTCCACAGTTCACTAGTGGTGTCTCTCCATAAAGATAAACGACATGTTGGGTAAACAAAATACAGCTGGGCAATTGATAAAATATTGAGCGCATGACAATGCATACATATATGACAAGATGGCTAACATGATATTTAATTGGGCATTACGACAAAATACATAGACCGTTATCCAACCGCATCTATGACTAATAATCCACCTTCAGGTTGACATCTGTGTTCCCCGTTGGTATTAAGTTGCAAGCAACGGATAATCGCATTAAGCAATGTGCATAAAGTAAACAAATACATATGACCGTGGACATAGCATTGTTATGTTACCCCTAGTAGCAACAGCACATCCACAAACTTAGGTGTTGCTGTCACTCGCCCAGATTACTGGAGACTGAACCCACTATCTAGCATAATACTCACTCTTGCAGTTACAAGCATCTACTTGGCCAAAGCATCTACTAGTAACGGAAAGCATGCAAGATCATAAATAACATGTATCATAGATTAATAATCAACTTGATCATAGTATTCAATATTCATCGGATCCCAGCAAACACAACATGTAGCATTACAATAAGATGATCTTGATCATGTTAGGCAGCTCACAAGATCTAAACATGATGGCACAAAGTGGAGAGACAACCATCTAGCTACTGCTATGGACCCGTAGTCCAAGGATGAACTACTCACGCATCACTCCGGAGGCAGGCATGGTGATGTAGAGCCCTCCGGTGATGATTCCCCTCTCCGGCAGGGTGCCGGGAAGAGGTTCTGGACCCACCCGAGCTAGGGTTGACGACGGCGGCGCCTCTGGAACTTTTCGTGGAATATGACTCGGGTATCTAGGGTTTTTGCATCGGGGGGAATAAATACGCGAAAGGGCGGCGGCTGGAGACCCCGAGGGGCCCACACCACCCTAGGGCGTGGGCCCACTTCTGGCCGCGCCCAGGGGGCATGTGGAGCCTCCCTGGCTCTTCTCCGTCTCCCCTCTGGACTCCGTGTATGTCTCGATAAAATAGGGACCTCCGTAAATTTTCGTCCAATTCCGAGAATATTTCCAGACTAGTTTTTCTGGAATACAAAAACAGCTGAAAACAGGAACTGGCACTGTGGCATCTTGTTAATAGGTTAGTCCCAAAAAATGTATAAAAATGACATAAAGTGGATGCAAAACATGTAACAATTGGTATAATATCATCATGGAACATCAAAAATTTAAATACGTTTGAGACGTATCACTCGCCGCCATACCCCATTACACTCGGCCGTTGCACCGGAGTCGGCCGCGAAGTCCACCGCCCGGAAGGTTTTTGACGAAAGGTATAGGAGAGTCTTTCTCTATTTTTGTTGCAAAAATGATGTAAACTCTTCGTTAATTTGTTTGTTTTGTTTAGATGGACAGTGATGATGAGTTCTTTTACAAGACCTTCATCGATACGTCGGACGAGTCATCCGACAATGATACCGAGATCATGATGGTCGCGGCCACTCTCATCCACAACTTCAACCAGGCCGCATGGCCTCGGCATGTTGGCTCGGTTGTTGGAAGGGCTCCGGCGTTGGATCGTGACCGGGAAACGGGTCACTTCCAACTTTGGAAGGATTATTTCCACCCCGTCAAGCCAACATATCCGGATCACAAGTTTCGTCGCCGTTTTCGGATGTCAAGGCCCGTGTTCATGCGTCTACTCGAATCAGTGAGGGCATATGATGACTACTTCGAGGCCAAACCTGATTGTACTGGTATGTATGGTTTCTCTTCTTACCAGAAGTGCACGGCAGCTATACGGATGCATGCATATGGAGTAGCCGGTGATCTAGTAGATGAATATTTGCGCATGAGCGAGTCAACTTACCTAGACTCCATGTATCGGTTCTGTGAAGCTGTAGTTCAGGTGTTTGGTCCTGAGTACTTGAGAGAGCCAAATGTTGAAGACACTGCCCGTCTTCTGACCATGAACTCGAGCAGAGGCTTTCCTGAAATGCTTGGGTGCATAGATTGTATGCATTGGGAGTGAAAGAACTGTCCTTTTGCTTGGCAGGGACATGTTGGAGAGTGCACAGTCATACTTGAGGCCGTTGCATCTAAAGATCTGTGGATTTGGCACTCCTTCTTTGGCATGTCGGGCTCTCACAACGATATCAACGTGCTTCAGCGGTCACCAGTGTTCGATAGACTGGCCGAGGGCAATGCACCAGTGGTCAACTTTGAGGTGAATGGAAATGCATATGACAAGGGGTACTACCTAGCTGATGGTATATACCCTTCATGGCCCGTGTTTGTGAAGACCATTCGTAGACCTGACAGTGAGAAAGCTCGCAGGTTTGCTCAGCAACAAGAAGCATGCCGGAAGGATGTGGAGCGAGCATTTGGTGTGCTCCAATCCCGGTTTGCTATTGTTCGACACCCCGCAAGAACATGGAGCAAGGAGGTCATGTGGGAGGTGATGACTGCTTGTGTGATCATGAACAACATGATTGTTGAGAATGAACGTGATGATTCGAGGTTATTTGATCAGGGATGGGAATTTGAGGGTGAGTTGGTTGAGCCTACACCTAGACCGGCGACGCACGACCAGTATTCAGACGTGTATGCAGAGATGCGTGATAAGCCGCTTCATGAACGTCTCCAGAATGATTTGATAGAGCACATGTGGATTCATCTGGGAAACCAGTAGTGCTTCTTGCTCATTTTCCTTTTATGTTTATGTACTATGACATTTATTGATATGCACAACTTTATTCGAACTTTGTTGTAATATTTATGAACGATATTTCTACCTATTTCTATTTGTTGACTAATTTCAAATTTGTTCAATATGTTTTTGATGAATTTGATGTATAGCCGTCTCAGGGCACAAATGCGGCCGGCCGTTGGGGGCACCCCCACCCCAAACGGACAAAGGCCCCGAATCTGTCTGTTGTCCGCCCCAAACAGACAGATTCGGTCCGTTTTGCCTGTCCGTATGCGGCCCACCGTTGGAGGTGCCCTGATGCAACTTCACGTAACACAGTTCCAGATACTATAATTCACAAGCAATGTGCCTGGCGTCCCCCATGTTGATTTAAGGGTCACCCATAGGAGGAAAAATGGTCTTAGGCCTTCCACAGCGTGGCCGATGCCCAGAACCTGAAAAGTTAGCCCACCTCATCCGCGATGCACAGAGAAATAATTTTGGCTCCGGTCTCACAACTTATTGGTGCGCAAACAAAAACAAGCGGGGCCCATGTTAATACAAAGAACTTGACAGAGTTAAACTCCACCTTCACTTCACGTGAGTTCACTCTTTGCTCACCGTACGACCAAGCTGGACAGTGAACATGGCAATATTTTAATACTTGATGAGTTGAGGCATTGGAGCACCTTGTGCTCCGATTCCTAGAAATTTTTCCTTGGCATCGCCTGGGCAACGGAGGGCATCGCTAGTCGATGCCTCAAAACCGCTTTGGCCACCGATGTTTGCATACGCTGCGGAAGGCCTTATGGCCCGCCCTTAACCATTGTGAGAGTCGATCTTAAGCTGAAAATTCTTGTGGTCGACAGCATCGGTGAGACTCGGCCATAGAAAATAAACAATTCATTATTTCTCCTCTTTCCACCACAACAGGCCTGGAAAATACTGTCCTTCCCACGAGTTTGTGGGACGACGCTGCCACCGAGGCGGTGGAGACCGGATGTCGACGCCGACGCAGAGACGGGACATTATTGGAGCGACGAAGCAGAACTCGCATTCTCACGCAGTACTCCGATGCCCAAAAACAAATGGCGGGCTGACCGCCGCCGCCATCCGCGGCCAACCTTTCCTAGACACCACCATCCACGGCCACAGCTTATGGCCTGGTTGAGAAATAAGCATTGGAGACACCCTAAGATGAGCAGGGTGCCAACGTCAAAAAAATAAAATAAGATGAGCCTGGTGCCTGGCAGGGCAAAACCATGGAAGACGGTGATTTCAGTTAAAGTTGCAACCACACAACATTTGCTACCAGGTGTTTATTATGACAAAACTATTAAGGGAAGCCGTGTTTACTTGAAGTGCAATATTTATGTCAGGTATATTTGGTAATCTTGACAACAATTTATCGACAAAGATTTCTAAAATGTTAAATTCGAACTAATGTTGAAATCATAACGAAGTAAGCAAAAGGTAAGCCACATAACCACCGTGCGACATAATCAGGAGTAAAACAACACAGAATACTGCTCAACCGTAATTTCACACAAAATATTTGTAAGGTACAGAAAATAGGTGTACATGTACACTTTGTTCAGCAAAGAATGCTAGTACTCACAAGCTAATATCCAGCAAAAACAGACCATCCTTCGGTGGCAATCATTGGACAACACATCATTAGAGGGCGTTCAGTGTTCTAAATGGAATACAATGGAATCCACTTGACTTGGCAAATTGTTTCACAGGCATCACATAACATATAATATCAACCCATTGTCTAGACAAATTGTATGAAATGTATTCATAATACGCAATACAGATGGTGCAACAACAATCGAATACAGTTTCAGTGTAGAGACTATAATCCTCGTATTTCCTATGATCCATTGTCCTGGTCCAGAAAGGGTTCAACCATAACGGAAATCAACCTGCAAACACAAATTATCAAAAGCAAAACAGACAAAAAAAACCAGGTTTCATACAAATAAGTTAAGTGATAAGATAGCCTCAGACCGTCCTAGTCAAGTGCAAAAATATCAACACATACAGACAATCTATGTGCCTGTTCAGCAACCAATACAGATCATCACCGGCTAAGGTCTCTAACAATAATCAAATAGAAGTAAAATTCAAAGTGACACAAGTTTTCAAATTGTTGAGATAAATGTGTCAGATTTAAAGTATTCTCAGCACCCTTCCAAGGAAGTAAGACAGGGATAACTGTATTTTACTTGTGATCTCATCATCCACACCTAATTGGACAAAAAAAATCAGATCAAAAAATACATAAATAAAATTAAGAGGAATCTATCAGATCTTCCTATCAAAATGAAACTGACATGGTCGCCACAGCAGACGCTTTCCCTTTCGTAGTTTCACATCATTTAGATCCCAAAAAGCAATAAAAGAACGAGAAAGGGGTATTAAGTAGAGAAATATATGAGGCGTTTCCAGGATAAGCTGGCACTGAGAACGCCACCAATCAGGATATCACCACAGAATCGCATGTCGCGTCCAAGCCATTAGGCCGCAAGGAACATAAATCATCCTCCGGAATTGGTAAATGGACGCATAAAACCAACCAAAAACACTTGCTAAATCGGAAGAAAAGATGCAATCTAATCGAAAGGCATCAATTTGGGGCAAACATGAGAGCTCAGACAGCAAAGGGTTTGACGTCAAATACTACTGAAGTGGCAGTATCAGAAACTCTCGACAGTTTATCATCACCACTCAAATACCCAAACCAAACGATGCAAACAGAATGAACACGGCAGTTTATACCGAAACGAGAAAAACAAACTTGTCGATAGGATAAGATCTAAGAGCTCAGACAGCCAAGGGGTTGTCTTCAAATACTACTGAAGTGGCAGTATCAGAAACTCTAGTCCACAATGTATCATCACCGCTCAAAAACCTATTCATACGATGCACACATAAACTGACACAGCGGATGAGACCAAAACAAGAATAAAAGATCGATCGATGGGATGAGATCTGGGAGCTCAGACAGCCAAGGGGTTGTCTTCAAATACTACTGAAGAGGTAGTATCAGAAACTCTAGTCCACAAATTTGTCATCACCGCTACAACCTCGGATCAACCATCGAAAGATATAGACAGAGAAGCAAAATCAATCGAAAATTCGGCGGAGCGATGTGTTGAGAGGGTCAGAAGAGGAGGGAGGAGAGCCGCAGGAGGATGAACTGTTGAGTTAGGGTGGCGGCGTGGTGGTAATTTATAAGGGAGCAAACGTTTCTAGGGTTTCTTTCGTGGGGTGTATCTGGGGCGGGCCACCTCGTTTGCCTACTGGGCTGCCGGGTAGATTGGATAAAAAGACAATGGGATTTTCGGCCATACAATGTCCAGCGGGGATCAATATGACCCGGCCCACGTTTAGCAGCAAAACTCAAGATTGAAGATTATCTTTTTCTTAAAAAAAAAGAAGAAGTACCATATAGTCAACTTTATCTATCCAATTACTGATTGCAAACATGATTCATTCTGATTTCCTAGTTTTTTTTTTTTGAATTTTTCTGATTTCCTAGCTGAAACGTGGAGTGTGGGGATAAAATTGCAGTTGTTAAGTTTGCTGCTTGATGCATAAATCAATACTTTCTTTCCCCTCCCAAAAGCTCCTCTCCTCTGCCCTTGAGAGTTATAGTTAATAGTAACTTCCCATATTCGGCTGCTGCCGCCGGCGATCACATCGGGTGGTGTAGATATGGGATAGGGTGTCGGCCCACACTGTACATGAGTAGTTAAGGCAATAGTTTAGGATTAGGTTTGCCGCTATGACAGGTTGGTTTCATGTTGTTGTGAGATCCTGGCTCAGGGCTCAATAGGATTGATAGGATACTCATGTCAACAAGTTGCAACTTCTTTTCCGGAAGCTCATCTGGAAGGAACTCCGAGGTTAAGCGTGCTTGACCCGGAGCACTCCCAGGGATGGGTGACCGACCGGGAACTCGTTCCCGGGTTCGCACGAGTGAGGACAAAGTGCGCAGAAAAGACTAGTGTTGATCTGTGGGGCCAGTCTAGAGATCCTAGAGAGATGCCAGGGGTGACAGGCCCGGCCCGGTGGTGGCCGGGGTTACAATTTGGTATCAGAGCCGACCTTCGCGGCAACACGGGCGTGTGCGGGTCAGGGGCGCGGACATGTGGAGCATGTGCCGGCACTGGACGCACAGACGTGTACCAAGAGGGGAAGTTCCTGGACTGGGGGCTGACCGACGAGTCGGTCTTCTAAGGGGGGAAGGATGTGAGATCCTGGCTCAGGGCTCAATAGGATTGATAGGATACTCATGTCAACAAGTTGCAACTTCTTTTCCGGAAGCTCATCTAGAAGGAACTCCGAGGTTAAGCGTGCTTGGCCCGGAGCACTCCCAGGGATGGGTGACCGACCGGGAACTTGTTCCCGGGTGCGCACGAGTGAGGACAAAGTGCGCAGAAAAGACTAGTGTTGATCTGTGGGGCCAGTCTAGAGATCCTAGAGAGCTGCCAGGGGTGACAGGGGTGTTACAGTTGTTTTGGAGCTCCTCGACGATGTGAATGAGCCATGTCGTAGGCCTGTCGATGGTCTCCTTCGATTTTCCTCCATGGTGGAGGGCACGGGAGGGGAGCACATTTGCGAGCTCCTTCAATAAGCTTGATTTTGGGTGTGTCCCATATCTTCCGAGGGTATGAATTATCGTTGTAGAAGATGTAGCGTCCGGGGCAAAGATTGTGAGGACCACCCTTCTCGTGACAACTATGAGAGAAATTCCAAAATCGATAAGGAGAGGCAAGATCTGAAAGACCATACCTATAAATATTTAATCTTCCAAACCATCATTAACGTTGGGAAGCAGGCCGAAGATATCTTATTGTAGAAGATGCATTCTCCATCAATGGTGAGGCCAAAAGATGACGGGTACCAAAAATCTAACATAATGTATTGAGAACATTATTTTTATTAAAAACTTCACTCATAGCCTCTGTATTGGCTAGTTTGACACTTTTTACATGCGTGGTGTCACAATCCATAAAGGTGATACTTGTTCCATTTCTTGAGATGCAACAAGCGGTGCTTTTGTGTCTGAGAAAACGCTGGAAGGACAGGACTCAATGATGATTAACACTTGTGTAGCTATCGAGTGGCATACGTGGAAATCATCCGGCCTAAGAGAACTATTGGATCTAAGTTACTAAGTATCATGCTCAGTGACGAAGCTAGCTCATCATTATAGCCCGCGCAAGGTCTAAGTAAACGTGTATTGCCTTGTGATTGCCCCTTAAAAAGTCTTGGTTAATTTTTCACTTCCAAGTAGTTAAGGGGAATTCAGCAGTTTAGCCCGGGCACGTGCCCGGGAATGTCGGGCCTTGGCTCTGCTGCTGATCATGTTAACTATCGAATTAATATGTTTACATCATATCTGCTATAACAAACTGTATTGAACTTCGACATCTAAAGTCAAATTAGACCCGCAAAATCAAATTAGACCCTACTTCCACCATGTCAGCATGTATGTGCACAAATATCATCTTTCATTCTCTTCCTTCGTTCTTGAAAGTAGTATAACTTTGCTTGTATACACAACCATATAGTAGTATGCAGATCACAAGAGGTATATGTAGAACAAAAGATTCCTCTTAGAGCACGCGAGTGATGTCACATGGGTAGTTGCAAACTACTCCTAACTTTAAAACTGCAACAGGAGTAACTCTATGCACCTAATATTATACATGGTCTGTGTTGTTCGTGCGGGAAAATCCCCCATCTTTATTACAGAAAATTGAAGTTGAGCTATTGCTCATGTATTTATAAAGCCTTCCTTCCCTCCCATGTCTATTGAGATGTTTTTTTTCCAGCGATGGAAGACCTACATTGGTTGTCCTGTTGTTCTTCTCTTACTCCTTTCCACTTGCCAAGCTACCCGATGGGAATTGTAGGAATCATGAGCCATGTCGTAGGGCTATCGACGGTCTCCTCCGGTTTTCCTTCATGGTGGAGGCCTGGAGGGCACGGGAGCGGAGCAGATCTACGAGCTCCTTCAATAAGCTCGATTTTGGGTGTGTCCCATATATACCGAGGGTATGAACTATCATTGTAGAAGATGTAGTATTCGGGGCAAAGATTGTGAGGACCACCCTTATCGTGACAACTATGAGAGAAACTCCAAAATCGATAAGTAGAGGCAAGATCTGAAAGACCATACCTATAAATATTTAATATTCCAAACCATCATTAACGTCGGGAAGCAGGCCGAAGATATCTTATTGTAGAAGATGCATTCTCCATCAACGGAGATGCCAAAAGATGACGGATACCAAAAATCTAACCTAATGTATTGAAAACATTATTTTTATTAAAAAACTCCACTCATAGCCTCTGTATTGGCCAGTTTGACACTTTTTACATGCGTGGTATCACAATGCATATAGGTGACGCTTGTTCCATTTCTTGAGATGCAACAAGCGGTGCTTTTGTGTCTGAGAAAATGCTGGGAGGACTTAATGATGATTAACAGTTGTGTAGCTACCTTGTGGCATACGTGGAAATCATCTGGCCTGAGAGAACTATTGGGTCTAAATTACTAAGTATCATGCTCAGTGACGAAGCTAGCTCATCATCATTGCCCGGGCAAGGTCTAAGTAAACGTGCATTGCCTAGTGATTGCCCCTTAAAAGGTTTTGGTTAAAATTTCACTTTCAAGTAGTAGTTAAGGGGAATCCAGCAGCTAGCCCGGGCAGGTGCCCGGGCATGTCAGGCCTTGGCTCCGCCGCTGATCATGCTAGCTATCAAATTAATATGCTTACATCATATCTGTTATAACAGACATCGTTGAACTTCGACATCTAAAGTCAAACTAGACCCGCAAAATCAAATTAGACCCTACTCACACCATGTCAACATGCATATGCACAAATATCATCTTTCATTCTTTTCCTTCGTTCTTGAAAGTAGTATAACTTTGCTTGTACACACAACCTTATAGTAGTATGCACAGATCACAAGAAGTATATATATATATATGTAAAGCTTAAAAAAAAAGTATATGTAGAACAAAACATTCTTCTAAGAGCACGCGAGTGATGTCAGATGGGTAGTTGCAAACTACTCCTAACTTTAAACCGTAAATGGGGTAACTCTATGCACCTAATCTTATACATGGTCTGTGCTCTTCGTGCGGGAAAATCTCCCATCTTTATTTCAGAAATTCGAAGCTGAGTTGTTGCCCATGTATTTATACAACCCTCCTTCCCTCCCATGTCTATTGAGATGTTAATTTTCCAGCGATGGGAGAACTACATTGGTTGTTCCGTTGTTCTTGTCTTGCTCCTTTTCACTTGCCATCTCTTCAAGCTAGCCGACGGGAATCGTAGCCTCGTAGGTATCAGGAGGGAGGTAGCAACGAGAGAGGAAATTATTCGCTCATGCATGGTTTACTCCTACTCTACATGGACGGGCCCAAATGAGCGAGCGTGTTCACTCCCTTCTTTCAGCGCAGCTTCTCGTTGCCCGCTCAGCCCTTCCTACCCTGGCTGCTGCAGTTCTACGACCTGCAGCCCCTCTATCTGAACCCGAACGGCGTGGTCCAAATCACTGCCGTCTACAAGGGTTACCTGGAGATTCTGTCCTACTTCGGGTTGTGGAAGTCATTCTGCGCCAAGCGATGTTATTAACGCCTGTTGACATATTAACGCCTCAACAGTGCTCCCTAACAGTCTACTCCTGTAGTCACTTAGTACTCTTCCTCCGGTGGAGAAAGCGGACTCGGATGCCACGCTTGATACAGTGTAATTGCACAGCTGATTATTTGGCACACAATTCAATATAACAATTCACAGTAAAGCATGCATAACGTCCAAACAGGAACGTGCTGGGTAATGCTTAGCACGAACATGTACAGATTTAACAACAGAGAAACAAAATAATACAACCTGGACTAGTTATCAGATTTACCCAAGGACTTGATGCCATACTGAAGTTGTTCCCAAAACTCAGAGTTTCTTCATAAACAGAGACATGTTTAGCATAATCTCCATTCCGAAAATATAGCCGGTAAACATTATTTCTTGGAAAGCAAGTGTAATTCATAATCTTGATCATGCGTGTCACTACAGCGAGTTCATTTAATTTATTATAAAACCGTAACTTAACGTACATAGCAGCCTGACTTCTCGAACCAGTACTTTTACACTGAAACTATTACTTTTACACTGAAATTATTACTTTATCAATGGATCCGATCTAAAGAAAACTAGTCTTGGATCACTGTAATTCTGGGTAATGCATATAGGAAGCTCTTGGTTCTTTTTACTGCCAGTCATACCTCAGAGATACATGCACAAATTGGTGAGAACAAAGGAGATATCTAAAAGTGAAATTGTAACATTGCAGTTAACGTATCAAATTAATTCATGTCCTTTATAGTTCTCTGACCAGAGCATTGAACAAATTGTTCCCAAACAAATGCTAATGTCGACCTAAAACCAAAAGCAAGCATTACTGGAAGAAAACTAGCTGACCGAACATGTGCTCCCATGTTTTTTGTGGAAGTCCTTCTGCGCCAAGCCGCAGCTGGGTGCCGACTCCCCTTTCGTCGCGGTGGCACCGAGATTCAACTCCGGAGCTGTTGTTGGGACTACCCTGCATTGTACGTCCATGGCTCGAATCGTGGATGGCACCGAGAGTGGTTCTACATGCGGAACTTGGGGGCAGCATGCTCCCCACATTTCGGGGCTCACTCGACTCCCTAGTCCCCACAACTCGTGGGTCGAGATGTCGAGCACCGCCGAGCAGGGTTTAACATTTTGTCTAGTAGAAAAATAATCGAAAATTTCGGCCAGATTTTTTCTGTAAAATACTTTGCCCCTCACAGAAAGCCGTGCTTTTTGAGAAATCTAGTAAAAATAGAATTAAAATTTTCGGCCAGATTTGATTTCAAGTGGAATCGAACCCATAAGTAATAAAACAAGAACCTAGGACCTCTACCACTACACTACAGCCATTTCATGCCAAGCATATGTTTTATTTCATTTTGACATTTTGATGTCTTGTACCTATTCAAATTTGACCGAAAGTTTCGACCCAAATCATCTTTTCACGCTTCTAACCGAAAATCGTTTATTTCAAAAATTCATTTGAAATTGCGACGAATATTTTTCACAACCGGCGGGCAGACGGACATAGCGGAGCTTCAGGCTGAAATCGTTAGCTCCTAGTGTGAGGCCTGAGAGGAGCACATTTAATCCGCACCTTGGTCGGTTGTGGGGTCCAGCCCGCCAAGGAGCGGGCGCACGCGATATTCGAGTACGGCGGGTAGGAGGACCAAGGACATCACCCTGGAGATGTCGGACTTGCTGCTACTGGACAAGGTGACTGACCAGGCGATGATCTTCTTCAAGATCGACTTTTTCATGGAACCGATGGTCGCCTGAGGTTGTACGGTAAGCTGTGTCCTTGAGATGAGGCAAGACTTTTTCATGGCACTGACGATTGGTGGTACCACACCTAACCGTACAACCAATATGTTGAGCGGTACTAAAAAAGGGTTAGATCCGACTAAAAAATTGAAAACAATTCATTTTGTTGAAGTTTTGCAGAAGGGTTAAATTTGCTGGACTCGCCCGAGTCCATATTTGAACGTCTTTGCTCTTTCCTGTTCTTTTCAGAGCCTGTTGAGGTCTGATTCCCCTGCACCTGTGGTGTGACTGGCACCTCTATAGGGTGCGGGCAACCTAGCCTAGCCAGGGACCGGTGCTGAGATCCCTCAGAGGGCCATGAGTCTTCATCCCTCGTGTGGCGAAGACTGGTTCACTCGGGAGATGGGCCGATACCTCAAATGTTGCTCTTAGTGGCTTCTATTTGTACTCGCGCCATGACCCAAGGGCTCTAGGGTGGTGCCTTATTCGAAGATGACGCACGTGCACATTGCTCTTATTGGCTTCTTCTTTTTACGCTTTTGCTTTCATCGCCATGTTGGTTGTTTGCATCATTGATGCTTGCATGTTGTTGCTATAAGGTCAGGGTTGTTTATTTTGTTTTAGATTGTGGATTAATAAATTGCCCGGTCACTTTGAAAATGGTGTACTACCTATGGTTAATACTTTTATGTGTAATGTTTATGCCGATATGATGCCAGATTGAAAAGCACGTGCATGTTTTGTTGAAGACCTATTTTCAACATATGTTTGTTTAATATCTAATTACACGAGAACATATATACGCACAAACATTTGGTAACTAGAGAAGAATGATAAGAAATGGGTTTGTGCTTCTCTATCTATGCTCTCACTTTTTGGAGGTATTGCGAGTCCTAAGGAGAGTGGTATTCGTTCTAGTGAAAGGTTGAGGATGCAACCGAACGCTGACGCGACTCAAATGGAGAGGGCATCCTTATTGGCCGAGCGTCGCAATGATCCATATGGTTCAGGTATGAATTCTGATTCAAAGCTTTCCTTTGTATCGTTACCTAATGAGGTTATTGTAGAAAGAGCTGCTAGGCTAGGGGTTTCGCTGGGTAAATCCCCCTCCCAAATTTTAGGTTCGGTTAATAAAATTAAGTCGATTGAAAATGAAAGAGCTCTCACGTTTCTTAAAAATAATTTGAATGTCAATGATGATGGAAGTTCGAGTTTGGTTTTAAAAAGGGCTGCTAACTTGTCAGAGGATCTTCAAGATGATGAAGATCAAGCCCCTTCTGATATTTTTGTCCTAAAAAATGAGATCTCTATCCGTAAAAAAGCTTCCAAAAAAGGCGTTGGCCTTTCAGTGAGCCGTAGAAGCGCTAGAATTGAAAAATTAAAACAAAAACTGTAAAATGAGAGGAATGATATGGAATAGTGATGGGTTTGGGGATACAGCTAAACATCACAGGGTGCAGGAGACAATCAGGGAAAAACGTTTAGATTTTGTTGCTATTTTGGAAACAGGCCGATCTAATTTCACCTCTCCTTTTTTAAGACATTTATCTGGGGGGGCTGGATTACAGTTGGTATTGCCTGCCGCCCCATGGTCGTTCTGGGGGAATCCTAGTTGGCTTTAACAATCTTCTGTTTGTGGTTCAAAATATCTCTTCGGTGATTTTTGTGTTAAATTTCAATTGAAATCAAAATTTGATGGTTTCCTTTGGAATTTGGTTGTGGTCTATGGGGCTGCCCAAGACGAGCAAAAACCTGATTTCTTAGCTGAGCTTGTGCGGATATGTGAGAATGAAACATTACCCATGTTGGTGGGAGGTGATTTCAATATAATTAGGAGACAGGAAGAGAAAAATAATGCAAATTTTAATGCGCGATGGCCATTTATTTTCAACGCTATTATTGAAAGTCTAAGCCTGAGAGAACTTGAGCTGTCAGGAAGACAATATACTTGGGCGAGCAGGAGAGAGGATCCAACATTTGAGAAGCTGGATCGCTTTCTTGCCAGCGTTGAGTGGGAACAAAAATTTCCTCTGGTCTCTGTTCATGCGATGTCACGTACAGGATCAGATCATACTCGTTTAATTATTGACTCTGGGGATCAGGCTCACTTAGGAAACAAAGCTGCCTTCTCATTCGAGTTATCTTGGTTGCGAAAAAATGGCTTTTATGAGATGGTTAGTAAGGAATGGGCCTCTATTACTTCGGTGTGTCACCTATTGATAGGTGGCAGAATAAAATTAGACATCTTCGTCAATTCCTACGGGGATGGGCTAAAAATATTAGTGGAGAATATAAAAACTAAAGGAAAAGTTGCTACTCTTAATTGACGAGTTGGATATTAAAGCTGAAACTACTCCTCTCTCTACGGCTGAGATTGCGGCAAAAAGGAAGCGGATGAGTGTATGGCCAAACTTAGACGGGATGAAGAGTCTAAATGGGCCCAGCGGGCGAAGGTAAAGCATGTTCAAGAAGGCGGTAATAATACTAGATATTTTCATCTCATTGCAAATGGAAAACATAGAAAAAAAAAATCTTTCAATTAGAGCAAGATGAAGGGACAATTGTGGGAGAAAACAATTTGAAAGTTTTCATCTCGGAATACTACAAACGCCTGTTTGGGGCGCCGGAACCTTGTTCTATTAATTTAGATGAATCTCTGATTAGTGGTCTTCCGCAAATTTCTGCCCAAGAGAATCGTATTTTAACATCGGACTTTACTGAAAAGGAAGTGTTAGAAGCGATTTCTCAGATGGAACATAACAAGGCTCCTGGACCAGATGGGTTTCCTGCGGAGTTCTATCAACGTTTTTGGTCTGTAATCAAAGTCGACTTGATGGCTATGTTTACACAACTCCAGAATGGTGATCTGCCACTATATAAGTTGAACTTTGGGGTAATTACCCTACTACCTAAAAAGGAAGATGCATGTAGAATTGAACAATATAGACCCATTTGTCTACTTAATGTGAGTTTTAAGATCTTTACCAAAGTGGGTACGAATCGTGTTTCGTCGATTGCTCACAAAGTCATTCGCCCAACTCAAACGGCTTTTATGCCAGGCCGGAATATACTTGAGGGGGTTGTTATATTGCATGAAACTATTCATGAGTTACATAGGAAAAAACTTGATGGGGTTATTTTCAAAATTGATTTTGAAAAAGCCTACGACAAGGTTAAATGGTCCTTTTTGCAACAAGCTTTGCGCATGAAGGGGTTTGATCAAAAATGGTGTGACTGGGTTGCTCGGTTTGTTCAGGGAGGTAGTGTGGGTATTAAAGTCAATGATGACATTGGTCATTATTTTCAGACCTTAAAAGGGGCAAGACAAGGTGATCCGTTTTCTCCGATTCTTTTTAATATAGTAGCCGATATGCTTGCGGTTATGATTGCACGGGCAAAAGAACATGGGCAGGTTGGAGGACTGATTCCTGATCTTGTTGAAGGGGGGTCTCAATTCTTCAATATGCTGATGATACTATTTTGTTTCTTGAAAATGACTTGGAAAAGGCTGTGAATATGAAGTTAATTTTATCATTGTTTGAGCAATTATCTGGGCTCAAGATAAATTTTCATAAAAGTGAGTTGTATTGTTTTGGCAAGGCTAAGGAAAAACAAAATGAGTATTGTCAAATATTCGGTTGTGGTGTTGGGACATTGCCGTTTAAATATTTGGGAATACCCATTCATTACCGAAAACTTTTAAACAAGGAATGGAAAATGATCGAGGATAGGTTTGAAAAGAAACTTGGTTGTTGGGCAGGCAAGTTGTTATCATATGGAGATCGCTTGATCCTAATAAACTCGGTTCTCACGAGTCTACCAATGTTTCTACTTTCTTTCTTTCAAATTCCAGTGGGAGTGCGAAAGAGGTTGGATTTTTATCGCTCAAGATTTTTTTGGCAGAGTGACCAACACAAAAGAAAGTATCGTCTATCTAAGTGGAGTATTGTTTGTCGACCCAAAGAGCAAGGGGGCTTGGTCATAGAGATCCTAGATATCAAAAATAAATGTTTATTGAGCAAATGGCTCTTTAAGATATTAAATGAAAAAGGGGTATGGCAGGAATTATTATGTAATAAGTACCTGCACAATAAAACTCTTGCTCAAGTACAATCACAACCTCTTGATTCACCTTTTTGGAAGGGAATCATGGCTATCATAGACGAGTTTTTCCAGAGAGGTTCGTTCATCTTGGGTAATGGTCGAAATACTAGGTTTTGGGAGGATACATGGCTTGGGAACAAACCTTTGGCTGTTCAGTATCCTTCGCTGTTTACTATCGCACGACATAAAAATGTATTGGTGGCTGATGTCCTAGCAAACAATCCTCTAAACATTGAGTTTAGAAGAAGTTTAACTCAGGATAAATGGGAGTCATGGGTGAGATTAGTAGAGCGTTGATGATGGTCAATTTATCTACTGAAGAGGATCATTTTAAGTGGAATTTGACCACTAATGGCGTCTTCACCGTAAAATCTATGTATGGAGACATAATGCATGGTCACAGCCCCTTCTTGCGCAAATATTTATGGAAATTGAAAGTTCCATTAAAAATTAAAATCTTTACGTGGTTCCTGCAAAGAAAGGTAATTCTTACGAAAGATAACTTGATTAAAAGAAATTGGACGGGTTGTAAGAAGTGTGTTTTCTGTCCAGCCGAGGAGTCGGTTGAACACCTTTTATCTCTTGTCCCTTTGTTAAAAGTATTTGGAGGCTTTTTCATTTCACGTTTAATATCTATCAACCGTCTAGTGTGGCTAATATGTTTGGACATTGGTTAGATGGTGTAGATAAGAAAACTAAGGCACGTATACGCATTGGTGTTTGTGCTTTCTTATGGTCACTTTGGAATTGTCGGAATGACCAGGTGTTTAACAAAACAAACAATACTACTTTCTTGCAGGTGGTTCATCGCGCTATCTACTGGATTCAACTCTGGGCCTTCCTCCTACCTGTACAACAGCGGGCCCTTATGGATGCTGGATGCTCCCGTATTATGGCGGTTGTCCGGGCTATCTGCTGTCAGCATGGGTGGCAACATACTACAAGACTACAAGATGTGTAGCTCTTTTTGCTTAGCTTGGTTTCGCTGGCTGATCTTTGCGGCCACGTTGGCTTATCCTTGATTTGTAATAAGTTATTCGCATACTTTTACTACGCTGCTACCTTTTGATTAATATAAAATGGCTGTGTGCATCATCACGATGCAGAGGCCGGGCTACCCATTTCTAAAAAAAATCTATGCTCTCACAAGCTGCTACCCTCTCTTTCACCGTTGTCGCTCTTTGTGCTTTTCTCATAATTAACTGAGGTAGAAGTGCCCTATCACTATGCTCGGTCATTGTGCCCAGTCCAATATGCATCACTTCCCATCGACGCACGAGATGAGGAAACAATTATAGTTTGTTGAGGGTTGTTGATTCCTCTTATTCTCCATGTAACTATATATGCGGACAACATCATGCAACAGGAAAAAATATCTCTTCTCGTCGCGCAAGACTTTTCTCTTCAACGACTGCAGCAATAGTCTTCACACACCGACCCTCATTTTAGACTACCTCACCCTCTTCTTATACTATCTCTGTAAATCTTCAATACAAGTTTTAGGGTACTTGGTAATTTTAATAACCGTCCATCCATTCTAATCTAACGGTGATAAAATTAGAGCTACCAGAAACTACAAGATTAAAAGAATCCGAAACTACCTGAAACTACCAATATTGTTTTATTTTTAATCAAAAGCAAAAGGGTATTTAGGTAAATCATGTCGGTGACCCCACCGTCAG
This sequence comes from Poa pratensis, assembly GCA_947311845.1. Lineage (NCBI taxonomy): Eukaryota > Viridiplantae > Streptophyta > Magnoliopsida > Poales > Poaceae > Poa > Poa pratensis. Next base: position 15,525,471 of record CAMZMU010000089.1, on the reverse strand, counting down.
ATTCATCTCTTTTCACCTCCCCGCTGCGCTCATCTCACTCTCCCCCGCCCCCAGAAATCGAAAGGTTCCCGGCCATGGTGGTCAGGAGATTGCCGGCGCAGTGGGGAGGGAGGTAGGGCGAAGGGCCGGGTGTGGGAGGGAGGCGGAGGCGCTGATGCGCTTCTACCTGATGGCGGGGCGCCTAGCCCGCGACGAGGACGGGCGCGTGGAGATCGACTGCAACACCGAGGGGGTGTTCTTCATGGAGGCCGAGGCGCCCGATTGAACCTTCGACGACTTCGGGGACTTCGCGCCCACCATGGACCTCAAGGGCCTCATCCCCGCCGTCGACTTCACCGGAGCCATTGGCGGTGGGAGGGAGGCAAAGGGCCGGGTGTGGGTGGTATACCTCGGCGAGGCCGAGGTCGTCCGACCCCGACGACTGCGTGCTCCAGCTCGCGGGCCGCTTGAAGGAGGCCTAGAGGGGCTTGGCCCTCGCGCTCGAGGCGTTCCCCTGCGACCTGCAGCAGCAGCTCGACCAGTTCATGAGCCTAAGCTACGCTGCTCTCCCTTATTGTTTCAGTCAAATTATCTGAACATTTATGTATTTCTGAGAGCATTACTTATTTGCAACCGCATGATGAGAGATGGCTAGGATTTTGGCTCGTTGGCACGACGCTTGCTGTAGATTACGTGTTCATACCATGATTCATTGACATATCATTGTCTCAGGAGATTACTGTGTAGAAGTGAAGTAGGATATCTGTAATTTCCATCATCATTGACGGTATGTTGAATTTGCTGTCTTATCAGTGTATAGTAGAAACATAACAGCATATCTGCGCCTAGCAAAAAGTGCGATTAACAGCGATTCAGACTTTGGAGGTTCAGATCAGTTTGTTAGCAGCCTATCAGCCTCTTAGGTTCTCTTTTATCGACCCAAGAAAGAGGCCATTGCTTTCAGATTGATGAATTGTTATATTGTTCCTGAAATCTAATGAGTGACATTGATGAAAATAATTTCAGCTCAAAAGCCTCAGGCTGCCTGTGAAGTTTGAAAGTCACAGAGGTTTTGCTTTTGTTGAATTCGTCACGAAGCAAGAGGCACAGAATGCCCTGCAAGCCCTTGCAAGCACTCATCTCTACGGCCGTCATCTGGTATGAAACCTTTCCCCTTCAAGATGTCGCCCTATGCTTGCCTAGCCAACTGTATGTTACTGATTTTCTTGCATTCCCTTCAGGTGATTGAACGGGCTAAAGAGTGAGAGACCCTTGAATAATTGCGGGCTAGGACTGCCGCTCAGTTTGTGGATGAACAGAGTGGTTTCCAGAGGATGTCCAAGAAGAGGAAACAAACTAGTCTTATGGACGAAGGCTCTGTTAAGTTTTCAAGGATAGTAGAGTAATAATGTTCTGTGGAGCTGATAGGAAGCATCAAATTTTTTACCGTGTTGTATGATAGCATCACTCGTTAAGGCAAGCCTTATTTTTCTGTTTATCTTCTGTTTTGGGGATTATCCAAGCTTTTCTCTTTTGTTGAAGTGCTGAGGAACAGAAAATGCAGCAAACTTCATCTCAAAAAGAAAATGCAGCAACTTGTGTGTACAAACGGAACTATATAGCGCTCCAAATCCCACTTAAAACAAGTGAAAATGATAGTCCATGGCACACTGTTGCCACACAATCAGAAATACCAAAGCATTCTCTATTTGTTGTTCTTGTCAAGTATGCAGTGTACATCATTATCTCAAATTTTATACTGCAATGGATAGACCTGTCACTGGCAGTGTTGTGCTATCCGTGTTCCGTACATCATATCAAAATCTATCTGACACCATTCTCTACAAATGTACCAAGCAGAAAATGCAAGAGAGATCCTGCCTGTCAGGTAAAAGCTATATGTAACTTGTGTCGTGTACAATCATGATATTCACTGTTTGTCGAAAATGTTGAAGTCTCAGAGCAGCTAGTGCTAATCAACCCGTGCAGCTGCCTGCAAGTATGAAGAATAATAGCAGGGGACAACAGTGGCCTGTGACGACAAGATGTAAATGAAAATTGAACTATGCTTACATATATCAAAGCGTAATGTGTGCACGCCACATATACAGATAGATTTAGCAATCTGCTTGTTTGAACATATATTTTAGCCTCGAAATTTACATATGCAATTTGGATGAAGCGTTCAGTTCAAGCACAGGTTGGACATACACACACGACACAAGCACAGGTTCCTCCTACTGCTAGTGCATGTGCATTTGAGTAATGATGCTAGGCGGCTCCTAACAATCAGGGCAACACATCCAGGCATCACTACACCAGCTGCTCCTACAAACAAAATCATCATTGCCTTCAATTTCTATAGCTCTAGCTCCACTTCAGCTACCTTCGTCACCAGCTTCACATTGTCTTCTTCAATTTCTCTGATATTTCGTCATTGTCGCCCAGCCATCGCCGTCCTGGAAAAAACTGAAGATATGTCAGATTAGGAACCACCGCCCCGTTTCCTCGACCCTAGCAATGACCAATTTGGCTTTACACCCAACACGAGTTATATTCCGTGGCCTCCTCTTCCTATCTTCTCTCTTCCTCTTCATGTGCTTCTCTTCACGGCAGCCTTCACGACTACAGACAAGTTTCCTCAAAATAATCTCTTTCTTGCCTCCATCCCACTCGGCATACTCCTTCCGCACACTAAAACCTTTCTCAAGAGCATAACTGTTATAGAACCGAAAACCTTCATCCTCGCTATCAAACGTCTTCCTGACAATCTCACGGTACTCAGCCATGGACTCATCACATACATCGGCCATTTCTTCCTGCATATCAAATTAACAATTATAAGTCAATCATGTGGTAGACCGAATTAAAGGGCAAAGTAAAATATATGATATTACTTACAGTTTATGTACAAGGGAGATAGACATAAGAATATATGATATTACTTATAGTTGACGTACTGGACAAGTTCTAATATATACAGGTTGTTCTATTATATACTAGACTTGCAACCTTCTGAACTTCAAGTACTGAGTTCTAACAATTAACTGTCTGCTTCTCGACTTAAAAGAATGTTAAACTAGAATTATCCACATTCAGTGTATTAGGTAGAATCGTCTGTATTAACTTTTGGAGAACTATCAAGGAAAAAAATTTAGCTTATTCTGCTTTTCCCCCAATGTTAAAGCCTATCTTATTAGCTACCACATGAATTGTGAACTACAGAGCCTCAACAACTCTAACAATTATATTTCTCTACCTTTATTAGTGATTACTACATGGCTAAATAAAAATGCATTATCAAGTTTTTCAAAGGACAGAAGGGAGGAAAATAAGCCTACATACTTCACTAGCCTGACCAACAAGCACAACGACATGGGCAACAACACAGGCACCAACGCAGGGGCATCACACTAGTAGTGTCCCAGTTATAGAATTCACTAGTAGTGTACTGCTCTGCTCTAAATATTCACCAGTAGTGTCCTGGTTATAGAATTCACAAAGTCCCAGCTTATTAATGCCTTTACTAGCCTTTGGATTTCCTACCGACTGGGGAACCATCGAAGGCAACAAACTGCATCAAGGACTACATGTTATAAACTACAGTCAGATCAGTATAATATACGAATCAACAAGCAGAAGTATGTATCGTTTAAAAAACAAGCAGAAGGCTGTACCAAACTTGCTGCAGATTTTGGCATGGAGTGGCATTGAACTAGTAATCAGGGGGCAAAATCGCTATCCTCACATTCAGAAATTCAATATTTAATACCGAAACAAGAGGATCACGCACGCATAGAGAAGACACAATCAAACGAAGCGGATCTAGGCAGTGACGAGGTGAAGGAGAGAAGACCGAACCTCAGGGCTCAGGTGGTGGTCGCGCAGGGAGATGCGAGGAAGAAGAGATCCTCTGGACGTGGCGAGTAGATGAGGCGACGCTCGTCGTTCCAGCGGCCGGAGGACGAAACGGCGACGGAAGAGCCTGAGCCGCCACCTAGATCGACGACCGCGTGAAGGAGCACGAAGGAGGAGGGCGGCGGCGCCGCAGTCTGCCGACGAGGACGAGATATTTGACCGTGGACAGATGACGAATGACCAAAATACCCCTGCGGGATTACAGTTTTTTTCTTCTTAATACTTGGACGGCTGGAATAATTTAGCACTGCTAAGTACGGATCGGATGGCTCAAATAATTTTCGACCGGAGCTACCGGAAACTACCTGCGGTAGTTTTCCAAGAAGTGCTACAACTAATTTTCTGGAAGCTGGGGTAGTCACTCTTTATGTAAATTTGTCACAAAGTTGAGATGGAAAATATTCCTTTTTTCTTTGTTATTACTTTGTCAAATCGTCTTTGTATTTGTCAGTTGTACACTTTTGACATTCATGATTAGTTGTGCGGCTACCTGGAAGAAGTGCGACTTTGAGTCACTAACGTATCACCCTAGTCGTTGAATTAATAGTTTGCCTCATGTACGGCGAAACAAAAAATGTTGAACTTTGGCATCTAAAGTCATATCAGAGGTGGGATTGGGTGGCGTCCTGCTTGTGTGCGGACATCAGGCTCATTGACCCTGACTCGTTCGATTTCTGGCAATGCAAAGCTTCGTACTGCTTGATACGCCGGGCGGTGGCCCCGGAGCAGGTGGTGTGTGTCCATAGCGTTTGGTGGCTTGTGTCGTGTGGGCGGCGGGTCGTCTCGCTTGTGCGGGTTTCTAGCCCTGTTTTCCTCATAAACAGGTCATTGTATAGTTTGTATGGTTTTTGGACCCTGTTTTCCACATAAACTAGGTCATCTCTTCTATCTATTCGGGCGGTGGATATCGACCACTTTGAGCTAAAAAAAGGTCATATCAGAGCTGCAAATTCAGCAGCATAGCATGCACATTATTTTTATGTTGCGCTTAGAAGAACGTGGGTCTAAGTGCTACGTTAAGCATAAATTGTTATGTAATATTCTTTTAGAAATGAATTTTTATGATTGTTTCACTGGAGCACGGGTACTTTCTACAAATTTTACACTTCTCTTCATCACATCACGTCAGCATGTATATCCACAGATGCTATTCTTCCTCTCGGAAGAGTGACTCAACAGCAAAACAAATCAGAGTTCGAATCTTACTGGGTCCTCTTCTCTTTACAGACGCCACATGTGTATCTCCTAGAGTCTAGAGTGACTCTATGCACGTGGTATTATGCACGATCTGTGCTCTCCGTGCAAGAAAATCTCTAACCTTTATTACAGAAATGCAAAGCTGAACTACCGCATATATATGTATTTGCACAGCCTCCCTTCCCTACCATTTGTGTTGAGAGGTTTATTTCCCAATGTTGGAAGAACTACAATAATGGTTGATCAGTCGTTTTCTCTCTTTTCCTCACTATCACCTCAAGCTAGCCACTGGATGTGAATGGTAGGCACCGGGAGAGAGGTAGCAACTAGAAGAGCAACCGCAAGCTTGAGGTCTACTCGTACTCTACATGGACGATTTAAAGTAGATACTCCGCTTCTGCTATGAAGAATAAATCCTTTCCAACGACATATGAGTTGCGAGAAGTTGACATTTACGCGAATGGGTGTATTTGAGTCAGTCTGGCTGGCACAAATGCTTTCATGTAACTCTCAAAATATTCATTGGTGTAGGAGAAAGTGTGGAATTCCAAACCTGTAAAAAAATATGTGAGAATATATGAGATACACGCAAAAAATAAGACGGTAAAAAGATGTATTGACTCTGTATGAAAAGTTGTTGTTTACATATAGCGCACACAAATAATTTGAAGTTAGGACATCAAAATCACTAGAGAAGGAACTTCTTCAAGATTAGCGAAGTCTCTATGCAGCTTATCATTCAAAGCATATGGGTTTTATCGATTATGAAATGAACCCAACGAGCCACAACTCAACTTTCTTGGTAAGTGTATACATTGCACATAGTTAGAGCCTACATAATTCTTCGGAACGAGTTGCATACGATTGGATTCTTGAGTTTTCAACGAAATCGTACGCTCCCCTCTCCTCTCGTGGTACAAGATTTTCCCTATGGCCATCTAAAACTGTGGGGCTGGTGGTGGCGGATGCAACATTCGGGATAGGAAGGTGGGACAAGATTTTCCCGGTGATCTCCGACGAGAGGTCCGGACAGCATGGCGACAGCTTTACCTACACCAGCGCGCCACGATAATGATCATTCATTGTCGAGAAGAAATGCACAGTTTCGTCCACATATTTTGCTTGTATAAAGAGCTAGGCCAATAACATCTCCAAATCCGGGGCTCTAGAACAATACTTGCTTGACAATGGAGCACCGACACATCTCCAAATCCGCCTAAAAGACCTACATATCCCTCTCATCAAGCTCGGCCCTAACATCTAGCATAGGATGATTCACCGAACCATACAAAAATTTAAAAAGACTGAGCAAGCGATGATGAGATGAGGCGTCGTATGTACCTTGTCGTTTTCAAGCGGGGTTTTGGCACGCGCCTTGGTCGAGGTTGATCCATGGCATAGCCCACGAAAGGAGCAACTAATGTTGCCATGCGGTGAGGTATCATTCGTGGCAGACAACCCTGAAGCTCCGTCCCGTCGTGGAATGGAAGATGATGAGGCCGCGAGCTCCGGGGGATGTCTGGCCATGATGGATCAGTCTTACCAAGACTAGCAAAATACCCGTGCGTTGCTACGGGGTAAAATATTGTAATCCGCATTCAACCAAATCATAGCAAAAAAATTGGAGCCTAAATAAACATATATTTCGAAATCAGTGTAGCTGCATATATATAACCGTTAATATGCACGATTTTCGTAATCTAGTGATCACCAACTGATACACTATGAAGTTTTTTCTTAGCATGATTTGGAAGAGGAAACCCCTGCAGTATCAAGCATCAACCAGCGTATTTTCGTCAACTCACTATGGTTTCCTCTTCCATTAGCATGCTTAGTCAACTTGCTTAGTCAACAAGCCTCATGAATTCTAATAAGAGCTACTCCTCAACTCACTATTTGTAGGGAAAAATCATACAGACTAATTCCATGTGACTGGATGTTTTTCCACAATGTATTTTCCTTCTTTTGAAGTGAGAACAACCAATGGTACATGTAAAATAAAAAAACAGACATGAATAAATAAGTGCGACAGTGTATCGATCATACCCGTCAGATGCTCAGAACTTTTAGGTGTGAACAACAGTTAGATGGGGAGGAAGAGGATCACAGTCAGAGCTAAAGCAGGAAATTTTTCTCTACGCCTCTGTGTCCAGATCGTCAATTTCCACTCCGCTAGTTCGCTGCAACCTTTGCCATGGGAAGGCTACGTGTCTTGACGTGGGGAAGGCCTGCTGAGACGGCCGCGGAGAATTAGGCGAGTACTTGGAGGCCGTGCGCTGCCGGGGTCGGTGGCCCTCGAGGAGCGTGTGTAACTCGTCCTCGACGAACTTCATTAAGCGGTGGAGCTACACCGGTGACATGACCTGACGGCACCCTCCACGCGCCATTGGAGCAGCCGTGAGCACGCACGCGAGCTTGGAGACGTGCCTGACGGAAGTGAGGAGCGGGGGCTGTTAAGCAGACGACCGGCGAGCGTGGGGGTTGGCCGCCAGCCCAGCCTCCGTGTCCGCGGCGGCTTCTGTCGTGCGTCGTCGGCCGGTGCCGTGAGCGTGGGGGTTGGCCGCCAGCCCAGCCTACGCGTCCGCGGCGGCTTCTATCGTGCGTCGTCGGCCGGTGCCGTCTCCGCGGCAGCTGCCGTCGCTGCTCCCCGCATGGCTCGCCGGCCCAGCCTCCGCGGCCGCGGCGGCTGCTGTCGCGCGTCGTCCGCCGGCGCCGTCTCCGCGGAAGCTGCCGTCGTTGCTCCTGCATGGCTCGCCGGCCAAGCCTCCGCGGACGCCGCCGTCTCGCGCAGACAAGAAAGAAGGACACCGCCAGACTTTTCCTGCGAATCGTTATTATCACTTTGCGGTGGCAGTAGTGTAATATCTCCCAAATCGCAAGGGCAGAATCAGAAATCGAAAAAACGCACCAACACCTTCTCAAGCAATATTATATAGTAGAGATAGAGACCCATGATGCACATGACCTTTTCAATTTGGCAGACGTAAGAGCATGTCCATCAGCACGCCTTAAAATAGGGCCTGTAAACTCCTTTTATGGACCCACCCAAATCTGTCAGCCCTTAAAAACAATATGTACTCCAGTAACACCCCTAAAACTAAGCGGGGGTGTCCCTGCAGAGCCGGGTGGGCAGCCGACGGTGTGAATACAAGCGGGGCCATCGGCGGCACGGCCCTACGCGGCGGGGCAACCATGGAGTGACCAACATGTTACAAATATACAACTTGGTGATCGCATTTTTTGAGTTGGTGACCAATCCGTTCATTCACGGCAACTTGGTGACCTCCCAAGCGTTTTACTCGTGTTTTTAAGATAGAATTAGTAAAGCATTTTGCTGCCCGTAGTAGCACATGCTTGCTGCGATTGAGTAGCAACGTGATTTCCCTAAACAAATGTGATTACTATTCTTTAAAGAAAAGCAGTGTGCTTGTTCCTTTCTCTGCAAAAAAATGTAGTTATTCTGTTCTAAATAAAAAACAATGCTATTATAGTTTATGCTCCAGGATTAAATTGGCATATTTGTTATGATTAAGAGGCTCTTAACAGATGCAGTTCACCATAAAAAACGGAGCTAAAGGATGCGAAACTTCGAGGTGAATATTATGAGGATTATTTCAGTACAACAAACATGAAACATCAGATACTTCAGTAAAGTAGAGACAAAAATTAAAACATTGATTCACCTTGTACAACAAAATTTAGCTATATGCACCGGCCTACCCTCAAAGCCACACAACACACCAACAAATATTACAAATGAATTCCCCTTCCTACGATACACGGAATACATGATTTCTTACACAGACGCCAATATCCATCTCCTGTGTTGCATGCATTGCATGGCAAGGGGAAACAATTACAGTGACCGTACCAATCTGGTCAACCCAGGTATGCATTGCTTGGTAACTATACTCTGCACAAAAACTCCAAACAAGACAGGCTGCTACTATCAAACAGCATCGGTGCAACTTCGATCACTGGGCGAATGAAGCGGGTCATCAACCATGCTACTGACAATGGGAGTTTCCTGCTCATGCTGAGATGGCTGTAATGCATCAGATGGGATGTTGATGCCCGCAAAACCGACTAATACAGCTGCAGCTCCAATGTAGTTCAACAGATGGGGAGCATGACCAGTGAGCGTGTCGATAAGGGCAGCAATTGGAACTTGGATTGTGAGACCAGCCGTGGCGACGGTGGTTGTTGTGAGGAGGATTGCTTTTGCCCACAAATAGTCGCTCAAAACATTATCAAGCAAACCTGCAAAGAATGTAACAGCCCACAAATTAGTGGCAGTTCCCAGTTAGCGGCTGTACAAGCTATTCCCATATGGCTAGTGTCCATGTCATGTACTCCCTCCGTTTCAAATTACTTGACTTGAGTTTGTCCAAATACGGATGTACCTAAACACTAAACAAGTATAGATACATCCGTATTGGGACAAACCAAAGTCAAGTAATTTGGAACGGAGGGAGTATAAACATTGATTCACTAATAGGAAACCATTTCGGCCGACATCACGCATGAGCACCTGAGGTTACTAATGAATAGCTACAAGCATCTAAATCAGTAAATGCGTAAAGAGCAACCTACCTTTGCCAACAATCAGACCAACTTGTTCCCATGTCAGCCTGTGGAATGGCTCCAGCTTCGCAAAATTCAGCACCAATGCAACAGGAAGAAAAAACAACATATTGAACAGTCCCAGGAATCCAAGAAACTGAGCCATACTCACTTGGCCTTGACCTTCTTTCTCATCAGGCAACTTTTTCCGTATCAAGGTGATATATACGGCATATAAGCCAGCTGAAACAATAGAAAGGAAGTCTCCGAGAAGAGGATTTGTGGCAATAGCATTTAGTGTACTGCCTGAATCAGCGAGGCTAACTATTATTGTTCCCGCTATGCAGAGAAGAACACTGATTAGTTTCAGCCATGTGAACATTTCTCCAAGAAATACTAATGCAACCAAGAAAGTGAAGAGGGTAGACGTGCTGCTGAGGATCGTGTTTGACTGCAAGCACAAAAAACAGGGAGATATTGCAGGCCAATTAGTGACAGGACCGAGGTAAAACATATTGCTGATATGCAAGTAAAATACTGCTTTTCTTAGTATTACTTACTGTAACAGTGGTGTATCTCAGAGATAGATTGAATGTAAGCTGTGTGAGAAACCAGAAAGGGCAGACTAGCATGCTGACTCTGGCCGTACGAGCACGCGTCCAGCGCCCTTTTGCATCCAACCCTTTGCTGCAATCTGCAGCACCTAGCTCTGTATGGACAGGGGAGTTCGATTCTGAAGCCAAATTGTCCTCAGGCAACCTTCTTGGTGACTCAGATGAGGCTGCATTGCCCTCCTGCCCGCTTCTCTGTAGAAGATTCACACTCTCCAGATCAGCAGGCTTCTGCGAATTTGCACCAACCTTGCCCTTCAACTTTGACCACATGCTGTCGATAGAATCCTCAAAGTACCGAGCGAACTCAACTATGGGGATGTAAACAACAAACAGAGAGTTGCATATGTAGGTAATCAAGAACGGAGAAACACCGCCATCCACAACAGACTGAACAATGTAGCTTGCAGCGATCCATATGCCCGCGATAGCGACGATGTAAATCAACCCCAAACACCACCTCCACGTGTCTGTGCTCATCGTTTTGGCCAACTTGCTTGTGCTACTGCTGCTGCCAGGGTCGTCAGCACACTCCACGTTTCCTATGAGAGTGAACAAATTAACATTTTGGTCAGGACGGTGCAGCTTCGGTAGTCCAATACTGAAAGTAACTTGGGTTGTAGCAACAGCAGCAGGTAAGTGACAGTCATAATTTGATAGCCAACAACCATAATCCAAGTTATGACAACCATAATTCAGCAAGCGCTTCCTAACAAATTTTGCTGCGCAAGAAGTGTGCCCAACTCCCCAACAGCAACGAACCCATTCGTAATTACTAATCCATCGCTCCACAGCGCGATAGGTTATGCATCAACTACTTAAAGAGACGGCGAGAAGCAAGCAAACCAGTTCTAAGTTCTGACGCTAGGAATCGGCGAATTCCTCTAGTAGTCTAGTATGATATCCATCCAAAAAGACTCGCGAACAGAGCCGTGCGTTACCTGGTGCGGAGACGGATTCGTTCTGGACGGCGGAGGAGCCCATGGATCCGATCTCTATGGAGATCGCCACCTCTCCGGCCAATTCGGATCCCGCTTCGGTCGTCACTCCCTCACCTTCAGCCACCCACCCCCAACTCCTCAACTAGCCGCGCACGACATCCGCACGGCACAGGCGGCGGAGCCGGAGCCGGGCACGCGGCAAAGTGCTCGACTCCGGCGGCGAGGGAGGGGCTAGCCGCTCGCTCGCTCGCTCGCCGACGGGGCCACGTGGCACGTGGGTTGCGATCAGAGGCTGCCCTGCTCTACCCTCAGGGACTAAGCAATGCGCAGGTAGCTCGTCGGGGCCGGACTGCTCGCCGGAGACGCCGCGCCGGTCACCGACGCGTTAGGAACGGCGGTGAATCTGGACGGAATCGCGTGTGTGGTGGTATCGGGTCCGTGGTGTGCGGGTCGCCTCGGACCTAGAGTGGGTCCCGGTGTCAGTCTGACCCGTGCCATCGAACTGATTTTTTTTTTACGAGTATAAACCAGTGTCGTGGAACACGTGGTGATGGACCTTCCCGATTGTTTTGAGGAGAAAAAAATGTGAATCCAATCACACATGAATTTGACATGTGTGAGAAAATTCATACATTTTCCTTTTGGTGTAATTCTAATATAATGCGCTTTAGAAAATCGAAAAGGGAGCATAGCTCTCTTTTTTAATTATTTTTTCGTGAAACCGCAAAAAATTATGCATTGATAGAAAAGAAGTCCTATGAGGACCAACCCGCACCATACAACTCAACCCCTCCTATATAGGGGAGAAGTTGGCGAAGGCCCCGGGCTCCCGCGTTCGCCCACTCGCGTGCCTCGGCTTTGATCGTGTCGAGTATGGAGGCCACCGAGGGACACACATTATCAAAGACAACAGCATTCCAGTGTTCCCAGATCCACCATGCCGTGAGCATGATCAACTATTGAAATTAAATCCCACCACCATCTCCATACAAGAGAATTAAAGTAACCGGATCAAGGCTTTGAGCCTCAGAATCAACATCATGTGAGTCTCATATGGAGCCGGCTACCACCAAGGTCCTTGTGGGCTTGCTGGACTCTGAATACACCATGTACAACTTTGTATGGAAGTAGTAAAAGTTTCGTCTCTACTTGTGACTCTATTGTTCCCCGTGCCTCCCATGCCTAGTTGCTTGTAATGGTTCTCATTTGCAGAGAAACAAGTTTATCCCTAAGGACTATAATCCCCTAATTAACTCTTCTCCAGGTTGCGCTCCTCTGGAGCAGGTATCCAACTCCGGTAGTAGGGTCCCCAATGCCTCGTGGCCAACTTCACTACCATGCTTCCTCATGATCCCCGTGTCATTTTCTTTCCCCGTTCCAACTTACATCACGATGCAAGAAGATAATTCGATGAGGGAAGTAGGAATGGATATGAATGCGAATGTGGAGAATTATACTGGGAGAGGAGCAAGTTATGTATCACAAGATGTCTCAACTCTCAACTAGAACTATAGCATGCAATACAACTGGAAGAAAGAAGAAGAAGGCTAGGTAGAATGATGAGACTAGAAAAGGTGTGAGAGGTATTTCTACTAGGTTCAAAGAGGGTATCAGGAAAAGTACATAGAGGCAATCACTGTGGCATTTCACATGGATATGCATATATGGCCAGCCAGATGTGACACATGCATGTGGTACAACCCCATTTATCATGGTCTCACTGTCATCCTGAACCAACATCAACAAAACTTTCTGCATGCAAAACCTCTTATGTATTCTCTTCTATTTGTCTTGCATGAATGCTTTACAAACGAATGTTACTACCCTGTAAATATTCTAGTGTACCAAATGTGTTTAAATTTATGGGACTACAACGGGCAAAAGCAAGCTCAAACAAAATTATGTTAAACAAAAACTAGACCAAAGTGGAAATTTAAATGATCACAAAGATGAAGATAGATGAGAATGCATAAATCCTAACGCTACCATTCATATTGGCATTCCATATACGATAGCTTCATCATATTGGCATTCCATATACATGAGCAACATGGTGACCAGGAACCACAAAATTCAGATAATTGAGGCCATGGTTGAGAGAAGCGTCAAATTTTAGGGACAACCCCGTCCTCCTACCACTGCTGATCAAACGCGTCTTCACTACCACTGCTGATCAAAACGCGTCCAACACGCCATAACAACTTTGAAGCACGTTTAAGCGTGCCAACCAACCAGCAGCACAGCTAAGATCATCTCTATCTCTGACGGTAAACCACGAAACCAAAAACGTGGTTTACGGTTCACGTTTTGGTTGGTTTACAGGCCCAAAAGTCGCCGCGCAGAACGAAAACTCAAAACCAACCGTAAAACAGTATATGTGTAGAATATTCTTTGTCTTCCTCCTTCATCTTTTCCTCAAATCTAATCACCAAAACCAACAACGCCGCCGCTCGTACTAGCTAGCTCGTGCCATCCATCGATCATCGATCGATGTACTAGCTCATTCAGCTAGCTCGTGCGCAGCTACCACCAGCACCTGGCCCAGCGGCCAGGCAGACAGCGGCACGAAGCCCCCACGTCGGCGGCTGACGAAGCCGGTGGCCGGCAGGCAGCATCCACGAAAACCCCCGTGCGGCGCCGGTGGACGAAGCCCCCGATGGCAGGCATGCAGGGAGGCAGCAGACCACGGCTGGCCCCGTCTTCGCCCCATCCGAAGCCCCCCCGGGCGTCGCCGTCGCGCTTGTTCCAGCGGGCGGCGCGGGCAGCTCACCATCGGCAGATGGAGTCCCCCGGTCTGGCTCGCTTCGGTGCCGCTCTAGCCGGTGATTTCGACGAGTTTGGTGGTGATTTCGGTGATTTTGCCGATTACGGTGAGTTCCACGGCGGAAGGTCACCGACGTGAATGTTCAGCCCGCCGCACGGTTTTCAGTTCACTCTCGGTTTGACCACGAAAACTGGGTATTCTCAGTTTCGAGGGGAAAATTCTTAGGCGCCCGTGAAATGATATTCAGCTTGGGGTGGTTTATGGTTTCTACTCGGACACTTTTTTCGGGTAAAAAACGGTAAGCAGCAGTTATTTTACGGTTTCAGCTCTTTTTCAGTCATTGCTAGAGATGCTCTAGGCATGCTCGCTCAGGGCCGAGCCTTTGTTTGAGGAAACAACGCGGATCGACGGTGCCAACCAGCTCACCACACTAACATGCCGCCCTCGCCGGGGTGCACCATCGCGTCTCTGGATAGCTGCAGCTCGGACGTAATTCCCCACCTCAGGGCACGCGCCATACGAGGAGTCGTCGGGGATCGCTGGAACAAGCGATGAATTTCTTCTGAACCCTTTGCTCTTGGCACTATCCAAGCAGGAAGCAGCAAGCGAGCTGTCTCTGGTCACCCCATGGGAGCTCTCGCGCTCCCGCCCGGCGTGATTGCTGCCCTCGACAAGCTGCGCCGCGCCTTTCTCTGGGCCGCCGCTGACCACGTCTCGGGTGCAAAATGCCTTGTCGCCTGGGAGTTCGTCTGCCGCGCCAAAGAGGACGGAGGGCTCGGCGTCCGCTCAATCTCCGACCAAAACAAGTGTCTCCAAGTCAAGTTGCTCCATCGCCTCCACTCCGCGGTCGAGGAATCGTGGCCGCGCTGGGTGTGGAGCTCTTTGGACGGTGCTCCGATTGACTCTGCCGGCGCGTCGGCCGCTCTGTGTGGCACCCATTGGGGATCGCTCGTGCGTCTCCTCCCACTCTTCAGGTCCGTCTCCACTGTTCGCCTCGGCGATGGGCGCCGCTCGGCGTTCTGGCTGGACTCTTGGAGCCCTCTCGGCTCCCTCGCCGCCGCCATGCCGGAGCTCTGCTCCCACTGCACCGACGAGAACGCCACCGTCCAGCAAGTGCTTGCTCGGGGCCTGGACTCCTTCCTGGTCCCCAGACTCTCCGTCACGGCTGCGCGGCAACGCTCCAAGCTCAACGCCATGCTGTTGCGGATCGAGCTTGTGCCCACACCGGACGAGCGACACTTGCCGCTCTGTGGCGCCCCGCACGGCAAGCTCTCCACCTCCGCCCTCTACAAGCTCTGCACGTTTGGTGGCGTGCTGTCCCCGCACCACGCGTTCGTCTGGCGCAGCCGTGCGCCGTCCAAAGTGAAGTTCTTCGCGTGGCTGCTGGTCCAGGGCCGCATCCAATGCCGCTCCAACCTGTTGAAGAAGAAGATCCTCACCAAGGCCGAAAGTGGCTGCCCCATCTGCGATGAACTCCTCGAATCGCCGGACCATGTGGTTTTCGGCTGCCCCTTCGCTCGCCTGTTCTGGGCATCCATCGGCGTCGCCGGGGCTGCAGCGGTTTGCGCCAGCAAATCTTCTACGTGCCCCCTCCCTGCCAACGCGCCGCCCAAGACTGCTGATACGCTTCGCCTTCTCTGCCTCTGGCACCTCTGGAAACACCGGAACGGTGTGGTGTTCGACAAGCTCCCCCCCTCCATTGCTCTGATCAAGAAGAAATGCTGTGATGACGCCATCCTTTGGCGTGCTCGCCTCCCCCCTGAGCAGCGTGCCGACGTCGACGTCTGGCTCACCTATTTCCTCCCCGAGCGACCATAGTTGTTCTTCTTTCATTCAAATAACTTGGCTGTGCTCACCAGCTTGTTGGTGATGCACACCCCCCCCGTACCCTGTCATTCAAAAAACCCAGAAAATGAGAAAATTCAGGTGGGAGCCTTTGTGCTCCCCCCGGTGACTACTCGAAAAAAATATGCATGCACGCGTTTCTTCATGATCTCCTCTGAAACTGTAGTGCACTAGAGTTTGTTCTGAAGCTCTAGTCTACTTGTATTTCTTCTTGTTCAGTACTGGAACCACACAATCCTGTTTTAGTTGCTGTTGTTTTAAAATTAGTTAATGACAAAATATATCTCCGTATTAATTAATCTCCCCATTATGTACTGATAAGAATTAATCATGGCAAAGCTTAATCCAACCAAGACATACGTTTCTAAGCCGGTGGCTGACTCAAAACAGTTCTGAAAGTTCAGAGCGAGTGACTTGGCAAAATTTTAGTTCAACTTGTATTTCAGAAGTCAGAAACAAGTAGCCGGTAAAAATGTGGCAACAGCATGGTGCATGCCACCAGCTGAAAATACGCCGTTTCATCTGGCCAGAAAAGCATCTTATACCAGCAATCAAAGAAGATCTCTAGCCGGCCAGGTTAAAATAATGTGGACAACCAAACAAGGATACCTTCCGCGTCTCGCCTAGGTCTATCCTCATCAAACTCGGTTGACCTGGGCCTGGCTGAACAGCAGGTATACGCATCGAAACAAGCAGGGACTGGCTCTACAAATTGTCTTCCTACGAACATCACTAAAGAATCGACGACATATGTAAAGCCATCTGCAGCAAGACTCGTCGCCATAGCAAACCCTTCATTTACCCATGTCTCCCATGCCTAGAGCTCGAAATGGTTTACTCTTGCTGAGGAACAAGAGCTCATTCCAAGGTCCCGGATGCTATGATTTACACTCTTCTTTAGATGAAAGCAAAGGGTGGAGAGATTAACTGTGAAAGGAGCAACTTAACACATATGGGAGAATCTATTGGAGTCAAAATGCATTCTGCAGTTCCACGGGAGCTAGCATGCGACACAAGCAGAAGGAGAGAAGAAAGTTAGCTAGAATGCAAAACGTAGAAAGGTGTGAGGGGAATCGTTAGGCAGGAGGTAGGGATTGTGAAGAGTAGATAGAGTCGAGCTTCACAACAATGCAGTTCCCATGGGTATGAATATACTCCCTCCGTTCCCAAATATAAGATGTTTTAGACTTTGTCCACATACACATGTACACAAATATATATAGACACATTACATGTATATGTTCACTCATTTGTGTATGTATCTAGACAACATGTGTAACATCTAAAACATCTTATATTTAGGAACGGAGGGAGTATATTCTAAGTTCTCGCTCATGCACGTGGTACAACTCCACCTTGCCCAGTCTCGCTTTTCATCCTCAAACAACATCAATCACACCTGCTACATGCAACTGTCACTTCTGTTGTGTGAGGACGACACCATTACTCCTCCTACGTTGCTACTCCCTCCGTTCCAATTTAATTGACTTGATATACATTACATGTGGATGTATCTAGACATGTTACAAGCCTAGATACATGCACATATGGTGCATAGCAAGTCAATTAAATTGGAACGGAGTGAGTACATTGGTGATGCTCCATTATTTTAGTTAATGGTATGAATGGTGGTCGGTATATGATATATTACTTATATAGGCCATTTTGTATTCATTATTGAACCTCGAGATAATCATAGGCCCATTCGATTTTATAAGAACAAGAACATGAAAATGGTCAGGTTTATTAAATCCTTCAGACATTCAGAAATACTTGTTAAGTGCCATTTATCATTTTGTCAGCATAATTTTTTTAATTTGAGTGGAAATAGCAAGGTGCAACGATATAATTGGTACTACATGTCAGATTGATTGATTCCCCTGACAGAGTTAAGTGTTGTTGACTAGATCAGGAATGTTCTCTCAAGTTGTTCTACATGTATTTGATGTCTAGTAGGGTGAACCTTCCTTATAAATTTATTTGGGATTTGAAGATTTATTTAAGAATCAAAGTTTTTGTTGTTTAGTAGACAAGAATAGAGTTCTAGCTAGAGATAATCTTAGAAAGAGGGGGTGAGAAGGAACTGAATTGTGTGAATTTTGTGGTGACAAGGAGTCCCTGAAATAACTGTTCTTCTCCTGTCCCTTTGCTACGTACATCTGGAATATTGCTAGTGTATTTTTGAACTTGTAGTCTAAATCTATTTCATTCTATGATCTTTATCGATCAGGGATGGTTTTCAGCATCATCTGGTGAGATAGGAAGATTCTTGTGATTGGAACTCCTGCTTTATTTTGTACGATATGGAAAACAAGGAACAAATTCTGTTTTCAAAATATTAGACAAATTTTGTAAAAGGTGCTCCAACAGGGATCCAGTAGGATGGCAAAGGGCTCACACGAAGTGTATCATCAACGACACGTGCAAAGATGATTAGCTTGAGAAAGTGTGTTGCTGAGCTTAGCTACTTGTGTTATGAACCTCTAGATGTTTGTTTTTCCTTACTAGTTAGTTGGTTCTACAATTATCTTTGTTTCCAAGAAAGTTTGTTGCCTTCTTTGTAGTCTCGTTAAAAGAGAGTTGCTGGTTCTTTTCTGATATGTTGGAGGGTTGTAACCTTCCTCCGCTGTGGGGTGGGCGTCGGTGTTGTAACAACGAATCTTCTCAATTTCAGTAATGAAATTGGGGGCTGTGTGACCCCTTTTCTCGAAAAAATACTTTAAAGTATGTAATAATAATAAACAGTTTTTGCCTCCGAAGTTATTATATAATAAACATGAAAACGTGTAAAGTTGCAATAAATATTTGTAAATAGCAATGATAACATTATGTTTAACTTTTAAAGGGCTAGATAAGTTTTGACATATCAACAACTGCTTACATTTTGGTTACTTAGGTTTTTCTTATGTTCTAGTGCCGCTCGATTAGAATTTGGGAGAATATAAAAGGTTGGAGGGGCGTCCCGGAAATTATAACCGAACTTTGGGTTGCCAATTCCTCGGTTCAATATTGGTGGCACTCCCTTGCCCTTGGAACCGGCCGCCAAAGGCACATAGCTTCCCTTGTTATGTTGGTCTCTTGTGAGATTTGGATGGAAAGAAATGTAAGGATGTTTCGGCAAATCTTTTATAGAGAAAATTCCTTATATGATACTCACTTAAAATTATGTTCTTTATTTGACACCGGTGAAAATTTTCTTCCTATATGGCATCTCCTCAACTGTAACCTAAATTGGAGCCTAAGCTACATGGCTCCTGGAATTATTCAAAATTCAAATTCGACATTGTGAAGTTTCAAAAAATTCTGAATGCTTTCTAGATGTGGCCAATGATGCATGTCGTCGCCGTGTTTAAATGGGTGAGTCCTTTCACGATTTTTTTTTTGAACCATGCAAAAGCTTTGCATGTATATTATTAGAAGAGGGAAAGCCACTGGAGTGGCAAAAGTCTTACAGAACGGCTAGGGGTGAAACAGCGAAGACAGCAATACAAGAGACTACACAAACGACCTCTACCCTGAAACTCGAGAGCAGAACAACGAAAAACATGAAACTACTACCAAAAACTCTCCTACTGAGAGTCTAGCCTGGAGCGATCACCATCCGACCAGCACTGGCTATCGACCATTGTTTTGCTTCCTCCTTAATCTGATTGATGATCACAACGACTGGTTTGGGATCTGTGTTAAACACTCTGGCGTTTCTTTCTCACCAGATAGACCACGAGGTGAGGATCACCAAAGAATTGAGTTTCGCTCTGTCCGCTTTGTCCAGCTGATCTCTCCCCGTTTGCCACCACTCCTTGAGCGTCTGGTTAGTGCGTGGTACGACCTGTTGTAGCCCTGCCCAGCCTAGGGTGCTGCTCCAGATGATGTTCGCGACCGCGCAGCCGGAGAACAGGTGCTGAGCATTCTCCTCCGCCGAGTTGCACAAGACACAACTGTCGTTGTGTGGTAACCCTCTCTTGCCTAACCTATCTGCAGTCCAAATCCTCCCCCGCAAAAATAGCCATGCTGCAACTTTGCATCGTAGAGGAGCCCAGGTTTTCCATATTGCCGAGGCCGAGTCGCATAGAACTTTGGTTTTGAAATGACCTTGATAGACTGATTTAGTGGTGAACTTTCCTTTTCGATCCCATGTCCACGACCAAACATCTTTTTCACCCGGCTGGAGGTGCACAAGATTAACCGCCTCATTAATCTGGAGAATCTGGATGAAGGCTTGGATAGTGATTGGCTTTTTGATATCATCTAACCATGTTCTATTTTGCAGGGCTTGTTGCACTGTTCTTATTGGCCTGTCGTTAGAGGTGATCAGCTTGTATATGTCTGGGGCGATGTCCTTTCACGAATTTGACGGCCCGGCTACACCCCATCGTCCCCCTGTTCTACTCGTTTCACGAAAGGCTGCCTCTATATTGATTTTCAGAACCACAAGAGGAGGTGGTTCCCACCAACATACAGGCCCATGTGTCCGCACTTCCTTTTTCTGAATGTAGTGTCTCCATTCGTCCACATGACGGCGCACGTTAAACTGAAACTGATCAGCTGTCAGGTATTTTTCACCATGATTTCCCCTATTGCGTTCAGTCCGACAGCTACACAAGAGTGCAATGGGCAACAGCTGTTCCTCCAACGTAGATCACGCACCTCTTGCAAGACTTCCAAAGCCGAACGGCAAGGCAATAGTTTGAGGCGGGCGTCTTCCAGGAGCAGACTGCACCATTTCTGCTTTGCAAACATGCAAGGCAATAGTTTGAGGCCCGACTTGAGAAACACTCCATCATTCTTTGCTCCATTTCAACATGAATTTTGCAAGCAGATTGGATTGGACATCATGTGTGAACGACTATGTGATGCATTTGAAGTTTTCAACTAGTGCTGATGTATGTGGGAACATCGATATTTCTGGTAGTAGTTCATGTTTCCAAAAGTTTGACTTAATATTGCTGCATAACCTTTTTCCAGGTCAAGCTCAGAGGCTGAATACGGCTCTATGGCATCAGCACTTGCCGTTACAGTGTGGATAGGCCTCATCTTACGTGATGTTGGTTTTTTTTTTTTGCGAGGGAGGACTTGGTTGCAACTAACCAAGTATCTTACAGATAAGCCCAGAAAAAAGAAAAATTACAATGAAGTCCATCTGAGCCCTGTCGTCGTCACCGCCGAACAAGACGCTACGCCGGCGAATCCCGTCGCTTCTCCTCCAAACGCTTGGACTGGGAGGAGCCCCCATGCGAGCAAGAAGTCGACGCTCCTCGGTGCCTGAGCACCTCCACCTTGTGCAGCAACCGGCGACGCCAGCTCGGTCATCTGCAACCGCACCTCCAAGATCTTCAAAAGCCGTGGCCGCCATCTCTCGGCCACCGGCGCAGGGGCACCGCGCACCGAAGCTCCTACGAGCCGCAGCCGCGCAAGGGGCAGCAAGACCGCCACGGCGCTCCACCGGAGCAACCAGAGCGGCGGAGAAGGGAACTGCCCACCAAAAGCACACCGACGGCGCCACCTTCTCCTCAGCACCGCCAGCTGCCGAACCACTACTCCCTACGCTATATACACGGCGTGATCCGTCGATCCCCCATCCTCCCGCCGCCGGAGCGGCTGCCGGAGGGTGAGGAATCGGCCGGATCGACGCCGGCGAGGTGGAAGCAACGGTGGATCTCAGAAATCGCTCGATCTACTGTAGATGGGGAACGAGGTGTCGGTCCAACTCGACTGATCTACGTGATGTTGGTTTATCCCTATAGAAGCCTGTACTTTTATTTGGGAAAGAGATTCTTGCATTTTGTATATATATAAAGAGATATAATATGTATACGAATTGTGTGAGATATGGCATCCAAAAGCAGGGGAGGTTCTGTCCAATTTTTTGAATAAAAATTCGAGGACTAAATTTTGAATTGAAATCAGGTGAGTGAACAGATTATGGGGTGTCAATTGGTCATTTAACCAAGAACAAATATGTAACATTACTTCAGCTACTGTTTTGTACATATTTTTGGTCATATTATGCACCAAGGGAAAAAAGTCTTTTCATGCCTCTATTTAACACAGTTGGTGAACAAAATGTACCAGAGTGTCATATAGGGAAATAAATTTTAACGACAAGTCAAATAGGGTAGATTTTT
Source organism: Poa pratensis (assembly GCA_947311845.1). Lineage (NCBI taxonomy): Eukaryota > Viridiplantae > Streptophyta > Magnoliopsida > Poales > Poaceae > Poa > Poa pratensis. Next base: position 15,503,528 of record CAMZMU010000089.1, on the reverse strand, counting down.
TTTTACCGGTGTCAAATAAGGAACATGATTTTAAGGAAGTGTCATTTAACGATTTTTCTCTCTTCTATATGCCTCTCTTCATCGCCACCAAGATCATGAAGGAAGATAGAAATTGGGTGATCGCCAGGGCGAAACATTTGAGTAGAATCATGCCGCGGGAGTAGGTTGATGTAATAAGGGAGCGGGTCGGGTGTTTTTTTCTCCCTTGACCCCAGTGAACTTGTAACTTGCAACTCCTTAATTAATGAGATGAGCCAAATCTTTTATCTCCGTTCAAAAAAATGAAATTCAAAAACATACTTAATTGCGCCCAAAAAACAGAACCAAAATCATCACGATCAACGCAGAACTTAAAAGCGTCTATGACTGGCGCGACGGAGCGCGTCATGACATCTAGTGTACAATAAAGAGTGCTAGTTGTACTGAAATGCATACCAGCTACATGCCCTTCTAGATCAACACGGGGATCGTGAGGTCTACGAGGCTCAAGAAATGACCTGGTGAGTCGTTATGTGCACGGATGTCAAAATGGCACCGAACATGGGGCCTTTTGTACCTTTTTTAGAAAGAAATTAGCTTGTCTTTGCTCCTACTATATCAATATAAAAGGTAAAGCTTTTGCCTTCTTTCTAAAAAAAAAAATGGTGCCAAACAAGCCATGCACGGATGGAGAGTTGCTATGTGCACGGATGAATGTATTTGTTTGGTACTCCCGGTGCATCCTATTTCCATAAGGGTTTGCCAGCAACCGCACACTTCATCCGCTCCTTTCTCATAGAAAACAAAACGAAGTTGTGCAAGGTTTGAACTGTCTCTCTACATTTTCTACTAACTCGATCCAAACCACATATCGGGAGAAGCTGAGCCATTTATAGATTAGGAATATACACTACATGGTTCATCGATGGGTAAATGCCTTAAATCAGGTATATGTCTGACATTGTTGTCAGAGTACGTCTTGGTTAGCGCTTATGTTCATTTCCTCATGTCACTACTCGACTACATCCTTTGTTACATGTTTTGGCCGACTTACTTCTTTATAGAATGATGCAATTTTTTGCCTTTTATATTGGTAAAACAGGAGCAAACATAAACGTAGAGTGGCTGAAGCAAAAAGGAAAAAAGGGCCATACATGCCAAAGGGCTAAGAATAATCTCCGCTATCCAATTCTTGTTTTCCACTTTGATATTTGAAAAAGACAGATATTAAATATTTGTTGTTGAGAACCCTTGCATTTCTTTCCTTTCAAGTTTCGCATGGAAGCAACGCAATGGCCGACATCAACCCTTTGGGTTGGGCTTTCTTTGGGAGGCTTATATTAGCTTGCAAAAATGTCTGGTAAAAAGGAGCAAAAGGAGCACTTACCAAGTTGTCTATGAAAATATGAATTTAATAGTAAGGGCGATCGAGTTTGTTTCATGTTTTTTAGTCCGGTATCGGATTACACTGCAATGTGATGCCATTGAACTCGTTTGGTTCAGTCGGGCTGTATAATTGATTCCCTTCCCAGCGCAACAAATCATTACCTAAGGCGACAACTTCTAGGGACCCCTCCACCCCCGATATCCTCCACCTATGATTTCCTTCGTCGAGTTCAAGCGCCAACACTCGTTGTGGTGACGATGTTTCCCAATATCTTCCTCGACATTCTCTTCGTCAGCAGGTGGCCCCACCTGAGAGGCGCGGTGTGTAATAATTCTTCTCTGGATCCCACACTATTGTTCTCCTCTCTCCGGCCATCCACCGCCTCTTCTTCCGGATCTCAGTTTAGGTTTGGTATTTTTTGGTGATGCGGGACGCAAGATTTGTTCTGTTTGCAACTTTCTTTAGTATACAAATTGGGCGGAATTCTTTTATCACCTTCGTTTGGCCAATTTGTGTACAAGACAAGGCCCTTCAGGCTCGGTGTTGAGAAATCAATCGATGCATGCAATGTCCTCAAATTGTTGAACTTTCATATTGGTAGTTGATACTCTTCATATTTCAGAACTTGACTGATACTTATTTGTCGTATAGTCTGATGAAATTTCTGAACCAAACACTGCCATGTAACGAAATAACTTTACCAAGTGGAACCACACAAAACATGGAAACGACCCATTACGTTACCAGTCCAACTGTGAAATATTTTGAAAAAAGAAGGTTACCGCACAAACTCATATTTTGTAAGCTAGTAATTAATGCCTCTAGTATAAATGCCACAAACATTAACACAATACTGAAGGTACTTGCAGGCCCCGAAAACAGAACCAAAACTATCACGATGACCACCGGTGCATGCCATATCTACTGTACTCTTCTGCGCTAGTTGTCATATCTAGTACTCCCTCCGTTCCAAATTAATTGACTTCCATTAGATACATTCATACGTGGACAAATGGAAGTCAATTAAATCCGAACGGAGGGAGTACGAGATACCAGAAAGGTTGCTACATACCCTTCCGGATCAATGCAGGGATTGACATGTCTACAAGACAAAAGAAACTCTGCGGTAAGTGTAGTGGCGCCAAACGAGCCGTGTAAGGATGACTGTGTTTGTTTCACATTCCCGACGTATCCTATTTCAGTAGGGATCGCTATCAAGCGATGCAGCAACTGCATGCCTCATCCACACTTCTTTTTCTCGTAGGAAACTAAACGAAGTTGAGCAATATTTGAACACTCTATCTACATTTACCACCATCTTGACCCAACCCACATACCGGGAGAAGCTGAGGTATTTATATATTAGGAGTACTAGACGGCATTGTTCATCCATGGGTAAATGCCAAATATTTGTCAGAACTACCGAATCACATGTATATGTCCGGCATTGTTGTCAGAGTCTTGGTCAGCTCATGCTTACTTGCTAATGTCATAAATAACTAGATATGGCTTGGGATAATAACCAAAATGTCAGTACTCAACTACTCCCCATGTACCTTTTTTTGGCAGACATATTTTTTATTTAGCACGAGGCAATTTTTGTCATTTATATTGATAAAGGTGGAGCAAATATAGACTATACATGTCAGAGGGCTAAGGATAATTTCAGGTAAATGTTTAGGACCCACGGGGATCCAGTTCTTGCTCTCCTCTTTAATATTCTTGAGAAGGAAGGTTTTGAAAAATTGTTGTTGAACAGTCTTGCATTTCTTTCCTTTCAAATTTCCCATGCAAGCAAAGTAATGGCCAACTTCAACCCTTTCGGGTAGGCGTCTTTGCCAGGCCAATGCTTGCAAAATATCTTGTAAAAAGGAACGAAGGGACTGCTTACCAAGCCGTTTATAAAAAATATGACTTCAATAGCAAGGGCGAGTTTATTTCGTGTTTTTTAGACCAATATCGGATAACACACAACGTGATTATGTTAATCTCATTTCGTTCATTCGGGCCGTAAATTTGCTTCTGCCCTCCCCACCACAGACAAGTCATTACCTGAGGTGACAACTTCGAGTTTCCAGCGACCACTCCACCCCCGATATCCCCCGCCTACGATCTCCTTCGTCAATTTGCAAAGCCAGCGCTCGTGGTGGTGATATTCCCCAATATCTTCCTTGGCATTCTCCACCAGTAGCTGGCCCAACGTTAGCGGCGCGGCGTGTGAGGAGCATCCATGGCCGCCGATCCCCAGAGCTACGTGTAATAATTCTTCTTTGGATCCCACGAGTTCTCCTCTCTCCAGCCATCCACCGACTCTTCTTCCGGATCTCAGTTTAGGGTTTGTATTTTTGGTGATGCGGACACCAGTTTTTCTCTGTTTGCACATTTCTTGTAGTGTTAAAATTGGGTGGAAATATTTTATCGTCTTGTCCGGTCGATTCGTGTTAAAAAGCGAGGCCCTCCGGGCTCGTTGTTGAGATATCAATCGATGCATGCAATGTCCTCAAACTTTTGGTAGTTGATGTTTTTCATAGTTCAAAACTTGACTGATACTTATTTGTTGTACAGTCTGATGAATTTTTTGAAACAAACACTTAACGTAATCAAATAACTTTACCAATTGGAACGAAACAAAACATGGAAACGACTATCTAGAACAAAAAAAATGTTACAGCATAAGCTCATATTTTGTAAGGTATATGCCTCGATGTATGATAATTACTGGTGATGATTAGCAATTTCTTTTGCGAACACGCAAAGTGTCGTCTGTATTAGAAAGAAGAAGAAAAAGCGATCAGTTACGTCGAGTCCGGCATCGCAAGGATGCGGTTACAAGGCCTTGACGGCTGCTTGGGCGAGCAAGCCATGCACACAAGGGAAAGAAAAAACAGCTATCTCCAGATTACACCCAACCCAACAGAACCAGATAACTTACATAGCTCGACCTCACCGGCAATTCTGCGACCAATATTGGAGGCAGGTTCCGAGACTCGCTGAAAAACTCGAGCATTCCGCTCTTTCCAGAGGGTCCAGACGGTGAGCAGTACAAGGGAGTCGAAGCCCTTCCTTTGTTGCTTTGGCACGCGGCGGCGTTGGTCCGGCCACCACTCGATCAATGTGGTGTTGGCAGGCGGCAAAATCCCAAGTAGGTTGCGGTGCCGCAAGAGGCTGTGCCATACTTCCCGAGCAAAGACACATCCGACAACGAGATGATCAGCTGTCTCGGATTCCTGATCACAAAGGGGGCAGGTGGTGTGTGAGTTCATACCGTGCCGGCGCATCCGATTTGCCGTCCAGATTCGATGTTGGAGAGCAAGCCAAATGTGCACTTTGCATTTACCCGGCGCCCATGTTTTCTAGATTGTCTTGCCGCAGGGGAATTAGAAAACAAGAAACGAAATTAGAAAACATAGTGCAAGTTCATGCGGGCCACGACAGAACCCAAACCATCACGAATCACGATGACAACAGGTGCTGGCCATGTAGTGTACTCTACTGTGGTGGGTGTCATATGTACGCGGTACGAGAAACGTTGCTACATACCCTTCCGGATCAACACAGGTATTGCAATATCTACAAGACAATACACCGCTTCGCTCGTGAGGCGCTGAATGCGACTCGCGAGGCGATCAGCTTTCCTGCCCTAGCCGCCGCCGCCGCCGCTGCAGGCCACCGGCGAAAGAGCTGGGCCCCTCTCCTTCCACTTGCCGCTCCGGCGGCAGGAGGGAGGGGGACCCGTTTTTGCATGGTAATTAGGGTTAGCAAGTTTCTGGCATGCTGCGCTGTTGGGGTGGTGGGAGCGGCGCCCGGGCAAATAAATTTGCCTCAACTCTAATCCCACACCGGCGTTGTCCTTCATGGCGGCGTCTCGGAGTTGGTGGCAATGTGTGCTTGCCGATCTTTCAGATCGGTGGCTGTAGGGTTCATGGATAGTGTCGGCGAGGCGGCGGTGGCGACTCCATCAGATGGGTTTTTCCTCCTGCTCTGTCCCCGTTGATGCGGCGTTGTCTTCGGCGCCATGGTGGAGCAGAGAGGATTCGTCCAGGATTACGTGCAGACGGTGGTCTGCACTGGTGACAGCTGGAAGATGGTGCACCTTGTGGTGGGTTCGTGGTTGGAGGCTGACGGTTCTGGTTCCTTACTCCGACGTCGTCGTGCGTGGGTGCCAGTGCTGAAGTTCGATGGCGTGTCCGGGGTCGTGTTGCCCCGGTCTGATTCTTTCAACGGCAATGGTTTGTCCTATGGCAAACTACTTTCGAGTTCCGAAAAGCTGATGATCAGCGATGGAGCCATGTCGAGCTCGGGTGAAGAGGTGATCTGTCTATTTTTTCTTTGGTGGCTGCTACGGTGGTGCCGAAGAAGATGGATAGGCTTTGGTTTGTCACATAGGTTTACCCTATCTTTCCAGATCTGTAAGATCGGTGTATACGTACTTTGTATCTCGTCTTTTATTTATCAACGAGAATTGTATTACCATGAAAAAAAAGACACAAGAAAAACTGCCGTACGTGCAGTGGGGCCGAACGAGCCGTGTACGGATGACTGTGTTTGTTTCACGTTCCCGATGTATCCTATTTGCACATGAAGCGACGCAGCAACAACATGCTTCATCCACCTTTTTAAAAGTTTAATATAAAAAATTATGTTAAACTTTTGAAGGACTAGCAACGATTTTGACGTATCAACAACTGCTTACACTTTGGGTACCTAGGTTTTTCTTATTTTCCAATGCAGATACTTGATTAGAACTTGGGAAAATATAAAAACTTCGATGTGAGCCCCGGAAATCACAACCGAATTGTGGGTTGCCAACGCCTCGGTTCGAGATTGGTGGCACACTCCCTTGCCGTCGGAACCGGCCACCTGCAAATCCATCGCTTCCCTTGTCATGTTAGTCTCTTGGGATATTTTTGGAAGGAAATAAACACAAGGTGTTCCGGCAAACCTTCTCTATGCATCTCTTAGTCGCCACCAAGATCAAGTAGGAAGCTAGAAATTGGGTGATCGCAGGGAGAAACATTTGAGTAAAATCATGCCGCGAGAGTAGGTTACTGTAATAAGGGGTCGAGTATTTTTTTCTACCTTGACCTAGTGAACTTGTAACTTATTTTGTAAACTTCTTATTCAATGGTATGAGGGAAATCTTTTGCCTCCATTAAAAAATAAAAATAGAAAATACACTCAGTTGCTATCCTAGAAACAAAATGAAAACCATCACGATAACGGCAAAAACTCCAAGCACCTATGACCGGGCCGGCAGAGCGCGCCATGCCATCTAGTGTACTCGATTGCGCACTAGCAGTACTGAAATGGATAAAGGCTACATGCCCTTCAAGATCAACAAAGGGATTGCTAGATCTGGAAGGCTCAAGAAATGTGTTGGTCAGCCAAATGACGCCGAACAAGCAGTGCACTGATAACAATGTTATTTTCATATTCCCGGTGCCTCCTATTCTTAAAGGGTTTGCTATCAGGTGACATAGCAACCATACGCTTCATCCTTTTTTTCTCGTAGAGAACAAAGCTAAGTTGTGCAAGGTTTGAAGTGTCAGTCTACATTTACAGATTTACTACTAGTTCGATCCAAACCACATATTGGGAGAAAGCTGAGCAATTTATATACTAGGAGTACTACTCTGATTAGGAGTAGACGGCATGGTTCATTGCTTGGTAAATGCCTTAAATTTGTCAGTACTAGCGACTCACATGTATATGTGTGGCATTGTTGCTAGAGTCTTGGTTAGCTCTTATGTTGATTTGCTCATGACATAAATATCGAGATATATGGCTTGGGGATAATAAAACCAATGTCACTACTCAAGTACTTCCTCTTCCATGTTTGGGACGACTTAATATTTTAGAACGAGGCAAAAATATTGCCTTTTATATTGATAAAGTAGGAGCATACATAAACATAAACATATAGTGGCCGAAGACAAAAGGAAAAAGGGCCATGAATTCATGCCAAAGGGCTAAGGATAATTTCCGCTAGAAGTTTAGACCCATGAGGATCCAGTTCTTACTCTCCTCCTTGATATTCTTGAAAAGACAGGTATCGAAAATTTGTTGTTGACCACCCTTACATTTCTTTCTTTCCAAATTTCTCATGCAAGCAAAGTAATGGCCGACTTCAACCCTTTAGGTCGAGCCGTCTTTGGCAGGCTTATATTAGCGTGCAAAAATGTCCTGTAAAAAGGGACAAAGGAAGTACTTACCAAGCCGTTATAAAAATATGACTTCAATAGTAAGGGTGAGTTTGTTTCGTGGTTTTTAAACCAGTATCGGATTAGACCGCAATGCGATGCCGTTAAACTCGTTCGGTTCAGTCGGGTTGTAAATTCGGTTTTGCCGTCCCCACAACAAACAAATCATCACCAAAGGCGACAGCTTCCAGCTTCAACCGACCCCTCCACCCTGATATCCTCTGCCTACAATCTCTTTCATCGAGTTGCGGCGCCAGCGCTCATGGTGGTGATGTTCCCCAGTATCTTCCTCGACATTCTCTTCACCATTAGCAGGCCCCACGTGAGTGGCGTGGTGTGCGAGGAGCAGCCATAGCTGCCAATCCCTATAGCCGCGTGTAATAATTCTTCTCTGGACCCCACGCTGTTCTTCTCCTCTCTCCGACCATCCACCGTCTCTTATTCCGGATCTCAGTTTAGGGTGGTATTTCTTTTGGTGGTTCGGGACGCCGGATTTGCTCTCTTTGAACATTTATTGCAGTACACCAATTGGGTGGAAAATTTTCATCGTCTTTGTTCGGTCGATTTGTGTTCAGGAACGATGCCCTTGAGGCTCGGTTTTGAGATATCACGCGATGCATGCAATGTCCTCAAAAGGTTGAACTTTCAGATTCATAGTTAATGCTCTTCATAGATCAGAGCCTGATTGATACTTGTTTGTTGTATAGTCTGATGAAATTTCTGTACCAAACACTGCAATGTAATGAAATAAGTCAAATAACTATACCTAGTGGAACGAAACAAAACTTGGAGACGACCCATTAGATTACCGGTCCAACTGCGGATGAATGTGTTTGTTTCACATTCCCGATGTATCATATTTCCAACAGGATCTCTATCAAGCGACACAGCAACAACATGCTTCATCCACACCTTTTCCTGTAAAAAATAAATTGTGCAAGCTTTCAACAGTCTATCTACATTTACCACTAGCTCGACCCAAACCACATGTCGGGAGAAGCTGAGCTATTTGTAGGTTGGGAGTACTAGACGGCCTAGTTTATTGAGAGAGTGTGTTGCTGAGCTTACATACCCGTCTGACGAACCTCTAGATGTTTGTCGTTCCTTACTAGTTTCACAATATAAGATGTTTTAACTCTTTCTACATTCACATGTACACATATGTATCTAGACACGTTTTACTGTAAAGGTCCACTCTTTTTAGGTATGAATCTAGACAATATGTGTTACAGCTAAAATATCTTATATTGTGGAAACGGAAGGAGTCATTGATTATGCGGTTATCTTTGTTTCTAAGAAAGTTTGGTGACTTCTTTGTAGTCATTAAAAGAGAGCTGCTGGTTATTTCCTGTTATGTTGGAGGTTTAAGACGTTTGCACGCATCCTCGGTCTTGGGGTGGACGTCGGTGTTGTACAACCGAACTTCTCAATTTAGCAATGAAACTGGGGTCGTGTGACACGTTTCCTCGAAAGTATTTAATAATAATTATTTAGTTTTCTGCCTCCAAAGTTAACTAATAAAATAAACACGAGAACATGTAAAAATCAATTAATATATGTAAATACTAATGAAAACATTATGTTAAACTTTTGAAGGAGTAGATACGTTTGGACTTATCAACAGCTTCTTACACCTTGGGTACCTAGGTTTTTCTTATGTTCCAACGCCGATACTCGATTACAATATGGGAGAATATAAAACGTTGGATGGGCTCCTCGGAAACCACAACCGAATTGTGGGTTGCGAACGCCTCGGTTCAAGATTGGTGGCAGTCCCAACACCGTCGCAAAGGCATCGCTTCACTTGTCATCTTGGGAGAATTGAAAGGAAATAAATGTAAGAGCCGGGTGTTCCGGCAAACCTCCTCTTATGCCTCTCTTTGTCGCCACCAACATCAAGGTCGAAGCTAGAAATTGGGTGACCGCTGTCCGCTGGGACAAAACATTTGAGTAAAATCATGCTGCGAGAGTAGGTTGATGTAATAAGGGGGTGGGGTGTTTTTTCTCCCTTGACCCAGTGAACTTGTAACTTTTTTAAACTCTTTAATTAATGAGATAAGACAAAAAAATACGTTTGATTCAAAAAATATATATAGAAATCATACTCGGTCGCGACCCTGAAAATATAACCAAAACCATCACGATCACCGTAGAAGCTCAAAGCGCCTATGACCGGTGAGCTTCCTGGGACAAATTTCTCTCCGTCGTTGGAGCAGCAAACGTTCGACACCGCTCCAGTGTTCTGTTGGGCTGCCAGCCCATTTTGGCTGGTCCGGCCAGGCATTACAGGTTCCATTTTGAAAATGGTTTCATTTTTAAAAATGGTTTCGAATTTAAATGGTTCCAAATAAAAAATGGTTTCAAATTTAAAAATGGTTCCATTTTTAAATGATTCCAAATTGAAAAATGGTTTCAAATTTGAAAATGGTTCCACATTTAAAATGGTTTCAAATAAAAAAAATTGTTCCATTTTTGAAAATGGTTTCAAATATAAAAATGGTTTCATTTTGGAAATGGTTTCAAATTTAAAAATGGTTGCGAATTTAAAATGGTTGCGAATTTAAGATGGTTCCAAATTTAAAAAAAGATTGTACTGCAAATGGTTCATCAGATTTTTAGAATCTACAGGTTTGAGAGTACAGCAGATTTTCCAACTCTGCTCTTCTTAGGTTTATTGTTCATGATTTCTATTTCAAATTTCATTTTGGATCAATCGTTTCATGCATATGTTTATTTAAATGTACTAGAGTACCACAAAAGCGCATGAAACTGTAGTACGAAACAGTCAATAGAAGCAGTAGCACGCAACGCGAAACGCATGAAGCAGTAGCACGAAACAGTCCATAGAAGCAGTAGCACGTAACGAAACGTACGAAACAGTCGGGGAAACAAGTCCGGAACTGTTCAAACGAGCGCACGAAAAGAATGGGCCGGCCCACGAATCAAAGCACGCAGGCGTCGCGTCTCATAACCGCCGCTAACTAGCGTCGCACAGGCTCCCCTGAAATGGATAGTGGCTACATGCCCTTCCACGTCAACACAGGGATTCTCAGGTCTTAGAGGCTTCAGAGACACTAGAAGGAATTGGCGCGGCAAATCCCCTGAAATGGATAGTGGCTACATGCCCTTCCACGTCAACACAGGGATTCTCAGGTCTTAGAGGCTTCAAAGACACTAGAAGGAATTGGCGCGCTTTGCCGCGCCCGAGAGATCTACCATGTTTCAACACCATATTTCACCATCTTGCAGGGACCATGTAGCTTCAACTGAAGAGTTAAATTGCTTCAAAAATATCAGCAGGGTAGGAAACATTTGACTAAAAGACGATGCGGTGAATTCAACCATGAAATTTATTTCGATCCACAGTTTAATGTGATGACTCTAAATGCTAATGTAAAAGGTATTCTACAAAAAAACGCTACAATGATAGCTCACACGATTTAATTTAAGAATGAAGACCTCACGAGAAGAAGGTAAACAAATTAATGGCTTCATAGAAGTAGGGGTGGGCGTTCGGTCTTTTCGGTTAGTTCGGTTCGGTCTTTCCGGTCTTTAACAATTTCGGTCATCCAGAAATGATACCTGTAATAAATTCGGTCTTTTCGGTTTTCTATTCTTCGGTGTTCGGTCTATTCGGTCCGGTCTTCGGTCATGACCAAATAGACCAAAATATAGGGCGCAAGAAGTCGAATCAGCGCTCGGGACTGGGAAAGTGAGAAGCGATCGACTAGTCTCTCGCGCACGGGAGAATTTACAGTACGCTGAGCTGGGATACTCAGTTGTTGAGCCTAGAAACTAGATGGTATACTTGGTTTAGTAGTTGGCCTATAGACTAGATGTACACATAAGCTGGGCTGGCACACAAATCCGGCTGCTTCCGTACGTAATTCACTCAAAATAAAATAAAATCGGTCTTTCGATCTATTCGGGTTATTTATAAGTGATGACCGAATTTCTTATCTAATTTCGGTCTTTTCTAATTTGCTACCCAAACTTTTAACGGTTTTTTCGGTCTCGGTCATTTCGGTTTCGGTCTCGGTCTTTTCGGTTTCGATTTTCGGTCTTCGGTTTTTATGCCCACCCCTACATAGAAGATTACGTCTCTCCCAAATGCACAAGTGCAGTACATATTTTAAGGAGAACACTACAAGCTCAAAGTTAGCACTTGCAGGAAAATAGAGAATATAAGCAAACTCTAGGAGTCAAATAAGACATAAATCATTAAGAAATAATGTACAGATAGAAGCTTCAGTATCTATCCACATTTATAGAAATATGTTCACTTGACAACTCCATCTTTTCAATAAAATTTACCCGTACGCGCACACTTGCTTTATTAGCAGTGGGTTACACCATTATTCTTCAATACGGTTCTCTGCTAGCAAAAGATACGCAGATAGCTTACAACACAACAGAAATAAGCTATGTATACTACTCCAATAAAGCATGTACCAGTTTGAATATACTATCCACCGAGTGTAAGAAGTATAAACTCTTCAGAACCGCGGTTGTTGGTCATTTGTCCTGGATCCGTTCGCACGTCTATAAATATTCTGAAAAATCAATGAAGTATACAAATTATGAATAGAATAAATAAAATACGAATGAATAAACTTCTACTCCCTCCGTTTTTTAATATAAGATGTTTTAGGTGTTGCACATGTTGTCTATATACATACTAAAGTGAGTGAACATGCACATCAATACATGTCTATATACCTTTGTGTACATGTGCATGTGGACAAATTCTAAAACATCTTATATTAAAAAACGGAGGGAGTATGACATTGCGGTTTCATACAGATATTCAGATAATTCTATCTTAAGTTCTTAACTGGCAGAGTTTAATGTGCTTATACATTAGTACGCTGTATATATTTTGTTTCAAGACAAGAGGTAATTCGAATATATGTCTATCCCGAGGTAACACATGGCCTTGGAAGACATGTGTGATATTTCGTTACAAATATGGGAAAACTGGCACACTAACTGATCGCTAAATAAAGGGTTCAAGAAGAGCAATCTCGGTCTGTGATACTGCCCTCCAGTCTGAAGGGAATTGCAACAATTGAACTGAAGGTTAAAGAGATGAAAATACAGAGTTTTGAAACGGAGAAGACTGACTGGAAGGTCATGTACCTGTATCTTGAAAATAATCTTTTTTTGTGGCACTCCAGAATACCAAAAAAATCTTTTGTATGCATGATTTGTACTTTTAGCTATGAGAGAAGATATATGAAACAATCATTATTCAGTATATATGCAGCCTAGTCAACACGAAAGCAGTGCATAGAACTAAAACCGGGTTTGTACAAATGAAATTTGGGAAAGCACGCTACTCTACCATGTGCTACAACATTGATTAAATAGGGGGAGGCTGGGCTTGTACAAACTTTATGAGAGAGAGAAAACAGATTAGACAGTAATGTAAGAGAACTGAATAGTAATGCAGACATAAGAAGCTGGCATTGGTATACTGAACAGAAACTCCGGACCTCATGATTATTTCTCGAAAATTATTATCACATATTGTATAGAGAAGATAAGTTCTTGGTGCTCAAGTACATGAGTTGAGCAGAGTAAGGCAGCACCTTTTGGTTTACATCATTGCTGAACATCTTGGTGAAATATCCCAACAGAGTTTAGTATTTAATAGTAGCACCTCGTATGCATTGTTCCGAACAGGAAAACATTGCCAAATTTAGATAAGATAAAGTTAATTGCCCTAAAAAAGCTGTGACTCCAGTTGCATGTATTGAATTTTGGCAATGAAGAGTCTTACTCTGTTCAACAGATGTAAAAAAACTATCATATATTTACAGGAATAAAACACAATCGACTCTGATTACTATTTCCATTTTTTACTTCTTAGTACCACTGCCTGCCTTCCATGTATGAACTATGTACATATAATTTGAAGAGTATATGGTACACCTCATTTATATGTCTCTGCAGTACGATTAAAACTTCCAGAAGCTGGCTGCAAGGCACAATCCACAACGACAATAATTGAATAAAGTATGCTGACGCGAAAATAACTGCTCTTAGTGTCTCCTATTGACTCGTTTAACTAATTGGGTTTTATTTCATAGAGTATTCAATTTACTTAAGCCACAATAAGAATAATTTATTTTGCTGCTGTATCAATGGGTGGTAGTTTTATGAAGCAAACACTCTCACTGAATTTTATCAGCTGCAATATGATCAAGTGTATCAGCACCATGTGGGAGATGTGCCTGTGTTACCACCAGCTTGATTCCACTGCACCGTGCCTCTCATTGATCGCAAAGTTTTTGCCAAAACAGATTCAGAACACTTCGCAATTACTCCATGACAGCAACAAGAGAGAGCAATATTCACACACAGGAATATATATAATACAGGCAAATACCATTATAAGTGTTTTAATTGGTGTAATTTTATTTTGCAAAAGAATGAGAAAATTATGACTGTATGCATGTTTGAATTTCTTCAAAGATCCTGCTAGGTGTAAAACATGAACAAGCCTCTCCTCTTTGAACTGGACTTCAGGTAAAACACAAGCACCATCGAGTCAATTGTGCAACAAAAAAAATCAGATGATGCTAAAAAAGAAAACACGAATACATGGACAAATTTGCACACACATCGATTGCTCCTATTCTGCTACACTCCTAGTGTGTTGACCTCTGAGTGGCGGAGTGGTCAGGAAATCAACCAAGATTGCTCGAATTACAGATCGAATCTCCAGGAAGGTCGAGCTGCTTACCTCAAACCTGCATATGGGCGTCTTGCCGGAAGGAGGAGGCCGCAGCGGCGAGTCAAAAGAAGGACGCGGCGGCGGTGCTGAAAGGACTAAGAAAACAGCGAGAAAACAAATCAGAAAAGGGAAAAAACGAACCCAACAGCCGTCGAGAAATCCAAAGCAACAACGGGTAAGGACTCCAGGAGCACGGAACACAACAGAGCCAAAGAACCGCCAAGGCAAAGAGGGTCACGGGCGCCAGCTGCTGCTGGTGCCTTAGATTGGAAGGATGCAAGCAACTCGATTCGAGTTAGGCAGAGAGGTGGCGTGGGACTACATACCTCGTCAATGGTCGTGGGATCGAGGAAGGCCACGGAGCCCTGGAGGCCCTGTCCAACGCCACCGCAGCGAGTCCCCATCGGCGGCGCGGCGCATGGCGAGGGCCTGGCGGCCTCCTGCAGCACCTGCACCACCTGCTCCTTCAGGGACTGCCCGTCGTCATCGCCGGCCATTGCCTCACCGCGGGAGATGGAAAGATGGGGGACCGAGCGGTAGTGGGCTGGTGGTGGTGTCCGCCGAAAACCGCAGCAACCCACCGAGCAGCGCACCGAAACCACCAGCCCCTCAGCCCCATATCTCCTCCAATGGAGCGACCATGGCCGAAATCTGCACCGGGATCGACCCCCCTCTGCCCCATCTCTCCCCCACCATGACTCCCTAGTCCCTTCGCCTAGCTTCTCCCCCTCTGCCCCGTCTCTCCGCTCTGGCCTCCTCTCTGCCGTGTCTCTCCCCCACCGGAGCGGCGGCAGCTGGATTCAGCGCCTTGGTCGAGTTGACACCACGCCTTCTCTCCTCTCGACGACCAACAGATAATGGACAGGGAGAGAGATACACACCAACTCACCAAGGTTGGCGGCGAGCAAGGGCGCGGCCGCACGGGAGGCGGGGCGGTGAGCAGGGACGCGGGAGGGAAGGCTCCAGAGCGAGGACTCGCGTCGGCGGCTGAGAAGAAAACGTGTGAAGAGATAGAGAAGTATAGGTCGGTTCGACCCGATGGTGTGTTGCTGTTTGATCGGAGGACCACAGCGAAAGGTCATGTCGTGACGGGGCCAAAAGGAATGTAGCGCTGGAGGCACCACAGGCCTAGAATCCTAGGGAGCTTAGGTTTCTTAGACATTTTAGTAACTGCACGGATGGCGAAATGGAGTCGAGTAAGCGGTGCACGGATGGAGATTTGCAACATGCACAGATGGCTGTGTTTGTTTCATATTTCCGGTGCATCCTATTTCTAGAAGTAATTGGTATCAGGCGAGACATCAACTTCACGCTTCATCCCCTCTTTTCACCGTAGATTACAAAACAAAGTTCTGTAATCTTTTAACTATCTGTGTACAACTACTACTAGCTCTATCCAAACCACATATCGGGAGAAGCTGAGCAATTTATAGATTAGGAGTACTACTCCTAATTAGGCGTAGATGGCATGGTCCATCGATGCCTTAAATTTGTCAAAACTACCGAATCACATGTATATTCCAGCATGAGTAAATGATACTGCCGGTCACAAAACTTATACGATGTGTGCACTTATGTCACACAACTTGAAAAACAGGCAAACCGGTCTCAAAATTTGAGTGTGAGGTGCACATGGGTCACAATTGACTGACTCCGTTACCAAATTTTTTTGTTACAAAAATCCTCCTAAGCTTTCTGTTACGGGTTTCTTCTCGAAAAGGATACCATGACAGACGCACAAAAGGAAACTTTCTCACCACATATTTAATTAGCAAATATAATTACTGGAGATAAGACTAGAAATAACCATTATACAACTTATTTTATTGCTATGTCTAAATTATACGGCATGATTAAGATAAGACTATCTTATTCACCATTATACATGCCCTTACATCGCAATGTGATGCTGCTAAACTCGTTTGATTCAGTCAGGTTGTAAATTTGATTATGCCCTTTCCACCGCAAACAAATCATTACCTGAGGGGACAACTTCCAGCTTCTAACGACCCCTCCACCCCCGATATCCTCCGCCTATGATCCCCTTCGCCGAGTTGCAGCACCAACGCTCGTGGCAGTCATATTCCCCATTATCTTCCTAGACATTCTCTCATGCCCCACGTGAGAGGCTTAGGGTGTGTTTGGTAGCCTGTATGGGATTTCTCATCTCATACATGCCCACTCTAGCTATGCTGACTCGGTACAATTGTGTTCTGATGTGTTGTGTTTGGTAGCCCGTATGAGGTGAGCTGTGTTGAGTTGAGAACTTGTTTGGTTGCCTGTATGAACTGAGCCTGCCAGATATTTTTTTAAAGCAATCAGGTCCCTGAAATAGAAAACCTAAACGCAATCAGGTCCCTGGGGTGAGTGCTCTGGCTTCCTCGCCGTCGCCGGCCAGAGCAGCCGCCGCCGGGATGCCGAGCTGGTCTAGCTCCATGACGACGCCGGCGGGAGGCCGCGCCACTCCTATTCCGCGGGCGGTGGACGAGGCTGGCCCTCCGTGGCGGCGCGAGGAGGCGGCGGCGGAGTTCCTCATGGCGCGACGGAGCTGGGCTCGGCCCGGCGCTGGATGCAACACGGCTCGGCCCGGTGCTGGATGAAACGACGACGGATGCAAGGCGGTGGCCCTGGGCGCCGGCGCGGGGCGGCCGGCGCGAGCCTCTCGAGTGGCGCTGGTCGGCGGGCGGGTTGACTCGGCGTGGAACTTGCGACGGAAGCGAGGAAAGAGAGAGAGAGGATGCGGGGGAGAGGAGGGCAGTTTTTGGCGGGGGTGGGAGACGCACAACGCGGGTGGGGCCCACGCGTGAGATTTTTTGTATGAGGAGCGGGGCTGGGTTGAGAAGCTCGATCTGAGCTTCTCTCCTCGACTAGGCTGAGAGACATTTCAGATCGAGTTGGGCCGGGGCGGGGACACACGACACGGGCTACCAAACTGCAAAAATCTAGGTGAGGGGAGATTTTCTGAGGCCACCTGGGCTACAAACACGCACTTAGTGTGTGCGGAGAAGCCATGGTCGCCGTTCCCCATAACTGCGTGTAATAGCTCTTCTTTGGATTCCACGCCATTGTTCTCCTCTCTCCGGTGATACCCACAAGTATAGGGGATCGCTGAAGTCTTCGTTGGAAGTATTACCCAAATTTATAGTTCGACTCGATGGGAACACAAGAATATCAATAAGACCTTGGCAATTGAGGCGTCACTCTCAACCACACCTGTATATCAATAACTTGCAGCAGTAATAGTGATGGCAGTAGTATGATTCAAGTAACAAGCAGAACAGTAGCAGTGAACAAGTGTTTCCCAGTTTTCACCGGAAAAGTGAAAGTGTAACTCAGAGATTTAAAACGTAGGCATGAGGTGATAGCGGGGTGTTGCAAGAATGAGATTGATCATATAATAAGAAACAAATAACAATGGGACCTATCTCTAACTCCGATATATGTAGGTATGTGTTCCATATTTAGTTGTGCGTACTAACCAAGAGAATTTGCACAACATCTATTGTCCAACCTGCCCATTTCACCGGGGCCAACTTGGAACTACAGGTAATTAAGGTCTACCCTTTCGAATAGACCGGAACAATGCATTAACACTTCATGAACACATAGAATCCTCAAACTAAAACATCTCCCCCTTGTTTTCCCTATATGTCACGTTTAGGGTTCGCAGGTTCAACATAATAGCAGGTGATACACTTTGCAGATAAATACCAAACTCAAATATATGATGGGGCAATATAAGTTCAGTACTGAAATCATGCCACTCGGGCCCTAGTAGCAAGCATTAAACATAGCAAGAGTGCATCAACACAATACAAAAGTATCCTCAAGATAAAACCCTAAAATCCCGAACAACGGGTAGCATTACATGATCAATCTCATCCAATCCCCATCCACCTCACATGCCTACAGCGGACTACTCACACATGGTGATGGAGAGGGAGCTCATGGTCGATGGAGATGAAGGCGGTGAAGATGGCGGTGAAGACGGTCTCCGGATCCCTCCACCGGAGGAGAAATCCTGGATCAATCTGTCCCCGAAACGAAGATCGTGATGGTGGCGGCGTTCTGTTTCGCGAAAGCTCCTCTCCTCCTAGGGCAAGCACTTTTTCGTATATATGAGGGGGTACGTCGAAGACCGAAGGCGAGGCGGCGCCCGAGGCCCATTTGGGCTGGGCCCACGCGGCCAGGTACAGGGGCCGCGTGGGACCCACCCATTTGGCCCTCGAGCGCTTCCTCGTGTCCATCTTTTGTCCATTGTCCTTCTTTTCCATAAAAATTGACGTGGTAATTTTCCCCGATTTTATTTCCTGCAGAAATAGCCAGAAAAGAGACTTTGCTAAAAACAGCGTCAGATTCAGCAGTTTTATTCAAATATGGGAAGATTCCGGAGCAAATTATGAGGCAAAGTGCTTGGAAAAGTAGATGCATTTTGGATGCATCAGCTCCCCCAAGCTTAGCTCGTTGTTTGTCCTCGAACAACTCAAACGTAGTGCAGAAGCGATAAAAGACTTTGACAAGAACTTTGCATTGCATATGTAACACAATTTAATATCAACAAGCATTCAAAGCATAGCTTCAACAACAAATGATAAGATGTTAGCAAAGGTATATCTAATCAATGTTAAAGCATTTATATTTGTTGCAAGAGAGATATTATGTAGAGTCAATACTTGGATGAGTTTGCTCAACTGTAGAAATAAACAAAGGTTCTTGCATCGCTAATGATTGAATCATGACAAGACTTTTGAGGTCTTTTGATTCTTTCTTTTGTTACCTGGTGAAATCATTGTGCTTACAACCTTGCTCTTAGTTTTAGCAAACCATTTGATATTACTGACATGACTCATATGCTTGACCGACTAATGGTTGAAAACCTCATGCCCCGTGAATACGAGTACCTACACCATGGCTACTCAACTTGGGTCACTAAGCAAGTTCGAAATTTTCAGTCATTGCAAGTAATAAAAGCGTCATCAAGAGCGTCAACTGGGGTACCTCTTGTCCCAGGACATGGACAAGCCCATGTCCAAACAACAAGACAAACAGACAATGAACAATCTCAGCACTCTTTTATTTACCATTTGCATAGCTTTTTATTATGAAGTGCATCACTGAATGTCCACCATGGTGCGCTGTAAATTTCCACCATGAATGATGCATGGCTTAAGTTGGCGGCCCAGGCGTCTCTCTAGCCAATTATTCTTACTCATCAAACTTGCTAAGTTTCCGCTTTCATTTCGCACATGATAAGCATCCATAAACAAAAGTACATGATATCAACTGAATATATTTTAGTGCAATGTTGAAAGCTTTACATGTGTCAGCACATTTCAGCTAACTCCCAACCACTAAACCTGTCAAGCATACAACTTCATGTTTATTATTTGAAAGATTATTTTACTTTCTATTGGTTGGCAAGTTTAGTAAGCACAATGGGATGCGTAGACCTTTGTTTAGAGCTACAATTATTCAATCCACAACCAAGTATTGTCACTAAATAAAATTTCACTTGCATCATCATATAACATACTAGAACATGGAGAAGATAAACATTTGCTACCATTTCTCTAGATGTTGAAGAAACTATGATGTGCTCACTTGCTGTTATTAAAGAGTCCACATAAGCATGGCAAAGGTGTCATACCTTTCATCCACTTCATGCACATCAACTTATCATCGTTGTTCTCCTCTCCCAACTTGAACTGCACAATAAAAACTCAAATCTGCCAGAAAATGTCACTGCATACAGTACTGTTTTTACCCTACCTAGACACCTCAGAAAAATCTCATATTTTACGTGTGTGTAGGTTATGATGTGTTGCAGCAGTGGTTAAAATTTCAGCTCAATCGGAGTTACAGAGAAAAAATGAAAAATAAAACAGCGAGCAGATTTCAGCAATTTCTGCACCTCCGTTTTTGCGTTTGTTTCAAGAAAACGAAAATATTTTTGTTATTTTTCGTTCTAAGAAACAAAAGACAAACAACCAGAAGTAAAAGAAACAAATAAAATCTTTTTGTGTTTTTGTGTTTTCAAGAAACTTATCATAGCAATATAACGGTGATATAAAACAATGAATGGAGAGTAAGAGAAGTACTCCCCCAAGCTTGCGATCAAGCTAGTATCCTGGGTAGTTGCCGTATCCACTTCCACTTCCAGGGTAGTAACTATATGGGTAGCCTTGCATGCTTGGGTACAGGGGCTCCGCCTGAGGCATGTACCCCTGTGTCTCTGGAGCTTGTGGCTCCTCCTGAGGCGGCGCCTCTTCCACTATCCATTTTCCGGTACTCCTGTCAAAAAGATCAGTACGGGGGAGCCTAATGGACACTCGCTGCCCACTAGTGCTCAAATAGTTATACAGATAATGTCCCCATACAACGTACTTATATCCATGCGAGTAGTCAAAGCAAAATCAAGTAATTTGGACTCTTGCACTAGAGTACCCATGTTATCACCATATCCTCTCTCGTTTTTAATGTAATTGTACACCATAGTAGCAATAGCACCAGCATAAATAGGAGTTTGATCAGTAATATTTCTACTCACAGCAGTATGCAAAGATCTAGCAAGTATGACTCCCAAGTTATATTCACACGGTGTATTTTCTTTTGCACATTTTAGTAGATAAACCATTGGTCCAGTGCAAGCAGAATTGTTATCCCTAGCAAGAAATCCTCTTGCAAGAAACAACGCAAAATATCTCAAACTTGGGTGCTGTATATGAGTAAATTTACCCCTATTTAATCTATCACGAGAGTTTACAGATATAGTGTGCCAAAACTCAACAAGCTCATGGTTGGTATCAGCACGAGTTTCACTCCAACTCCCTGAATTTTCTACACCAATAGCATTGCAAAATTCCCTAGAGACATAACAAGGCGCTCACCTCTCATAGTAAATTTGCAAACAAAGGTAAGAGGGGGTGCCTTACTTCTCTTCCTGTGCTTTTGGGGCTCCGGGCCCTCAAATCTGAAGGTAGAGAGGAATTCCCGCGAGAGTTCTTCATATGTATCTTGGGGGTTCTGGGAGAACCTAAGCAAGCCAGTTGTAGTGACGAAGGTGTCGAAGTCCTCTTTGATCCCCCACTGTTCAAGAACATAGGGATCTTGCCATCTTGTTGTATGTATTTTCAGCTTCTCCCCTACAAAGAATGCATCATCCTCCCACAGTGGTCGTCATCATAATTGAGGGAGACTTTGCATGCTCTTCTTCTTGGTCTTGAGCTCATCCCAACCAAAGCTTTGCCCTTGCTAAACATGATACCTTGCTGCCCAAAAACAATATTCAACAAAAATCAAGATGTAACACCTTAAAACAACATTAAGCCATCCATAAATAGTCTCCACATCAATATCATGCATCAATATCAACTAGAAAACTTGAATCTATGGATTTCCTAAGCATAAAAGGGTGACACCTAGTGCAGCAAAATACTTCATGCATGAGGCATAAGAACAAAAAGTAATTGGATGAGTGGAGGAGTCACATACCAATGAGCAATCCCACCAAACAGATTTGAAAAATCTGCCCTAAACTTGGAGATCCAAGGATAGCAGGAAGAGAGCTCGAGAAAATTTGGGAAAAATACCTGGGGCTGGTTTCCTGTCGAGGGGAAGGAGATGGGCACTGGATACTCACCTAACCCCCTCTGTGGGCCAAAATAGTGGGTCCCACGCGGCCAGGTACTGTGGCCGCGTGGGACACCCCCTTTTGGGCCCTGGTGGCCCTCTGGTGTCTCCCTTTTGGCTGTTAGTTCCTCTGGTAAAATAACTTACCTCCAAATTTTTCTGGAATTTTTCGAGAAAATTTTCTGAACAGAATTTTTCAAACTACATTTCTGGAATTTCTGCACTTTGAAATAATTATGCTCATGCAAATAATCTAAAAATTCTAGAATAAATGAAATCAAACATTCAAAGCAATTTTTATGGGAATCAAGTTTGCATCATTTTCATATTAGTAATGAGGTTGATCAAGTCTCATTAATAATATGCAAAAGATATAATACATGATTCTTTATTTTATATGTTTTCTGAGCAATTTCAAGTCACCTCATATTTGATTGGAATAGTTCCAATCATTAAGATAGCATATTTTGGTTCAGGAGGTGGCAATGCAAACTCAAAGCTTCCTATTATAAGAGTATTCCTTTTAATGGAGTTCACACTCTGGCTTACCATAGTAACAGATTTCTTCTTAGGAAAATAGATAGTGTGCTCATTTCCCTTGACATTGAATGTTACCTTGCTCTCAGTGCAATTTATAACAGCCCCTGCAGTGTTTAAAAAGGGTCTTCCAAGAATAATAGACAAATTATCATCTTCAGGCATTTCTAACACAACAAAGTCTGTAGGGATTAACACATTAGCAATAGAGATAGGGACATCCTCACATATTCCTATAGGCACAGCAGTTGATTTATCAGCCATTTGTAATGATACTTCAGTTGGAACCAATTTGTTTAGGTTAAGTTTCTTATATAAAGAAAAAGGCATAACACTAACACCAGCTCCTAAGTCACATAGAGCATATTTCACATAAGTTTCTTTAATATGACAAGGAATAGTTGGAATACCAGGATCACCACGTTTTTCAGGCATTTTCCCTTTAAAGGAATATTCAGCAAGCATAGCAGTTATTGCATCAGTAGGAATCTTTCTTTTATTAGTCACAATGTCTTTCATGTATTTGGAATATGGAGGGATTTTAATAGCATCAACAAGAGGAATTTGCAAACACAAAGACTTAATCAACTCAAAGAATTTCTCAAATCTAGCATCATCCAAAGTTTTTATTACCTCTTGGGGATATGGTATGGGTTTTTGTACCCACGGATCCCTATCTTTACCTCTTTGTGGATTAGGATGGCTCTTCTTCTTATTCTTCTCAGTAGATGGTGGAGGGTCTTCTTTATCATTAGGTTCAGGTTCTTCAATATTTTCATCCTCTTGTGGCTCTTCTTCAGGTGAAGGTGATTCTTCTTCTTCATTATTATTATCTTCAGTCTCAGCATCAGAAATAGAAATATCCTTATCTTGCTCTTCAGAGTCATCAATGTCCTTGTTTTCATTGGGAGATTTTCCTGCAGAAGATTTCTTCTTGAGAGCTTCTTGTTCTTTTCTCTTGGGATGGCCTTCAGGAAAATCAGGATCCTGAGTACTTGCACCTCCCCTAGTGTTAACTCCACAAACCTGTTTCTTCACCATAAGACTTTCATACAATTGATTTTGAAGAGAAACCATTTGTTCAACTTGATTATTCATCATCTCACAGTGTTTAACAATTCTTTTTACCTCTCCCACACTAGCATGTAAACTTTCTCGAAGAGATTTAATTTTGTGAGAGTTCTCCATAATAGTCATTCTAATATTATGCTCCTCAGGATTATGATGATAAGCAAAATCATTCATGTAGGATACATCAACAGGAGGTGTTACCTTTTCATTACCTTTTATGGAGCTAATAGCATTGACTTGAATTGGAAAACATGGTTGATCATCAGGAAGTTTAACACCCATTTCAGATAATTCCTTAAGATGAGAGGTTTTAATTCCCTTCTCTTTAATAGCCTTGGAAGCTTCTTTCATTGTTTCGTTATCCAATTTGAGCATGCCTCTTTCTTCTCCGGAAATATCTCTTCAATATTCCAGTCTTCATAATTCCTAGAGATAGTCTCCAATAGCTCAGTTGCTTCATCAACGGTCCTTTCCCTGAAAACATTACCTGCAATACCATCAAGATAGCCTCTGGTGTTTTCGGTTAGACCATTGTAAAATATATCAAGTATTTCATTACTCTTGAAGCCATGGGTAGGACATTTCCTAACCATCTTACTATACCTCCCCCAAGCTTGGGGTAAATCCTCCTTCTCTTTCTGTGAAAAGTTGCTAATCAACAGTCAAACCATGAATCTTATCAGCAGGGAAATACTTATTATAGAATACCTGCAAACATTCTTCCTTGCTAGTAATACATCCAGGTTCTAAACGATTATACCAAGTTTTAGCACTTCCTCCCAAAGTAAAAGGAAACAGCTTTAAGAAATAGTAGCGTTGATGGATTTCATCTTTACCAAATAACACAGATAAGTCATGCAAGACAGCAATGTGTTCAAAAGGAAACTCATCCTCTCTACCATAAAACTTATATTTTTCAGCTTTTTCAATTATTTCAGGATCAACACTAAACTCATAATCTTTATCTTTAATTTTAATAGCAGGAGCATTCATTTTCTCAGTAATAGGAAAATATCCATCAAGAGGAGAATTTTTATAGCTATCAAGTTTATCCAATTTATCAAAGTCAGAATTCATAAAAGCCATAGTAAATGCCTCCTCTTCCTCAGAAGAAGTTTCAAATTCATCATCACAGTATTCATTATCTTCTAACTCAGATTCCACATTTTCAGGTGTTTCAGTTATCTCAGATGTTTCAGGTGTCACTTCTTTGTCTATGCTACCACATAATAAATCATTTTCATTACTAGTAGACATTTTAGACAATGGTGAACTAGATAAAACCTTTCCTCTTTTCTTAGGAGCAACAGCAGAAGCAACATTAGGTGAAAAGTTTGGCCTACTTGGCAAATCCGTACCTCTGCGAGTAGTTGAAGGCCTCACTTCCTTCAGAGTAGTCTTTTCCTTTCCCATGGTTAGGAACAAGCAAAAGCAGCAAATAGATGATAACAAGTTGTCTTACCAATAAAGCTAGGTTCCCCGGCAACGGCGCCAGAAAACGTCTTGATACCCACAAGTATAGGGGATCGCTGAAGTCTTCGTTGGGAAGTATTACCCAAATTTATAGTTCGACTCGATGGGAACACAAGAATATCAATAAGACCTTGGCAATTGAGGCGTCACTCTCAACCACACCTGTATATCAATAACTTGCAGCAGTAATAGTGATGGCAGTAGTATGATTCAAGTAACAAGCAGAACAGTAGCAGTGAACAAGTGTTTCCCAGTTTTCACCGGAAAAGTGAAAGTGTAACTCAGAGATTAAAACGTAGGCATGAGGTGATAGCGGGGTGTTGCAAGAATGAGATTGATCATATAATAAGAAACAAATAACAATGGGACCTATCTCTAACTCCGATATATGTAGGTATGTGTTCCATATTTAGTTGTGCGTACTAACCAAGAGAATTTGCACAACATCTATTGTCCAACCTGCCCATTTCACCGGGGCCAACTTGGAACTACAGGTAATTAAGGTCTACCCTTTCGAATAGACCGGAACAATGCATTAACACTTCATGAACACATAGAATCCTCAAACTAAAACATCTCCCCCTTGTTTTCCCTATATGTCACGTTTAGGGTTCGCAGGTTCAACATAATAGCAGGTGATACACTTTGCAGATAAATACCAAACTCAAATATATGATGGGGCAATATAAGTTCAGTACTGAAATCATGCCACTCGGGCCCTAGTAGCAAGCATTAAACATAGCAAGAGTGCATCAACACAATACAAAAGTATCCTCAAGATAAAACCCTAAAATCCCGAACAACGGGTAGCATTACATGATCAATCTCATCCAATCCCCATCCACCTCACATGCCTACAGCGGACTACTCACACATGGTGATGGAGAGGGAGCTCATGGTCGATGGAGATGAAGGCGGTGAAGATGGCGGTGAAGACGGTCTCCGGATCCCTCCACCGGAGGAGAAATCCTGGATCAATCTGTCCCCGAAACGAAGATCGTGATGGTGGCGGCGTTCTGTTTCGCGAAAGCTCCTCTCCTCCTAGGGCAAGCACTTTTTCGTATATATGAGGGGGTACGTCGAAGACCGAAGGCGAGGCGGCGCCCGAGGCCCATTTGGGCTGGGCCCACGCGGCCAGGTACAGGGGCCGCGTGGGACCCACCCATTTGGCCCTCGAGCGCTTCCTCGTGTCCATCTTTTGTCCATTGTCCTCCCATAAAAATTGACGTGGTAATTTTCCCCGATTTTATTTCCTGCAGAAATAGCCAGAAAAGAGACTTTGCTAAAAACAGCGTCAGATTCAGCAGTTTTATTCAAATATGGGAAGATTCCGGAGCAAATTATGAGGCAAAGTGCTTGGAAAAGTAGATGCATTTTGGATGCATCATCCGACCATTCACTGTTTCTTCTTCCGGATCTCAGTTTAGGATTTGGTTTTTTGTGGTGCGGGACTCCAGATTTGCTCTGCTTGCACATTTCTCGTAGTACACAAATTGGGTGGAAATCTGTTATCACCTTGTTTGGTCGATTTGTGTTCAGGAACGAGGCCCTTCAGGCTCGGTGTTGAGATATCAATCGATGGATGCAATGTCCTCAAATTGTTGAACTTTCAGATTGGTAGTTGATGCTCTTCATACTTCAAAACTTGATTGACACTTATTTGTCGTACAATCTGATGAAATTTTTGAACCAAACACTGCAATGTTTTTTTTAGAAAAGGGAATTTTATTAATCCCAGCCTCTGCATCGAGTGATGTACACATCCGATTATTGCAAGGTTTAAAAGTATCTTATTCGTGCTTACATCTCAAAAAGCGCAAAGATCGAGACATACCTCAACCGACAATGACAAACTTAAGTAGAACTACGAAAGCCGACTAATATGTTGCCACGTATGTCGGGAGAAAAAATCACATGCCACGCGCAGAAGTCTCGTGCACCCAGCCACCATAAGGTCCCGCTGGTTCGAAGGCAGCAGGAAAGCCCATAATTGTATCCAGTGCACCGCCATGTGAATAACCTGTAATACATGAAAATTATCCTTTCTATTAAAAACAATATCATTTTGACAATTCCAAATAGACCAACAAATAGCTGAAACGCCTATACGGATCCTATGTTTGGTCTTTTTGTCCATCCCCGCAACCAATTCCCAAACATGTTTGTGACATTAGTAGGGAAGGAATATTATATGTACAAAAGACTACACGCCATACAAGTTTTGCAAAGGGGCAAGAAATAAAAAGGTGTTCAATACTCTCATCATTCCCACACAAAGAACAATGTGAACTACCATGCCAATTCTTTTTAGCAAGATTATCTTTTGTTAACAAGACTTTTCGATGAAGGAACCACATAAATATCTTAATCTTTTGCGGTATTTTTAATTTCCAAAGATACTTCTGTAAATATCTAGTATGACCATTCATCAGGTCCTCATACATAGATTTTATAGTGAATTGCCCATTTTGGGTCAGCTTCCACTTAAACACAATCAGGAACATCATTCAACGTTACCTCCATCAGTCTAGCTAAGGCACAAATGAGACCACAGCTCCCATTTGTTCCCCACCAGGGCCCTCCTAAATCCTATATTTAGTGGAGGCGCATTATGAAGCACATCATGAACCAAAACATGCTGGTGCTGCACAATGTTATACAATAACGGATATTGATTCATTAAAGGGGAATCACCCAACCAAGTGTCCTCCCAAAACCTTGTTGTTTCCCCATTACCAACTACAAAGGACCCTCTAGAAAAGAAGTCATCTTTGACTCTCATTAATCCCTTCCAAAAGGGAGAGTCAGTAGGTTGAGCCTCTACTTGAGCTAGAGTTTTACTTTGAAGGTATTTGTTTTGTAGCAGCTCCTGCCACACCCCTTCCTCGTTTAAAAGTTTGAACAGCCATTTGCTAAGCAAACATTTATTTTTTAGTTCAAGTACCTCCACCCCAAGACCTCCCTGGTCCTTTGGTCGACATATAATGTTCCATTTTGTCAATCGATATTCCGCTTATTCTCATCACTCTGCCAAAAAAAACCGAGATCTATAGAAGTCTAGCCTTTTCCTCACCCCTTTAGGTAATTCTAAAAAGGATAACATGAACATCGGAAGGCTTGTTAGGACCGAATTAACAAGTACCAACCGATCCCCATAGGTGAACATCTTTCCTTTCCAACAACCAAGTTTGCCTTCGAAACGACATTCAACAAGTTGCCATTCATCATTTTGGAGTCTCCTATAATGAATTGGAACTCCAAGATATTTAAACGGTAGAGATCCCGACTCACATCCGAAAATTTGCCGGTAATGATCTTCTACCTCTTTATCCTTCCCAAAGCAGAAGATTTCACTCTTATGAAAATTTATTTTGAGCCCCGATAGTTGCTCGAAAATACAGAGGATTAGTTTCATATTAACTGCCTTCGCAAGATCATGGTCCATAAATAAAATGGTATCATCTGCATATTGCAAAATAGATAACCCTCCCTCAACCAAATGAGGAATCAGCCCATAAATCTGCCCATCTTCCTTCGCCCGCGCGGTTAAGATGGCTAGCATATCTGCCACTATGTTAAACAACATGGGGGACAAAGGATCCCCCTGTCTAAGGCCTTTTTTATTTTGGAAATAATGACCGATGTCATCATTTACCCGAATGCCAACGCTTCCCCCTTGAACAAATTGCATAATCCAATTACACCATTCTTGTGCAAAACCTTTCATACGCAATGCTTGTTGGAGAAAGGGCCATTTTACTTTGTCATACGCTTTCTCAAAATCAATCTTAAAGATAACTCCATCCATTTTCTTCCGTTGAAGTTCATGAATGGTTTCATGTAGGACAACCACACCTTCTAAAATGTGTCTCCCCAGCATGAACGCCGACTGCATCGGCCTAATTATCTTTTGTGCAATTTCGGTAATACGATTAGTACCTATTTTTGTGAAAATTTTGAAACTGACATTAAGAAGACAAATCGGCATATACGGTTGAATTTGAACCACATTTTCTTTTTTTGGGAGGAGCGTAATAACTCCAAAGTTTAATTTAAACAGGGACAAATTTCCCTGTTTCAATTGAACAAATAGAGCCATTAGATCATCTCGAATTACCTCCCAAAAGGTCTTATAAAACTCAGGAGGGAAGCCATCAGGCCCCAGAGCCTTGTTGAGTTCCATTTGAGAGATGGCCTCATAAATCAGCTGTAAGAATGTCATTCTACTCTTGTGTAAGTTGCGGAATATCATGGACCATCTCTTCATCCATTACGATATGATTAGGATCGGAATCCCCAAAAAGTTTCTTATAATATTCAGAGATATAAATCTTTAAATTCGTGTCTCCTACTATGGTTCCTTCATCTTGTTCTAACTGAAAAATCTTTTTTTCCTATGTTTTCCATTTGCAATAAGATGAAAATACTTCGTGTTATTTCCACCCTCCTGTATATTTTTAACCTTTGCCCTTTGTGCCCATTTCGTTTCCTCATCTCTACGAAGACAACAGATTCTATCATTAGCCTCTCTTAAAGCATCTCGCTCACCCACACTAAGCGGCGTGCTTTCAGCTTTAATATCAATTTCATCAATAATTTTTAATAATCTTTCTTTCTCCTTCTTATAGTTTCCAGTTTGATTTTAGCCCAGCCCTTCAGATACCGTCTCAAATGTCTAATTTTATTTTGCCATATTTCTATAGGAGTGTCCCCTTTTACGTAACTAGCCCACTCAACAGCCACCATCTCATAGAAACCTTCTATTCGAAGCCATGAAAGTTCAAATGAAAATCGTGCTATATTGCCTAAATGTGCTTGTACCCCAGAATCCATGAAGAGAGGGGTGTGATCTGAACCAGCCCGGGTTAAAGCCTGTACCGACACTAGAGGGAATTTTTGTTCCCACTCAGTTGTAGCTAAAACCCTATCCAATTTTTGATAAGTAGGAGTTTCTGTCCTATTAGCCCAGGTATATTGTCTACCAGATAGCCCAATCTCTTTCAACTCTAAACTTTGTATGATAGCATTGAACATTATTGGCCAGCGTGGGTTGTAATTGTCATTGTTCTTCTCTTCAGGTTTCCGTAAAATGTTAAAATCCCCACCCACCAACATTGGTAATGGTTCATTTTCACATAGATGGACTAACTCTGATAAGAACATCGGTTTATGCTCATCTTGTGCTGCCCCATAAACAGACACAAGAACCCACTCAAACCCATCACATTTGGATTTGATGTAGAGTTTTACGCAAAAATCCTGAACATCAACATTTTTGACTTGAAGAGTTGCCGTATTTACTCCAATGAGCATACCCCTCGACCTACCTCTAGGTGGTAAACAAAACCAGCTAAAATCCTGTCCAGCCGCTAAATGTGATAGAAAGGGAGTGGAAAAATTAGATCTTCCCGTTTTCGATAAAGCGATAAAATCTAATTTCCTTTCTCTAATAGATTCTTGCACAAACAAATGTTTTCCTGGGTCACGAAAGCCCTCACTATTCCAGAAAATCCCTTTTAAATTATGCATTTTTGCTTTTCTTCTGAAGTTTAATCCTAGTACTTCTACGTTTGTTAATATTCGAATAATCCCTATTTTTCCTGGTTCGTTTCACCTTTTCTGACTGTATCGAAAAATCAGTCATATCTTCCAAAGTCCTAGATATTTCATCCTCTTCTAGATCTTTGGTAAGACTCGAAGCCCTATTAAGAATTAAACTATGCGGCTGGTCATCATATTTGTCCTTCAGATTGTGTTGCAAAATATTAATAGATCTTTCTAGCTCAGATTTCTTAATCAAAGAAGCTGAAACAGTAGCTGTAAAATCATTTGGTCCTAAAGAAACCCCCAACTTAGACGCTCTATCAACAATTTCCTTATCAGAGAAGGACATAATTGAAAAACTTTTATCTAAATTCATACCTGGCAAGGAGTGGTGCCTCTGAGTAGCATCTGCATTATGCTGAACTCGGATCCGACCACTAGAGCGCAGCCCCAAAGCCTCGTCGTCTGGGATGCCTCCAAAGTCGATGACGCGCTGGTTCGACGCCACCTTTTCCTCATCACCCATACGGTTAATCGGAAAAGAGGGCATCAGAGAAGAGTAGACCGGCGCCGGTTGTCTCTGCTGCCCCTCCTCTCTCGAACTAGCACCCCCACCTGGGGTACTAGGAGAGATACGAGCAACAGTGTCGGAGCTCAAACCAGTCCCACCACCTGTGGAACTAGTAGAGCTAGAAGCACGTGCCATCACCGAAGACGGCGATGCCATGGTCGCCTGCTGCACCATCACCGAACTCGGCGATGCCATGGTCACCAGCTGCGCCGTCGCCCCAGGAGAAGAAGGTAGCGTCGTCAAACTCCTCGCCCCTCCGTCGGTGTCGAGGGGGACACTGTCACACTGATCAGCCGACCACGTCCTACCCTATAGCAGTGACCGTGGCCACCTCCTTGGCTCCCCCGGCGAGCCTCTCTTGGTCCTCTCAATCACATCCTCAGCCACCTTCTCGCCAAACATGATCAGCTTGATTTCCTCTCTTGCACTGTCAAAAGCTCTGCGCACCTGTAGTGAGAATACCACTCCCACCTTCACCTCCGATACAGGTGGCTGTGAGGTCAAACCACCACCCACATCAGTCGTAGCAGTAGTCTCTGGTGCCTTCTCTGAGGCCTCGACGGAAAATGACAGCAGAGCCGGACTTGTTTGCAGAGAGAGAGAGAGAGAGAGAGAGAGAGAGTCGGATTTGGGGGTAAATAGGACCGAGCTGTGGTGGCACGGAACCTTGGAGAAAATCGGGCGCACAACGGTGACGGGCAGCTTGGGCACCGGCGGTGCTCCGTTGCAGCATCGCCTTGGGTCATCCTTCCCCACTGAGGGAGACAGCGGCCGCATCGAGTAGGCGGCTAGGCGCTCGAGCTCTCGCATGTGAGCAAGTCGAGATGGGAAGATAGGAGGAACACGTTGTGTGCGAGTGGGCTGGCGGCGGCGCATGGGTGATAGGGCCGGCGGTGGCGCATGGGTGAGAGGGCGGAGGCCGGAGGCGTGGTGTGGGACGGCGGCAGTGTGGTTTACATACGATGGGAAAAAGATGTGCCCATCGAAGACGATGGCGAGAATGGATAAGATCAAGCGGAACGTGGTGGGCCAGGCTAGGACGCGTGTCGCGCAAAGGAACCGGAGGACGCGAGCCTGTCACAGCCCAAAATTTTGCCTCTGTATAAGTGGTAGTAGGACCCCAAATTTTTGAGCCAACAAAAACTTTTATTTTCACCTGATATTTTTGTTGAAACAATACTTTGTGTTTTGCAAGGCAAGGAGTGATTTCTTTCCAAACCAATTTAAATTTTCATAAAACCAACCTAGTTTTCTCTCGAGGTCCATTTAAGA
This sequence comes from Poa pratensis, assembly GCA_947311845.1. Classification (NCBI taxonomy): domain Eukaryota; kingdom Viridiplantae; phylum Streptophyta; class Magnoliopsida; order Poales; family Poaceae; genus Poa; species Poa pratensis. Next base: position 15,471,126 of record CAMZMU010000089.1, on the reverse strand, counting down.
AATTCTTGTTTTAATCCATTTTCCAACATGGTGCCTTGAGAGATTTTTGTCCAAAACCATTTCATCAACTTGATTTTTAACTTGACAACATCATTTAGCAAGGAAGCATCCAAGATTTCAAAAATGCATAGTGGTTTGAGTGAGTTTTTCAAAAAAAATTTAATTAGGGTTTCTCCTAAAACCCTACCCAAGTAGATGTTTTAAAATTATGATTTTATGAACCTATGTGTGAACCCACTTGTGCTTGTACTCTTGATCATCCATGTGTGAAATATTAGTGCTTGTGGTTTGTGCAAAACAAATTTTTAGAATTTTCTAATTAGGTTTTTATTTTCTGAAATCTGTTAAGACTTGCTGTTTTGGACATGTTATTTTATGTGGTTAAAATGTGCAATTATGGAAAATTTGAGTTTGGAGATGATCTATGGTGTGTGGACATTGGTTCCATGCCCTTGGATCACCCTTTTTGTACCTTTGGAACCCCTAGATACATGCATGTTTATATGGCTAAAGATTAAGACAGAAAACAGAAAAAAACAGAAAAACAGAAAAGTCAGAAACAGTCAGAGAGTAGCCCACTTACCAGCATGTTTCCCTGCCCTTAAACATTTTTCAAAAATGGACCAAAAATATTAAATGGAAGTATTCAACCTGGAGATCATTTACCAATTTAAATTTTTCCATTTGGACTTGATTTGCTAGGTGATTAAAGCAGCAACTTTTGCTATCTGTTGACTGCCCTGACACTTAGCCGTTTTTCTGAAAAACTGAATTTTCTGAAGATTACTGTTCACAGCACGGGCAGAATTTTGGAGCACGTTTTCGTGTTGATTTCGTGCGAACCAGAGGGAGCGACCATGTCCATTCTACTCCCCCATGTCCCCACTTCATCTCCATGCCATTGTATGGCTTCGTTGAGGTCAACGAGGAGCAGTAGGAGAGGAGACATGGAGGTGGCCGTGATGTGACTCGGGAGTGGACCGTGAGGAGAGAGCAGCCCATTTCTTCACTCCTCCTCGCGTCCTTGCCCTGCCCAGAACCCACTCAACGGAGAGGACACCAGTTGACGCCCTGAGGAAGCCCAGAGCCGACGTTTGCGTGCTCGAACACACCCACGCCGCCCGGCCGTTGACACCGAGTGGGGGAGAGGATGTTTTCCTCGGATTTAAGCCACCACTGCCTCTCACACTTCGCCACCCACCTCCACACATCCACCGCACCCGCCCCACCCCATCTTTTCCTTACCTCTCGCTCTCTGCGAGCGAGGCGGAGGAAGAACTCGCCGGAGCCCGAGCGAGGTCGCGTTGGAGGTTGCCGCCGCTCCACTGCCGATTTCTCCTACCTCTCTGCACCATCGCACCGTCGAGCTTCCAGAACACGCCCCTGACACGTTTTCCTGGCCTCTTGCCTGCAGAAGCGCCGCCGCCGTCCTCGACGTCCCGCCGGACCTCGAGCTCGCCGGAGTTGCACCGTGGCACCGTTGCCGCTGCCGCCGCCACCCCTGCACGGATTCAAGCTCGCGTGACCGCCCCAACCACTCGCCACCGCCCCACGTCGCCCCTAGGTGAGCTATCCCCGAGCTCGATCTTCCCGTGTCGCGGTGAGAGAGAGAGAGAGAGGAGAGGAAGAAGACGCGTCTGGATCGTCGATCTCCAGATCGACGGCTCCCTTTGAACGCCACCCGTTCCCGCGCCGCGCCACGCGCGCGCACCTAGCTGGGCCGCTTCGGCCTTAGCTGGGCTCGCCCAGCGAGATTCGGCCCGTGCGCCGTTTGTTTTTTTCTTTTCTGTGATTTTCAGTTTTTAGAAACTGGCAGAATATGTGTCTCTGGTTTAAATCCGTTTAAAATAGGAAAATGCAAAATAAAATCAAACCAAAAATCTGGGTAGTACCTCTGCAAGTTCTTAAACACACCCAACTTGTAGATCTACATTTTAGTCATTATTTTTGGAGAAATAAATGGAGAGGCAGAAGTACTGGTTTTCACTAAAACTTAAATATCTTTTTTTCTAAGAATCACAAAAATGCAAACTCAACTGTTTTGGAAAGCTCTAAGTGTTACCTAGCAGTAGAACTTGGTCTTGCTTGCTAAAGATCAACCTAATTAAAATGGCATGCATTTCTGTAAATGTCCAGTAGGCTATTCTAGGATTTTTGGAAATTATTTGGTGATGATTTTTGAAGTGAATCCAATTGTGTTGGCTTGTATATGTTTAGGAGTACCTAATCCTATCTTGGTGTGATTTATTGAGCTGTAGATTTAATTGGGTGAGCAAAACTAGATTTTATGCTTTTCTGATAATAATTATTTATAGTTTTATTTAGTTTTATAATATGGGTTAGTATTCTTTTTGTGATTTCTAGCATGTGTAGGTTTGATATTCTCTGTTATGATTGTGTTACTTCATATTGATAACATGCTAGGAGAAGTTGAGTGCTTCATGTGTTGTGAGAGGATATTATCACTAGTAGGACTATTTCCTAGACTTTTCTAGCATTTAGGGATTGTATGAGGATAAAAATCCTTTATATGGAATGACTTTAGAGAGTGTTGTGTGAACATCAGTAGCTTGTTATGTTGCTACTGGTTGAATAGCATGTCACCCTTGTTTGGATATTACTTAGCCCTTAGCAAAGCATGTTTAACTAGAATATTACTTTTGATAATATTTGTGACTCACTAGTATGAATAGATTTTTGTCTAGCTTGTGTTTAGGTGACTTTTGTAAATGACCAGAGGCTAAATGACCTCTTTATGCTTTGGTTGATAGTGGTACACCCACTGACCCCATTGCATTTTGGTTTGAGAATAAAATTCTCAAACTAGAGCATAGCTCTATTAGTTTTCTTTTCAAATAAAAATATGTGGTAGATTTTTATTTTTGAAAAGTAGATGATTGTTGTGCAATGATGTTTGCTTGCTGTATGTGATGCTTGTTGCTAGTATGTACCTTTAGTTGGTACTGATTGGTGGTTACTCTCTTTTGCGACGCTAGAACCCGAGGAAGAAGCTGTTGCTGAGGAGGCCTATTGTCAATCCTGTTTATTTCAGGGACAAGACTTTGACCAGTACCAAGGCAAGCTCCCAAATGCTTGCTACTATACTTATCATTATATCATGCATGATTTACTTCTGAAGTTTTACAAAAACTTGGAAAAACAAAACTATTTTTGATATGGCCATTACTACTAGTGTTATTATAAATTATTACATTGCCATTAGTTACAACTTGGTGTTACCAAGCCCTTAGCCACCATATGGAATATTTACCACCACAAGTTAATAATTTTGAAGTCCCTAAGTGGACACCCCTAAAAGTGTGTTTTCGAAAAACAAAGGTTTTAAAAGAAAAACCCGGGAAAGGTGGGACCTTGTCCACGGGAGGATTGTGAAGAAGATGTTTTGGAAATGTTTTTCGAAAACGACACATAGACTAGTCTTGTGCCTGACAGCCCTACCGTACAACCACATCACTCAAAATGGGCACGGGCTTAATGGAAGCTTGTTTGTGTTAGTGTGAGACTTTACCTCAATTGGCTAGAAGGGGTTAAAGTCCCCGGAACCGAATGCTGGATATGGGCATACAAAGTGTGGACTGCGAGTGCCACCGGCAAGCAACAGTGGGTCTCCTGCCATGGCGGTGTGATGTCTAGGGGCAACCGGATCGATACGGCTAGCTCACTCGGTGCCGGGGAGAACAAACCCACTGAAGAGGTAATCGCATACTAGCATAGACATAGTGGAAGTTATGATCGGTTATCTGATGTTCGCATACTGTCGCGGGCAGTCCGTGGTGTTCACGGCAGATGTACCGGATGGTGTGGTGAAAGTGTACAAACTCTGCAGAGTCAAAACTATTCGAATAGCCGCGTCCGCGGTCATGGACAGCTGAATGGTCAATGTCGTCTAGCATTGTGTCGATGTTTTTAAAAAGGAGGTTTTGGAAAGGAGTGTACCTGGGAGGTACTGGAAAGGCGGATTAAGTACCTGGGAGGTGCTGATGATGGAAACCTGATGAGTGTTTTCCAAGAAGTTTTGCAAAGAAAAATCTGCTCTTCTCTTCAATATTCTTTGCGAAAACTTATCTTTTGAAGTATCTTTTTCAATAAAGATATAGAGATGTTAATCAACCATGATGAATCTTTCATCCATCATGGGTAGTGAACCCTAATTACAGCCTACCTATTCCACCATATAAGCATACTCGCATTTTATAAAATTCATTCGGGATGTCTTGCGAGTACATAATTGTACTCATGGCTGTGCCCTGGATATTCCAATGTCCAGATTTTCATTGAGAAGACTACGTCGAAGATGAGGAGTATGCGGAAGATCGAGAGTTCGTCGACGTCTGTGCGAACTAGGAACGTCTCCCAGTCAGTTGCCTGTAGGTAGTCAAGGCATGACTTGGGCTTTGCCACGTTTGTGTTTGCAGTTTTCCGCTGTATATGTGTTTTCGGCCCTGCGTGGCGGTTGTTTAAGGCTGGGTCATGTGACCAGATTTGTGTAAACGTGTATTCGTTATGTAATGGATGATGTATCTGCAATGCCAACTTAAGTATGTTGTTCACGACTGACTGATCATGGGATCGTGAATGTATGCATACTGGAGGTCTCAGACTGCCGGTCTGGGGTCCCCACAGAGTTGGTATCAGAGCCATCCTGACTATAGGAGACCTTAGTTAGCATGGACGCCAGATAGGAAAGAAAAATATTTTTTGGTATCATTAAATTATCATCTAAAATATTTTCAGCTAAGGAAGCCTAAGTATAGCTTACTCTCCTCTCATCTTTTCAAATTATTCTAAACCTTACCCCTCTTAGTTAAAAGTTACCTAAAATTTTCTTCTGCTACCTTATCTCCATTCAAATTTGTATACCTGACGATGTTCCCAAGGCAAGGTTTGAGATCAAGCAAGAGAGAAAGGATTGCCAGTTGATGTTCCCCTACGGAGAGCCCGATGGATTTGACCCATCTCCGCCTAACCGGCATGGCTAGGCGTCGGTCCGCCGTAAGGTGCAGTAGGACTTGTCCCCCTGCGTGAGAGAGACTCGCCGGGATCTTCCTTAAGAAGCGACCGACACATCCCAGCCTATATGAGACCCGTTCTATCTGCCATTCATCCCCACCCTCGCCATTGAAGTAGAATCCCGCTGAGAAACCTTGCCCTCATGGCTTGCTCCAGTTCCAAAGCCCCGAGTGAATCGCCAGCGCTGCCCACCTTCCTCCTAGAAACCATGGCCGATGGGCACCTCGGTTTTCCACTGGTCCTCAGGAGAGTCTGTGATCTTCTCGGTTGCCACATTCCCCCTCGTTATGTCGTGTTCAAAAGTTCAACCCCATTTCCTGGGGGTGATTTTCGAGCAGATGTATACCTCAGTCCATACCCCTCAGGCCCGAAGCAGCCCCAAGTGATCCACGGTAGGAACATGCCTACTCTGTATCAAACCATCCAGAAGGCCGCCTGGGAAGCCCTTGCTCGTCTCCGGCACTCAGAGCCGGTGGTGTCGCAAAGTCGAGCGTTCCGCTTTTTCCCAGCCAGGCCCCAGCCTGGTGCAGAGCTGATCCAGACCTCCACCGACAAAGAAGTCGATCCCGCCATCATTAGCAGCGTCGCCTACGGAGCTGCAATGTCGGCACTCTGTGATTCCCTGCTGGAAGAACTCGTGACCACTCGGCGCACCCTGATCCAAGTCAGTCTACAGCTGAAGGAGTCAAGGAACCCTGCGTCAGGTACCAGCCTCCAGGCCATCCCAGCAGAAGCAGTGACCCCAGTCCACCAGTTCATCGAAGCACGAGGTGCAGTAGCCCGAGTTCAGCAGCAACCCCAAGAGCAAGGTGTAGTCCTCGAAGGTGTGCCTGTAGATCCCCACCCCGCGGAAGATGGAGAGGTGGACACCACTCTTCGTCTTGGCCGTACTCCACCATCTACCCAGGGCCCTCAAGCGGAGTAGATCCCGTGCTTTGTTAGCTTGATCTGCGCTCGTGGGTTAGTAGAAGCGGCACGTTGTTTGCTTGTTTGTTGTTGGTGTTGTGTTTGTTGTTGTAAGCTGTTGGGTTGATGTCGAATCAGCCTCTGTTAAAATTTGGTGCTTTGATCCTCTTGTTATTGGTGTTGATTTGGAAACAAGTCTTAAGGTGTGTTGTCTGTTCTTTGTTATTTGTGTTGTTTGTGGAAAACTCGTGTGTAGATTGATTCCCCTTTTGGGATCAACCATGTGCCTCACGCACAGCTAAATTCTGGCGAGATATTTTCTCAGTAGCCCGTTTCCCTCTCTGAAACGCTCGTACCTCTACAAATCTGTGAATGCTGCAAGACCAGAGTTAGGGTAGCCAAGAAGGATTCAACGATACAAATCTTGCTCCAGCTCGTCAGCGAAGGCAAGATTGATACAACCCGGAGGTCACTACAGAAGAGAAACTTCAGGAAACAAAGGATACAAACTCGGCCCTAACGAAGAACACTGCAACAACCCAGTACGTATGCAAAACACTCCAGAAAATTCCTACTCGCTCACACGCTCCACGGCACTGCCTGAAGACGAGCCTGCTTCACCCGAAGCAGTGTCACGAGCCCCACGACGACGACGGACAGCTCGAGCAGCCTGCTCACCTCCAGCCGGAAGAACAGCCACCTCAGCCACCGGCGGTGCAGCTTGCACCTCCACTGCAGCTTGCTCCTCCTCTGCAACAAGCCCCTCCGGCGCAGCTAGCTCTACTGCCGCAGCATCTCCACCAGCGTCAGACCACCACCTGCATAAGCTAAGGATCAAAATGACCAACGCCGCATACAGCAGAGCGGTCACCACCGACAACGAGATCCCGAAGAACACGACGATGAGGACATGCTCAATGAAGCCCGCTCTCTCCAGCATCTCGCAGTAGGCTCTGAAGAAGGCGTGAATGAAGCTCATGGTGGATGTGAGGAGTAGAATAGCCTAGGAGGTTTCCGATTTATAGCCCAAGCTCGAGTGCCGCCCCTCGTCACCGTCTTGCGCGGGAAAGTGAAGAAATCACGAGCAGTGCTCGCCCTTTTGCGCGAAATCATCGAATCTTTGATCCCCAAAGCCGTGCTGGCCGCTGCATCGCAGCACGCGCATCAGTACCACCACCGATGAGTGCTCCGCGCACTGAAACCAGGCCATGTGAGGAAGGAGAGAAAGCGAGAAAGAAGAAGAGAAGAAAGAGAGGCGAGACTGTCAGGTGGACCCGGTCCCACTTGTCAGTAAGTGTGCAGCTAACCCCCGTGTTCTTCTATCCTTTTTTTTTTTTCGCAACCGTACCCCTCGTTTTCCCTAAATCCTTTACAAATATAATTTTGGACAAACCAATCTCACTGTGTCTGTGAGCCAATTATTGGTGGCACAAATATTTTAGTACGAAGAAAATTTTTGTATCTCTAAATCCCATACCCTCGAATTCCCTAGTACCCCACCCGCGAATCTCGGGGACGAGATTCATTTTAAGGGGGGAAGATCTGTCACAGCCCAAAATTTTGCCTCTGTATAAGTGGTAGTAGGACCCCAAATTTTTGAGCCAACAAAAACTTTTATTTTCACCTGATATTTTTGTTGAAACAATACTTTGTGTTTTGCAAGGCAAGGAGTGATTTCTTTCCAAACCAATTTAAATTTTCATAAAACCAACCTAGTTTTCTCTCGAGGTCCATTTAAGAAATTCTTGTTTTAATCCATTTTCCAACATGGTGCCTTGAGAGATTTTTGTCCAAAACCATTTCATCAACTTGATTTTTAACTTGACAACATCATTTAGCAAGGAAGCATCCAAGATTTCAAAAATGCATAGTGGTTTGAGTGAGTTTTTCAAAAAAAATTAATTAGGGTTTCTCCTAAAACCCTACCCAAGTAGATGTTTTAAAATTATGATTTTATGAACCTATGTGTGAACCCACTTGTGCTTGTACTCTTGATCATCCATGTGTGAAATATTAGTGCTTGTGGTTTGTGCAAAACAAATTTTTAGAATTTTCTAATTAGGTTTTTATTTTCTGAAATCTGTTAAGACTTGCTGTTTTGGACATGTTATTTTATGTGGTTAAAATGTGCAATTATGGAAAATTTGAGTTTGGAGATGATCTATGGTGTGTGGACATTGGTTCCATGCCCTTGGATCACCCTTTTTGTACCTTTGGAACCCCTAGATACATGCATGTTTATATGGCTAAAGATTAAGACAGAAAACAGAAAAAAACAGAAAAACAGAAAAGTCAGAAACAGTCAGAGAGTAGCCCACTTACCAGCATGTTTCCCTGCCCTTAAACATTTTTCAAAAATGGACCAAAAATATTAAATGGAAGTATTCAACCTGGAGATCATTTACCAATTTAAATTTTTCCATTTGGACTTGATTTGCTAGGTGATTAAAGCAGCAACTTTTGCTATCTGTTGACTGCCCTGACACTTAGCCGTTTTTCTGAAAAACTGAATTTTCTGAAGATTACTGTTCACAGCACGGGCAGAATTTTGGAGCACGTTTTCGTGTTGATTTCGTGCGAACCAGAGGGAGCGACCATGTCCATTCTACTCCCCCATGTCCCCACTTCATCTCCATGCCATTGTATGGCTTCGTTGAGGTCAACGAGGAGCAGTAGGAGAGGAGACATGGAGGTGGCCGTGATGTGACTCGGGAGTGGACCGTGAGGAGAGAGCAGCCCATTTCTTCACTCCTCCTCGCGTCCTTGCCCTGCCCAGAACCCACTCAACGGAGAGGACACCAGTTGACGCCCTGAGGAAGCCCAGAGCCGACGTTTGCGTGCTCGAACACACCCACGCCGCCCGGCCGTTGACACCGAGTGGGGGAGAGGATGTTTTCCTCGGATTTAAGCCACCACTGCCTCTCACACTTCGCCACCCACCTCCACACATCCACCGCACCCGCCCCACCCCATCTTTTCCTTACCTCTCGCTCTCTGCGAGCGAGGCGGAGGAAGAACTCGCCGGAGCCCGAGCGAGGTCGCGTTGGAGGTTGCCGCCGCTCCACTGCCGATTTCTCCTACCTCTCTGCACCATCGCACCGTCGAGCTTCCAGAACACGCCCCTGACACGTTTTCCTGGCCTCTTGCCTGCAGAAGCGCCGCCGCCGTCCTCGACGTCCCGCCGGACCTCGAGCTCGCCGGAGTTGCACCGTGGCACCGTTGCCGCTGCCGCCGCCACCCCTGCACGGCTTCAAGCTCGCGTGACCGCCCCAACCACTCGCCACCGCCCCACGTCGCCCCTAGGTGAGCTATCCCCGAGCTCGATCTTCCCGTGTCGCGGTGAGAGAGAGAGAGAGAGGAGAGGAAGAAGACGCGTCTGGATCGTCGATCTCCAGATCGACGGCTCCCTTTGAACGCCACCCGTTCCCGCGCCGCGCCACGCGCGCGCACCTAGCTGGGCCGCTTCGGCCTTAGCTGGGCTCGCCCAGCGAGATTCGGCCCGTGCGCCGTTTGTTTTTTTCTTTTCTGTGATTTTCAGTTTTTAGAAACTGGCAGAATATGTGTCTCTGGTTTAAATCCGTTTAAAATAGGAAAATGCAAAATAAAATCAAACCAAAAATCTGGGTAGTACCTCTGCAAGTTCTTAAACACACCCAACTTGTAGATCTACATTTTAGTCATTATTTTTGGAGAAATAAATGGAGAGGCAGAAGTACTGGTTTTCACTAAAACTTAAATATCTTTTTTTCTAAGAATCACAAAAATGCAAACTCAACTGTTTTGGAAAGCTCTAAGTGTTACCTAGCAGTAGAACTTGGTCTTGCTTGCTAAAGATCAACCTAATTAAAATGGCATGCATTTCTGTAAATGTCCAGTAGGCTATTCTAGGATTTTTGGAAATTATTTGGTGATGATTTTTGAAGTGAATCCAATTGTGTTGGCTTGTATATGTTTAGGAGTACCTAATCCTATCTTGGTGTGATTTATTGAGCTGTAGATTTAATTGGGTGAGCAAAACTAGATTTTATGCTTTTCTGATAATAATTATTTATAGTTTTATTTAGTTTTATAATATGGGTTAGTATTCTTTTTGTGATTTCTAGCATGTGTAGGTTTGATATTCTCTGTTATGATTGTGTTACTTCATATTGATAACATGCTAGGAGAAGTTGAGTGCTTCATGTGTTGTGAGAGGATATTATCACTAGTAGGACTATTTCCTAGACTTTTCTAGCATTTAGGGATTGTATGAGGATAAAAATCCTTTATATGGAATGACTTTAGAGAGTGTTGTGTGAACATCAGTAGCTTGTTATGTTGCTACTGGTTGAATAGCATGTCACCCTTGTTTGGATATTACTTAGCCCTTAGCAAAGCATGTTTAACTAGAATATTACTTTTGATAATATTTGTGACTCACTAGTATGAATAGATTTTTGTCTAGCTTGTGTTTAGGTGACTTTTGTAAATGACCAGAGGCTAAATGACCTCTTTATGCTTTGGTTGATAGTGGTACACCCACTGACCCCATTGCATTTTGGTTTGAGAATAAAATTCTCAAACTAGAGCATAGCTCTATTAGTTTTCTTTTCAAATAAAAATATGTGGTAGATTTTTATTTTTGAAAAGTAGATGATTGTTGTGCAATGATGTTTGCTTGCTGTATGTGATGCTTGTTGCTAGTATGTACCTTTAGTTGGTACTGATTGGTGGTTACTCTCTTTTGCGACGCTAGAACCCGAGGAAGAAGCTGTTGCTGAGGAGGCCTATTGTCAATCCTGTTTATTTCAGGGACAAGACTTTGACCAGTACCAAGGCAAGCTCCCAAATGCTTGCTACTATACTTATCATTATATCATGCATGATTTACTTCTGAAGTTTTACAAAAACTTGGAAAAACAAAACTATTTTTGATATGGCCATTACTACTAGTGTTATTATAAATTATTACATTGCCATTAGTTACAACTTGGTGTTACCAAGCCCTTAGCCACCATATGGAATATTTACCACCACAAGTTAATAATTTTGAAGTCCCTAAGTGGACACCCCTAAAAGTGTGTTTTCGAAAAACAAAGGTTTTAAAAGAAAAACCCGGGAAAGGTGGGACCTTGTCCACGGGAGGATTGTGAAGAAGATGTTTTGGAAATGTTTTTCGAAAACGACACATAGACTAGTCTTGTGCCTGACAGCCCTACCGTACAACCACATCACTCAAAATGGGCACGGGCTTAATGGAAGCTTGTTTGTGTTAGTGTGAGACTTTACCTCAATTGGCTAGAAGGGGTTAAAGTCCCCGGAACCGAATGCTGGATATGGGCATACAAAGTGTGGACTGCGAGTGCCACCGGCAAGCAACAGTGGGTCTCCTGCCATGGCGGTGTGATGTCTAGGGGCAACCGGATCGATACGGCTAGCTCACTCGGTGCCGGGGAGAACAAACCCACTGAAGAGGTAATCGCATACTAGCATAGACATAGTGGAAGTTATGATCGGTTATCTGATGTTCGCATACTGTCGCGGGCAGTCCGTGGTGTTCACGGCAGATGTACCGGATGGTGTGGTGAAAGTGTACAAACTCTGCAGAGTCAAAACTATTCGAATAGCCGCGTCCGCGGTCATGGACAGCTGAATGGTCAATGTCGTCTAGCATTGTGTCGATGTTTTTAAAAAGGAGGTTTTGGAAAGGAGTGTACCTGGGAGGTACTGGAAAGGCGGATTAAGTACCTGGGAGGTGCTGATGATGGAAACCTGATGAGTGTTTTCCAAGAAGTTTTGCAAAGAAAAATCTGCTCTTCTCTTCAATATTCTGTGCGAAAACTTATCTTTTGAAGTATCTTTTTCAATAAAGATATAGAGATGTTAATCAACCATGATGAATCTTTCATCCATCATGGGTAGTGAACCCTAATTACAGCCTACCTATTCCACCATATAAGCATACTCGCATTTTATAAAATTCATTCGGGATGTCTTGCGAGTAGGTAATTGTACTCATGGCTGTGTCCCTGGATATTCCAATGTCCAGATTCTCAACTAGAAGACCTACGTCGAGGATGAGGAGTATGCGGAAGATTGAGAGTTCGTCGACGTCTTTGCGAACTAGGCCGTCTTCCCAGTCAGCTGCCTGTAGGTAGTCAAGGCATGACTTGGGCTTTGCCACGTTTGTGTTTGCAGTTTTCCGCTGCTATATGTGTTTTCTGCCCTGCGTGGCGGTTGTTTAAGACTGGGTCATGTGACCAGATTTTGCGAAACGTGTATTCGTTATGTAATGGATGATGTATCTGCAATGCCAACTTAAGTATGTTGTTCACGACTGACTGATCATGGGATCGTGAATGTATGCATACTGGAGGTCTCAGACTGCCGGTCTGGGGTCCCCACAGAGCCTCCGTCTGTTTGTTAGTGTTTTCCCCGCATAAGCTCATATCTTGTAACCCAATTATATTCCTCGATGTATGATAGTTATTGGTCATGATTAGCAAAACAAGAAACGAAATTAGAAAACATATTTTGCAGGTTCATACGGGCCACGAAAGCAGAACCCAAACCATCACGAATCACGATGACGCCAGGTGCTTGCCAGCCACTGTACTCTACTGCGGTTGTTGTCGTATCTACTCGAGATAGCAGAAAGTGGGCGGAGCCAGCTCCCGGCGACCCGGGACGGCTGCCCGGGCTCGTCCGGCAACTCTCCACTGAAAATTAGTTAAAAAATGGTGCTTAGCAAAGATGCTTATGGGGCAAAAGCTAGCTGCCATGGATGTGTATAGCTTTTGCCCAGGCTCGCTGATCGGTCTAGCTCCGCCAAACGTTGCTACATACCCTTCCGGATCAACGCGTGAGTTGTCATATCTACAAGATACAAGAAAGCCTTCAGTAAGTGCAGTGACGCCGAACGAGCCGTGTACGGATGACCATGTTTGTTTCACATTCCTGATGCATCCTATTTCCGAAAGGATCGGTATCAAGCGCCTCAGCAACAACATGCTTCATCAGCTTGTTTCTCGTAGAAATAAAACGAAGTTGTGCAAGCTTTGAACCGTGTATCTACATGGACCACTAGCTCGACCCAAACCACATGTAGGGAGAAGCTAAGCTATTTATAGATCAGGAGTACCAGACAACATGGTCCATCGAAGGGTAAATGCTTAAATTTGTTATAAGGATGACTCCAACGGGCCGACGCAAACGGACGTGCGTTTGGTCCGCATTTGGTCCGTTTGCGTCGGCAAACGGACAGGCCCAGTCCGCCCCTGTCCGCCGTTGGTGGCAGTGCGCCCAACGGCCCGACGCATCGAGTCCGCCCTGGTTTTTTTTTTAGCTAAACAGGCCATATATGGGCCTTTTCTATTCATATATAGGGGGGTGGGCCACAAACGGCCTTTTTACATAATATTTTTAAAAACAAAAATATTTAAAAACTACAATATTTGCCCTTCGCGGGCTTCTACTCCTCTTCGTCATCCCCATCGAGGATGACGTAGTCCGGCTGCCTCCAGAGGTGCGCCGGTGGTCCGCCGCCTGCCTGCGGTGGGACGACGGCCGGCGGCGTGGGCGGCTGCTCCTCCTCCGCCTGCTCCACCTCCCAGGCGCCGCCATTGAAGACCCAGCGCTGCCCTCGCAGGCCTTCTGGCAGCGGAGGCGCCGGTGGCAGGTCCTCGTCCATGGCCTGCCACCATGGCTGTGGTTCCTCCAGGACCGCCGCCTGCTGCGCCTGCAGGGCCGCCTCCTGCTCCCTGGCGACGTTGGCGAGGACGATGGCCCAGCGCTTGCGCTCGTCCTCCACCATCTGCTTGCGCGAGGCCTCGAAGACGGCCTGGAGCTCGGGATCCAGCTCGGGATCCACCTCCGTCTTCACGCGCGGCGGCGGCGGCGGCGATTCAATCCGCAGCGCGCGCGGCGGCGGCGGCGACCCAATCCGCAGCGCGCGCGGCACTGGCGGTGCGTCCCGGCGCCGCGTGTGCGGTGGCGGTGTCCAACGCCCAGATGGCGGCGTCGGAGCCCGCGTGTAGAGGGCCTGCCGCCGCAGGTTGTGCTCGTCGTGGAACCACTCCACCCAGTTACGGGATGTGGCCGCGAAGGCGGGGTCGTTGCGGAGCTCGGCCGGGAGGCGCCGGCGGCGCCGCTCGATCTCCTCCTCCCGTGCCCGCTCGCTCGTGGGCATCGGGGGCACCGGGATGCGCTGCGGGTTCAGGTGCCAATGCTCGGGGAGCTTGACATCTGGCCACGGCAGCGGGGTGGCGTGGTCCCAGTACCACTGGCAGTCTTCTTTCCGCACGTAGACGCGGTCGCGCAACGCGCCGCCGGGTGGCGCGAGCTCGAAGACGGCGGGGACCGGCGCCGGGGGAGAAGGTGGGGAAGGTGGGGAAGGGGGAGGTGAGATGTAGCGGCGGCGGCGGCGGCCAGAGGATGACCCCGCCTCACCGTCATTCTTGGCCTTGCCGAATCCAGGCCACCGGAGCGGCATTGCGACGGTGGTAATGGGCTAGGGTTTGGCTAGGGTTTGGTCGCCGGAGACGGTGCGGCAGTGGGGCAGTGAAGTGGGGTTGGTGGGGGCTGGCCGTCCCTATCCCCTGGCATTAAAAAGGACTGAGCCAGGGGGAAGCTGACCGGTGCCCTGTCGCTGACATGTGGGCTCGGGGCGGACGCCACGCGCGGACGCGTTTTCACTCCGCCGCGCGTCTGCCCCGACGCATCGGTGACCCAAATTTGGGCCAGGGATGCGTCGCGGCGGACCAAAAAACGGACCGCGGTCCGTTTGCGTCGCCCCGTTGGGCCGTGTTTTTGGCCCCCGCGGACAGGAACGGAGGCGCGCGGACTCGATGCGTCGCCCCGTTGGAGTCATCCTAACTACCAAATCACATGTATATGTCCGGCATTGTTGTCAGAGTCTTGGTTAGCTCTTATGCTGATTAACTCACGTCGTTTATAACTAGATATATTTTAGAAGAGAGTAAAATAAATGTCACACTCACTTACCGGCTGTCTATAAAAACATGAGTTTAGTACTAAGACAAATAACTCGCACACACTATCTTTTTTTTTGTGAGAACACACTGTGAACAATATTTAGGACAATTAGAGCACCTACACTAGTCTCCCAAAATTTGACTCTCAAAGGATAGCATTTTGGGACAGGAGAGAGAATATTTTGGCAATGAAAAAATGCTAGTCTCCAACAGTGTTTTCAAAATTGGCTCTGTAAAACATTTTTGCTTTCACACGACACATCCATACCAATTTAGTATATTCTATTTTCACTATTATCATTAGCCTACCTATTCACCACACGTCAACCCTAAAGAGGTAATCCCCCCGTACCATAATATAATGTGTTTTAGCTATTCCAATACGGACAACATACGATGTATACATATGTATTTTAGTGTGTAGATTCACTCGTTTTGTTCCATATGTATTCATTATTATATTCCAATACGGACAACATATGATGTATACATATGTATTTTAGTGTGTAGATTCACTCGTTTTGTTCCATATGTATTCATTATTATATTAGCTAAAAGTTCTTATATTATGGTACGGAAGGAGTACAAAAAATTAGTTACTGCCACGAGGAGTTGCTCTTAGCCACGAGGAGCCGGATGTGTGTTGAAAGCAGAGCGACGGAAGGTCATCAAAGGAAACAATATGTTTTTCCTATTTACATGTCCATATTATTTCTTTTTTTTCTTCCAAAAGGAGCAGAAGCCCCAGCCTCTGCATCAGAGTGATGCAGACGGCCTTTTATTGCAAAGTTTATCGAAGTACTTAAAGTATTACAAAGCAATAAAGAAAAAGTGTAACATGGTGACTACAAGCAAGCCACCCAATAGAAATGACAAGTCCTAAGCATTGCATACTCTCCTATCGTGTTGCCACCCAAATGGGAAGTAAATAGCTCGGATGACCGCCAGACGAGCGCAGCCCGAGTCCATGTTACACTTTTTCTTAAAGTTGTGCAGGCGCTCGCTGAAGATGTCGCAGTGCGCGATGCCGATGGTGTGCGTCCCTGCAGGGCAGTGGCGGAGGCAGGAATTAAGACGAGGGGGACAAACACATAATGTCTAAATTTTTAAGGCTTAAAAACTGAATCTATTCAACAAAATAAAGTCTCCACGAAGATTCAATTTTAATAACTCACAAAATACTACTACCATTAAATGATAGTAATAATATAAAGACAATTTATTACTTACATGGACTCCTGGCACTTGGGTTGCACAATTGGTTTGGAGACGGGCGGCGGAGCTTGGAGACGGGCGGAGGCAGAGTTTGAAGACCGGTGGCGAAGCGACCTGGGGCTGCAGCCACGCAGGAAATTGGTCTAAACGCTTCAGTTCGGCTTTCCCGGTTGGGTTAAGTGCATTTTTGGTCCATCAAGTGTTGCAAAAGTCCAAGTTTAGTCCCTTAACTCTATTCCGGTCTAAATCTGGTCCTCAAACAATTAATTTATGAGTGTGATCGAATAACCCCTATAGGATATAAGATTTCTATGGGAGAGTGATTGAGATTGTGCCGTTGAACACACATGCTGATTGCATAATAGATACCCGCATTGGATGAGCCTAGTGTTTGAGGACCACGTTTAGACCAAAATAGAATTAAGGGACCAAAGTTGGACTGTACAACGCTTGAGGGACCAAAAGTGCACTTAACCCTTCCCGGTTCCGCCTAAACTTTGGCCCAAAACACCCAATTCACATACCGCTTTGTCTGTTCCATTGTTTCTGACGAAGATTCTCTCCAAATCGACCATGGCACCGCCGCTGGCAGAAAGAGGGGTACCTGCACAGCAGTAGGTGAGCCGGGGCGGCCGCCCCTGCTCGCCCCCCTGGTAGCGCGGCCCCTTCTGCAGGGCAGGCTCGTGATGTCGAGGTGACCAGAGTCAGACACAGGTGCAAAATTTTAGTAAAGTACTATGGGACGCCATGTGTAGAATTTTTCAACTTCGCAAGGAATCTTAAGGACGTTTAGGAATGTTACTTATGATAAATTAGTGCGAAATTGTATACGGTTGTGTCATTTAAAGAACACATGCGATTATTTTAGAAGGTAACAATGCAAGCAGGTAGGAATTAATAAATCGATGTGGTTAGCAGAAGGGCAGTAGCATGCATGTCTACATCAGAACAGGTAGCGCAATAACTTAAAAATAGAAAAGTATTAGATCAGTTACCTTACGCCGGCAACAAGCATAGTGACATAGTGAAACCCAAGATGTGCTCGTCACTTCACTTGTCTGTACTGTCCATTCCTTTTCTTTTCATGTAAGTTAACCCCTTGCACTAACACTTTGGATGCCTTTTTTTGGGGGACAAATTTCTAAGCTAAATATACAGTGTAGTTAGCGTGTATATATCTGTGCAGTCTTATAATATTTCTCTCTAAAGAAAAAATATAGAACGTGCTAATTGGCGAATGTCTAGTTAAAAATCCTCTTGTTCGTCCGAGTAGCTGTTCTAATTTATAATCTTGATGACCCTGATCAGAATTCTATGTTCAGTTTAGCTGTCCGTTCAGGAATGCAGGCTGTTTTCGTTGTTGCTTTTTATGGCATCTACTGTAGGAGCAGAACTTGACTATCAGATAATCTGGTCCACAGGTCCAGTTATACATAGTTTCACATCTTAACAGAATAACAAATGTCAAAGTTCAAATATTTTACTGGATACTATGTAGGAAATTTTGCTAGGTTGCTATTTTAGCCTCCCAGAACGTCTTATAATTTGGGACAGTGGTGGTAGATCTCTGGGGACCTATATTTGTAGACAGCGTGAGAAAATTCAGTTCTAGATTTCTACCGGGAGCTTAGCTTGTTTGTTCAGTTCGACGACACATGGCAAACTTTGTGGTTCACTTTCCTTTTCTCTTTATCTGGGAGCCATCCGTTTCAGCAACAGCAGCATTTGTCACGTCAAAATGTCATGTGAGTGGGCAGTAGCTAGAAACTTGTGGTAGCAAAATCAGTGCCAAAGTATGCAAACCGTATTACTAATGCTAAATTAGTGCAAAATTATGCATTTGGTTTGCGTCATTTGAAGAACACATGATTTCTTTAAGTTAACAATGTAAACAGGCAGGAACTAGTAAACCAATGTGATTAGCAGGCAGCGGCGCCTGCTGGTCTACATCATGAACATGTTTCCCATTAATATTTACATCAGAAAGATGTCAAGCAATAACCTAAGTTGGTACTTTTACAGACAGTGACAGAGTTGAGTCCAACATGTCCTTCCCAATTGGTGTGTACTTAATTAACTCTGTCCTGTCATTTCTTATGTGTGGTTTGTTAACGCATTGCCTCAACACATTGGACATGTTTAATGTTTCCAAGCTAAATATATAGACTATACCGTAGTTCACGGCTTAGCGTGTCAATATTTACAACTGTGTGTGCAGCCTGCAGCTAAAACCTCTCTCCCTCTCGGTGTTGAGCAAAACATAATGTCCGTGCAATGTTGTGCTGCACTGCATTGAAGAGCAGTTTTAGAGCACTTTGTTTTGTAACTCAAAATTCAAGATGGAGTATTCAGTTCGAGATTTCTACTAGGATCTAGCATGTCTGTTTCAGTAAGACAAATGTCGGCAAGCTTTGTGGTTTCCTCTCCTTTTCATTTTATCCTGGAGCAATCCGTTTCAACAAAAACGAATTGATCTGGTCGTCTCATGTGATCTTAGTGGGTAGTAAGAGTTTTTGTTTTTGTTTTTTTAGGGGAGTGGGTAGTAGAAGCTTGTGGTAGCAGCCGGGCTAGCTGGTTGCCGGCAGGACAGGAAAAACAGCACGGTTTTGGCCCAAGCTAAAGATCTAGTCTTCCCACTACTCAATCGTCCGACTCTTCCCGAGTGCTTGTGCCACACTGGACTTCCCAATTTCACATCACCATGTGTCGGTGGCGCGCCAATTAACGCATTTGCAAAAAAGAGAACACACAGAAAAATCATGCCATGACGACTAATCAATGAAGCCTATCGCCAGTTCAAAGTTACTAAACGAAAATGGAAAGCTAGAGACAAAGGATTTATGCAGTTAGACACTGAAATTCCAGTCACTATAACATCATTTGTACGTATCATTATTCATTACCTATTTCTGTTCTACTAGCATATGTTCCCGTTTATTTTCTATTTTTTTTAAATTTAAAAGAAAATAATTTAGTAGCATAATTTAGACCAGAACTCAAAAGCACCTTAAAAGTGAGAGAAGATAAAACAAGAATGCTAAAAAATGTAACTGAACATATAAACACGCTCGTCCATGCACGCCACAAAGACGCACACATGCAGAAATCCACTGACGGCCACTAGCTATTGACGACGGCGCAGTGCCGCCTGATCTCGCCCTCACCGCCGGTCTTGACGTCCACCATGCCCAGCCTCACCATGGACCGCGCGAACAGTTGGAAGAACACCTCCGGCGGACCGCTCGCCACGCTCTCGATGTGGGCCAACGCCGCCGCGTCCGTGATCAGCGCGGCGTCCGACTGGAACAGGCCCCGGCGCTTGAGGAGGCCGCGGTAGTAGCCGAGGTCGAAGGTGAGAAAGCTCCCGGGGTCCATCTCCACGACAGTAGTGTTGTCCGTCGGCGAGGCGCACTTGGTCCGCCGGAGGTTCGCCGCGTAGACCGGGTTAAGCGACGGGTCCGCGTCGCCCGGCCCGCCGCGGCCAGTGAAGTTGTACAGGCGCTCGCTGAAGGAGTCGCAGTGCGCGATGCCGATGGTGTGCGCCCCTGATGTTCACGTGACCACAGAAAAGGTGCAAAATTCAGCAAAATGCATGGTTTAGGTCCAAATTCAGTAAGTTCAGTAATGTATATCACGCAATGGCATGTGTAGACTTGTCAATTTTGCAGGGAATCTTATGGATGTTTAGGTTCAGGAATATTGTTGACGTTAAACTACTGCTAAAGTATGCATTAGGTTGCGTCGTTTAAAGGACACATGCATCTTATTTTTTATAAGGTAAGAATGTAAACAGGTAGGAATTAATAAACCAATGTGGTTAGCAGATAGACAAGTTAGCTAGTGGCCTGCAGGTATACGACAGATTAGGTTGCCCATTAGTACATACATAGTAGAATAAGTCGATGTGCTATAGCCTAAGTTGTTAGATTACAAACCGATGACAAATTCGAGTCCAAGACGTCCTAGTCAATTCGCGTGTCCTTAACTGTGTCCAGTCATTTCTTAATTACATGTCGCCGGTTAACACATTCCCGCAACACTTTAGACAGATTTAACGTTTTCTCGTGTGGTTACATGTGTTTTTTTCCAAGCTAAATATATGAGTGGTTCACGTGTCAACATCAATGACTATGCAGCTATCCCGCCTTTTCCAAAAAATGCAGCTAGCCTGCAGCACTAAAACCTCCCTCTGAAGATATGTGCTGCGTTCACTGCATTGCAATTGTACACTTTGGGAGCCTTTCTGTTTTTGAACTGAAAAATCAAGATAGATCGAGCATTCAGTTCTAGATTTCTACTAGGATCTAGCAATCCTCGTGGTTCCCTTTCCTTTTCTTTTTATCCTGGAGGCATCCGTTTCGGCAACACCAGCATTGGTCACGTCAAAATGTCATGTGAGTGGGTAGTAGGATCGTCTGGTAGCTGCCGGCTACTTGCCTTCTAGACATAAAAAGGCACGATTTTTTTGCTAAAGCTACCGATCTAGTCTCCTCACTACTCACTCAACTGTGCTACTCTTCTCGAGTGCTTGTGCCACACTTATCTTCACATCACCATGTGTCGGTGCTACTCCGGTTAAGGCATTTGCACAAAAGAGAACACGCAGACAAATCGTGCCATTACGGCTAATTAATGAAAGCATGTCGCCTGTCGCCACTGGTGATTAACAATGGTGAATGGTGATCTCCTAGCGAATTAAGTTAGTTTACCAGGTGTTTTGTTTTGGTTGTGTTACCTGAGAGCCAGACGAGGTCGGGGAGCTTGAGGCCCTTGCTCCGGAAGGAGGTGAGGAGGTCGGTGAAGTTCATGGTGGGCGCCGGGACCTGGTCCAGCGCCTCCTGCTTCAGCGACACCCTGCCGTCGCGCCGCCCCGTCGGCACGCGCCAGTACGGCCCGCCCTTCATTCAGAATTTTACTACCATCGTCAATCACCGATGGAGGAACCCGTGTAGTTGGACGTGTGATCGAGTCGAATGGACTTACGATGGCTCCGATGGCGTCGCGGGCGGCGAGGGCGAGCACGTCGGCGCAGGAGACGACGCCGGGGCACTCCTGCTCGACCAGGGCCTTGACGCGGTCCAGGAACGCGAACCCGCGCAGCGTCAGGTTCGGCGCCGCGTCCTTCTCCGCCTCGCCGCCGTTGGTCCCGTTCAGCAGCACCGACCCGTCGCACCCCTGCATGCGCGCTCGATCAGAATCCAGAACACGCCACGGTCACGCTCACATTGGCACCGGGACAAGCTAGGTTCGGGCATGCCAAGTACGTACCCTGACGAAGCAGTCGTGGAAGTGGGTGCGGAGGAGGGTGGCGGCGACGGAGGGCGCGTGGGGCACGTGCTGCTCCACGTAGTGCCGCACGATCTGCTCCGCCCGCGGGCAGCTCTGCTCGTAGTACCCCTGCCGCAGCTTCCCGCCGTCCTCCTCCGCCGCCGACGCCCCGCCAACAACCGCCGCCAACACGATCATCGTCACCACCACACACCACGGCGCCGAGGCCATTCTCGCTGTCGACCTCCTCTGTCGGCAGTCGGCACTAGCTAGCTACCTCTCCAGTGGTGCGGCGTAGAAAGAAAATACACGGTGGTTCGTTCCTCGCACTTGTGAGCCGGCCGGGCAATTCGTTCTCGATTGATCGCTCGCTCGCCTTTTTATACACACACGTGCCGGCGCGCATCCACAATCCAATTAAGAACGGGGGTATTGTAGAAAAATTAGGGTTAGGAGCCAATTCGGCCTACCCTTTATTCCTCTGCCTTATCGGTGGTGTCGCTCACAATGCATATTGAATCTAGAGGGTGGGACTTTTATATAGACTCCAAATTCAAGATAACTCAATCTGTTTCTAGATAGAACTCGTGACTTGTTAAACCAACCACTATCATTAACAGCCATTAACCGAGCCTATTACTGTTAAACAATTAGGTCCCAGCACGCACGTGTGAGTCATGCGCTGAGTTCGAATACAAAATCAAACTCGCAGACTTTAACAATCCATAGAGCCAATCCTATGAACAACCAGGCATTCCGCTCTATACTGTTCCCGGGCATAATTCCAGCATATTAATATACACTGTGTTCCAGTATAGCCGTACCGGCTTCCTTAATATATTTTCTTAAGTACAATTTCACATCATTAATTCTCTGTTATTTCCGTGATGCTTCCAGACTGAAGTTTAATTCCGGACAATGTAGTAAATATATAAAATGTTGCAAGATACAATTTCCTACATCTCCCACTTGGCTGAAAACATTTTATTTCAGATAAGTGAATTCCCATGCTATTACATGGTTAGGCGTTGATTTCTTCTTTCAGTGCACTCATGTTGTATATAAACCTTTGTGACTTTTGGAGTTAAATTATCACAAAGTAACAGGTTATGATGCACCTTTCCACGACCTTAAGTTCACAAAGAAAATTCCTTAGCCATAGACCTACATATTTCATAAATAACGAGTACTAAATCATGTTTCCTTTGTACACCATAAAGACCTACAAAAGTAAATATTAACACATAACATAAAATAGATTACCTTTCACAAAGATCACAAATAGCGTCAATATCCACGTAGTTGAAGGTTGAGATCATCAATGAATAATGAGTAATCCATATTTCCTTGACATTGCGCGACAAGTCCATTATGTGATTCCAAAAATTTCAATAAGATTCATATTCCGTTTGCTAATAATTCCAGCAAATCGTTTCCGTGCTAATCAAAATAGCAACAATAACAACGGCATGGCAAAGTTCAGGTCGCACGAATAATGTCCCACAATAACTGAGGATGACAATTATTCTTCCTTTTTCCTCACGAGTTTAAATATAATTCCTCGCAGAGTATCATTCCCTTAATCAAAAGGTACATGACATGTTTACACTTTTCCATAGAAAAAAGTATGAAAACATTCTCTATGTAATTCCACTCCCAAAAGATTGGAAGCTTCAACATACCTTTCATATGAAAGTTAGAACCGAACCAAGCTTCACTTCCATCAATGTGATATTTCAAAAACAATAAGAACATAGTTAGCACATGTAGCAATAACACAAAACAATTAACAGTAACCTTTATATATGATTGTCTTCCATCATAAATAAAACCATATGACCTGACATACCATTGATGTGAAGCTTGTTCCAAAAAACATGAATTGGTCAATTCAATTAGCAAACATTGTCATTGTTCCCACCTCCTCTAAATTCCAGAGTTTAGACAAAGTATAACACTTCCTTTGGGTAAATAGTTAAACAACAACTACTACTCTAAATTCCAGAGTTTCCACAAAGTATAACATTTCCTTTGTGCAAATAATTAAACAACAACACCTCCTCTAAATTCCAGAGTTTCCACAAAGTATAAATATTTCCTTTGTGTAAAGAATTAAACAACAAACTTAGAATTGTAACTTCCACTAAGAATGTTGCATTAAACTTGCTTGTAAATAAATCCAATAACATCCTATAGGCATGTGGTTGTTTTGTAAAATAACAAGTTCCCAGACTTTTATTATTCATCATTGAGTTTGTTCCTTCCCGCAATGTTTCCACCCATAGTTAACATTAGCAACAAGTTTAGTATTTTTCTTTCCTCTAAAATATAGAGTAACTTCATCAAATAACACACAATAGTAGCCAAGATATGATGGCCCAATTTAATTTCTCCCACTTTTTCTAAGAATGTTAGTATTGGGAGTGTAACTTGGTGTTTTCCTTTGAGTTTAACACATATATTTCAGTGTGACTATTAATAAACACACCCTTCATGAGAAAATATCATATTCCTACTTTCCACCAATTTGCACTTTTCCAGATCAAAAACGAAATACCATTTTATCCACTAGAAATATAAACATTAAAAATAAATCTTGGTGTGCTTTGTAGTAAACAATGATTCCAATTCCATACTACCAAAATATAAATAGAATACTTCCTTCCAGTTCACAAAATACAAACAGTGACTGTGATAAATAATGACTTACTCAACAAATAGTAGTATGTAATGCTTTCATAATCCAGTGAATAACCAAGAGTTGTATTCCTCTATTCAACCATGGAGTATATGACATCAGACAGCGGTGAATAATTCCATGCTCATCACATTAGTTTCAATTAATATTCCTGAAGTGTACTTCCCCCACCAATCAGTTTCAAACCTTGTAATCCTTTTAGGAACTGATTTTCCACTTCAGTATGAGATGTTAATACAACAAAAACCTTCCGACTTGTATTGTCAAAGATATTAATAACCATGTCAAGTGAATCATGAAATAAATAAATATATCCACCTCAAGTAGGAGTGTTCAAAAATATCATAAATATGTGTTGATAAAGTATCATAATCCTCCCACTAAATCTTTGAATTCCAGAATTAATAATCCACTAATTTTGTTCCTTGATATGTGACCAAGTTGTAAATGAGATAAAATAATTGAACCTCTAATGGGAGTGTAAAACCAAATGTCACATTGAAGAGAAATCCATAACTGATAGTCCTCCCAATTATAGTTTATAATTCCAGAATTAACAAACATAATTATGTTTGTAGAGTATGACCAAGTCGTAAATAACATCAATAATAAATTCCAAGCATGTATTCCTATTATCAGTATTCCTCCCTATGGAGTTATCTTCACAACAAACTTCCAACGGAATTAATAGAACATGAGACCGTTGTGTTAAATTCCATATTGCACTAACCTTTCCGTTGAGCAATAATTTCACTCTTCCTTTTCCAAATAGCATACATAATCAACAAATTCCGATAGAGAAGTGTAAATTAAAATTCCTTCTCATCGTAAGTGACAAAAATAAAGTTCCTCCATTAACAGAGTTTGATTACATAATTTTCAATTCCAAAGTATATGTAATTTTTCATTAGTGACTAATTAATCACACTTATTTTTCCTTTGGGATTGTTCACATTTCAATAGATTTTCTATTGTATTCCATCAAATTGTGACGTACATGCTAAGTCTAGAATCGAACTATATGGAAAAGTGGTGATAAACAAATATTTGTACAAAAACAATAAATTGGACATACCTTAAGCGAAGATCAAATTTCCACCCTTAGAGCGTTGTCCATCTTCCTTAAGTGAAGATCAAATTTTCCGCCCTTGAAGCGTTTTCCATCGATGTGTTTACTCCCCGGAGAAACGGATGATAGCTTTGTGTTGTAGACGTGTAGAGAATTAATCCTTGCACCTTCTTCCGCAAAAATATACGAGCCAAAAAAAAAGTAGTACTAGCCTTCCTCAATCAGTAAAATAATTGGCGAGCCTTTGCGTTGTGCTTCCCTTGGATCCTTCAACTACGTTGACGAGTGTACTGGAGTCCAGATCGAACAGAGCGCTGAAACTTGCTACAGCCAGATCGACGGGGCGGCGAGACGTGACCTTACTTACGGCGGAGGTGCCAGCACGATCATAGTTCGGCAGCGCACGATCCGCCGATGAACGCAGTGCAGATCAAGGGACGCAGCGCAGCGAGTTCCGTAGTTGCTTTCTTCCTTGGTAGCTAGCTATCTAAGTTCCTCCTATGCCTGCATGATGACGATCGATCTGCATGCACTAGCGTCTTCTGAAAAACCAATCTCGACGATTCCGATTCCGATCTCGACGAGATCTCGTGATTAACAGCACTATTTCCTTCCATCTCGCAGTGATAGGCTCCAACAGATTCAGCGAGCATACTTTGACTTCTACTCGCACGATCGGAACAAATCAACAAAATATCACATGCAGCAGCAAGAGCACAACGTTGATCTTAGACAATTTCTCCACGCGCCGCGACCAAAGTTATGTTACTCTCCGACGATCGGACATAGATCTTGCAGCGGATTAGCCACCGAGCGGCGGCACAGTTGACAGCCGATTAGTGCGCAGCGGATTCCAGACGACCACGACTGCCGACGAAGTTCGGCACCAGATCAGATGATATCGACAGAAGAGTTGCATCGCGGACCAGGATGTCCGGTAGCGACGATGGGACAGTGGATTCCGGCCGCGAGTTGAACCTCCGGCTCTGATATGTAGAAAAATTAGGGTTAGGAGCTAATTCGGCCTACCCTCTATTCCTCTGTCTTATCGGTGGTGCCGCTCACAATGCATATTGAGGCTAGAGGGTGGGACCTTTATATAGACTCCAAATTCCAGATAACTCAATCTGTTTCCAGATAGGACTCGTGACTTGTTAAACCAACCACTATCATTAACAGCCATTAACCGAGCCTATTACTGTTAAACAATTAGGTCCCAGCACGCACGTGTGAGTCATGCACCGAGTTCGAATACAAAATCAAACTCGCAGGCTTTAACAATCCATAAAGCCAATCCTATGAACAACCAGGCATTCCGCTCTATACTGTTCCCGGTATAATTCCAGCATATTAATATACACTGTGTTCCAGTATAGCCGTACCGGCTTCCTTAAGTATATTTCCTTAAGTACAATTTCACATCATTAATTCTCTGTTATTTCCGTGATGCTTCCAGACTGAAGTTTAATTCCGGAAAATATAGTAAATATATAAAATGTTGCAAGACACAATTTCCTACAGGTATGTGACCCGTTAGTGGATCCGTTGGCGGGGCGACCATGGAATGGAAGGTGACGGGCGCTGACAATGGCGTCACGGTGGCTTAAACAAGCACTTGATAATCTGACAGGGCATAAGCCTCCCCTGGTCAGAAATGTTCAGTTAAACACTCTTGGTCAGAGCTGTGCAAAAATAACAGGCTGTGAGTATGGTTGAAGTGCCATTTGTCAAAGACTCAAAACTACTCTCTCCCTTTTAAATTAAATGACTTCCATTTGTCTACATTTGGATGTGTATAAATGAAAGTCATCTAATTTAGAACGAAGGGAGTATGTGATTAGTCTCCGGTTACGATCGTAACTCGTATGTCGCTCCATTTGGATTGTCTTCGCTTGATGCCACGGCCGACCCCTTCTGCAGCCCACTATGTTTGAGAACGTGGGGGCGGGAGAGAGAGTTTGCCAAATCGTGGCATGCGAATTTACAGTGTGGATTTTGTCACCATAATGAGAAATTGAGCACTTATTTTAGTGTAACTTCACGTGATCTATATGGTCAGTCATCTAAGTGGTTTCTAATTTATATCCGCCAGATAGTGTTTCCAACTTAATTGACAATTAGTTACAAGTATAAATTTTTCATTAGGGTGAGATTGTCCCTTATTGGCTGCATGCATGTGTGTGCACATGTATACACTGGAGGACTATAGGATGATGCTACGATGGGGCTAATGGCGCCCTGATCGGCGGTCCCATCTACGCTCATGCGGCGGACCCCGATCTAGTCGGTGGCAGCTGGTGGCAGACTCGGAGCATTGAAGGATGTTACAGGGGACTCGACGTAGTCGCATGGGCATGTTAACCTATTGCCACGACGATGCTGTTTCTTAGTGGCTTGATCTGACCAGTCGAGGGAATGTTGGTAGACACCAGGCAATGGCCTCGAGTTTGTGGTCGGTGGATCATCAAGATGGCTGCAATGACAGTCAAATCTTATTATAAGCTTACGTTTAGCGCCTCTTCTTCTCCCAAGGAATCGAAGGAGATGTCATGGCGACCAGAAGTGGGACGAAGATGTCGTCAACCTTATTGTGGCATCTTCTCCAGCAGCGTGGACATGCATTGGGCTCTGAGAGCACCGAGACCCGACTGTCGGGTGATGCCCAACATGTAGGCCCACGAAGAAGGATGAACCACAAGACCAAGGTGAATCATGACAGGCTTATGACAGCACCATGTCATGGTCTTACACATTACAAGACTGGGCTGATTCAAGATAATGAAGACCCAAAGGAGAAGTCCATGATCAAGGAGGAGACTCAACTTGGAAAGCACGAAGCCTAAATAGACTCCAAGTAGGACTCCGACTCCCACATCCATATGGGAACTTCCTTGTAACCCTACGAGCCGCCCATGTATATAAGGCCGGCTCGAGGGCTTAGAACAACGAGTTCTCAGATCATCAAGTTCTAGGTCTAGACTCGATTTGACTCAGCGAATTGAACCCTTGTAACCAGAAACATACACATCAATATCAATCTAGCCAAAGTAGGTCATTACCTCCATCATGAGGGGCCGAATCTGGATAAATTATGTTCCTCATGTCTCGTGATCTAGACTCAAAGACGTCAAAGTCGCCTAGTTTCTCACCCTCAAGAAGTCATCCAATGATGACATATGCCGTGACAATCCCACGAGAGCGACCAACGAGAAGTTGTCTGTCGATATACATGTTGCAATATGTGACCGTTTGGAAAGTATATGTCACTACAGGTGGAAGCACATGGTCTCGCTTTTGTGCTAGATCCGACAATGTCGACGTGGGCGTTCGTTGAAGGTAATTCCTGAAAGTTCAACTTTGGTGTTAATTCTAATTTGGACCTTTGTTGGACTTGTCAACATTGGTGCACGAGTATCAATCCCTTCTTGAAGGATTTGTTTACAAGTAGTGTCATTTTCATTTCTCTGGCACATCTAATAAGTTCTGCCATAGGAATGTACTTCTATCATCGTGAGGCGGATCTTTTTGGATGGCCTCGGTTTTCTCTTTATTTTTTTAGCCGATTAGTTCAGACTCACTTTTCCTTTACATTTCTAAATTTTCGTCAATATATGAATTCCACTTTTTACTTCTCATTTGTGCATTCATGACACATATTACCCCATTTAACTCCTCATATTTTCTAACCCCGATTATCATCTCTCACCTAGCCCAACCAACATGCATATAGAAAGATGATCCAGACTTTCTTAAATCAGCTAATCTCGATGAATGTTCCCTAAAAGGGGTGATTGGTATCATAAACACACAAGTAGGAGGTAAAAAGTGAAATTCACTCTCGTTAATAGATGGCTAGGCGCATCAATTGATTCATAAGCCGAGAATTATCCTCCTTTTTGCAAAAAAAGAAGAGGTTCGTACTCGTCATCCATAAAAAGATTCCGTAATATATGAGTTTTTGTAGATTTTATAAAAAGTTCACATCAAAAGTAATACGAAAGTTGTATTTCGGAGACCATGCCACAGTTCTACTAGAAGACTAGAACCGAAGAGGATGCATGGCAAGGCTGGCTGGCCTGATCCCAAGGCCGCCTGTTTGCCAAGATTCTTCACACTTTCTAGCTCCCTCTTTCCTCTGTCACCACCATGGATGGTAAGATACGATTTCCCATCCATCTCGTACATGCACCCACATTAAACCGCCGCCCAGCCTGCACTTTCCCTTCCTCCCCAACTCTGCTGCATCATCTTGGTACAACCCTCCCCATACCATGTACTCTGTAGTACACCTTGCACTGCACAAATCACAGATGGTACGTGCAATCTGCACGAAACACGGATCTGGCACTATTCTACTCCCTCCGTTCGAAAATAGATTACTTCCATTTATCTACATATAAATGTACTTAGACATATTATAAGTATAGATACATCCACATGTAGATAAATATAAGTGATCTAATTTAGAACGGAGGGACATGCTACCATTTAAAAACGAGCCTGGGTTAAGAATTGCAGGCGCATGGCTCACTCTAGGTGAAGGTGATGCCGTACCTGTTGTCCTGTTCACGCGTGAAGCTTCTTCCCTTTATTTTCTGTTGCAGTTAACGACAGCGTGTCGGCATCAGTGGAGCTCATGAAATGCTAGGGTAGTTACTAGTTAGGCCTTTGCCATGGCATCTTTCTGTCCTTGGCTATTGGTGCCTGGCTCTCGTCGTCGAGCTCACCGACGGCCTAGGCTGATAGCGTCCGCTGCCATTACTAATTGTTTTTACCAAGGGTTTTTGATAGCTTGGCGGCATGACATTGTAGTTAGTTTGGTGCATCCTGTTGCCAGCAGTTAGCAGAGATATTTTCAGATTTTTTTTCCACCGAATTAGATGCCACGTTATTTCTTTCACGAGCTGAGATAACCCCATTTTTCCTGTGACTTGGAGATAGATAAGGGATGTAGGTGGGTCTTTACAGAGGGACAACAGAACGGTGAACAGAACCCCATAAAAAACTTCATGGGGAAGCCTATTACAGGTTTGTTTCAGTTCTGCTTTTGGAATAACTTGTGGCATAGGAGAACTGTTTATCAGAGTACGATCGCAGTGCCATGGATTACACGCAATGCCTAATGAAGCTACTCCTTTTAAACCTGATTAACATCCTAGAAGAGTACAAGTTACAGTTAGCTCTCCTACACCTTTCCTTTGATCAATTCCAGGACCACTCTTGTCTAGACATATATTCTCTACCTTTCTTCATTTAAAAACCAGTTTAATTAAGCCAGTGACCGATGAATCCAAGCATGACACACCACATTAGTGTAAGGATTTAGTACTGCTCTATAATGGACCAAACCATGATGTACCACTACAGATACTTCAGTTAACACATTCAGTATACGCTGGTACAGCTACTCTGATCGACATGTTTCTCTTCCTAGCACACCATTCTATAATTAAGAAAATAGATCACAATAGAACAAGTAATCTAATAGAGCTCAGAGTCAGAGCTCACTATCAGAGTCAGAGCTTATATAGTGACATGCTGAATGCCTGGTAGGCTAGCATGGTCAAACATGTCTAGATGTAAGGTCACTGGAAAATTGCAATTGTCTTCAGAGCTCACTATCAAGAAAATTTGTGTTTCGTAGTACATTTGTCAATTTTTGGAGAGTGCCATATTGCAGCATATGCCCTTAGCTGGTAGCCTGTTTCTTATGCTTATCAGCTCTGTTTCTAGGCCGCACTCTGGTAGAGGCCTGTAAGATGTCACTCTCTTCCATACTACTTCACCGATCGATGTTGCTTTGCAGTTGAGTAGCATTTGATGCCTGCGGGGTATCATCAACTCTGAAAATAACGCGTCCTTCTCAGGCAAATCATTGGAAATGACCTTCATCTTTTCACATACCTTTCAGAGGTAGGTCGCCAGTTACATACACACTGATACACTTTCAGGTCGTGAGGCAGCTAATGATATGTAGATGGTACTCGTGATATATCATACTCCTAACAGGGAGACGCAACACAGTCAGAAATGTGGAGTTAATAGCACCAGCGGTCACACAACTCGTCGTCGATGTGCACTTAAGTCACACTTCTCCAGAATGTGATTATTTGGTCACACAACTCGACAAGTGCGTGCACGCAGGTCACTGGCCCCACTTGTCAGTCCGTTTTGGACGGTAAATTTTCAGAAAACCCCTGGAGTAATATTAATTTTACAAACTGGTCCTTCTAATTTTACAAAATGGTCCTCCTAATTTTACAAAATGGTCCTTCTAATTTGAGGACCATTTTGTAAAATTAATATTACTCTAGGGGGTTTTCTGAAAATTTACCGTCCAAAACGGACTGACAAGTGGGGCCAGTGACCTGCGTGCACGCACTTGTCGAGTTGTGTGACCAAATAATCACATTCTGGAGAAGTGTGACTTAAGTGCACATTGACATCGAGTTGTGTGACCGCGGGTGCCATTAACTCCAGAAATGTGGTCAGCACGAATGCATTCAGTAGCTGTGACTAGCTAATCATCCAAAGCTTTTCTTGTCTATTAACATCTGCAGTTAATTCAGAGATTCTCTGTGACGTTATAACTCACGAGCATGCTTGTGACTGACTAAGAATACACTTAAAGTGTTGAAGTGACTACATCCATGTTATGGCAACGTCAGCGGAAAAAGGGATGCACTTTCAGGAACGACACAAAACGGGGCGGAGCACGCGTGCTTGTGCCACACATATTGTTGGGCCAGGTGGCGGCGCGCGAGGGATTCGGGTCATTTTGCCCGGATCTGACGGTCGTGGCGGCGGCTGTCGTTGTATGGGCGACAACAGCGGCTGACGTGGCGGTGGGTGCTTCCTGCAGCGCCCGGAATCGGGGCGGCGGCCCTCTTTCTTCGACGGTGGTGGTCGCCGGGTCGTGTGGGCGATTCGGAGACTGGATCTCGAGGTGGTGGCGGCGGTATGGGACGTCCCCTCCATCAACAGATTGGGTTCGATGCGGATCGGCAGGTAACACATGCGTCTCTTCAGACGCGTCAAGCAATGTCTGTCACCGGCTGGTGAAGCCTCCGGCGGATGCGCCGCCGGCGGATGCTACGCACGACGCCTCATGCGGAGGCGTCAAGTCATGCCTGCTACCGGCAGGTATTGCGCGGTGCTTCTGGCGGAGTTGTCATGTTTAGCCTGTTGATGCTGAATCGAAGGTGGTGCGACAGTGACGGGAGGCAGGCGGTATGGGACGTGCTGTCTTCCGGTGTCTTCTCCAGAGGTATCCGGTTATCGTGGCGTCGGTAGCCGGGTAAAGGTGGAGGGTACAGACGGCTTCAAGGAAGACATACGGTGGAAACACAAGATCTTTGATCAGGCTATGTCGACGCGCGCTTGCATCGTTTCCTTGCTGAAGGTGGTGGACTCAAGTTTGGGGGATGAGAATCTGGAGTTTCAACCTAGTGTTGGACTTGCCACCATCGGCAAACGTGCGGCGATTCCTTCTTGAAGGCGTAGCCTAGGAGTTGTGTATTATTCGTTGTTTTCGTCTTGTATCATAGGGTTAGTGGCTATCTAGTGGAGCTACTGTTGCGAGGCATGCGGCCTCAGGGTTTCTTTCCGGGTCGATGTTGTTCGACTGCTAGATTCTGCTTTCTTGTACTCCATCTTTTATATTAATAAAAAACCGGCTGTGTGCACCATTTTGGTGCAGAGGCTAGGGGTAGGACCTCCATTTCTAAAAAAAAAAAACATATTGTTGGGCCATGATATGGTGCTGCCGAATGTGAGAATGTGAGAAGCAGCAGGTGGTGGAGTGGGAGAGGTGGAGCTAGGAAAGCTATGGAGGAACGGTTTCACCTACGAAAAGCTGTCGATTTTTGTGCTCACATTTACATGCACCAGCATGTATGTTTCAGTAGAAATGTTGAGATCCGTGGATTGTAGGCTGGCTGGTGATCACCCTTGCAGTTGAAATATTACTACTACTAGTTGAATACCCGTGCGTTACTACGGACGTTTTAAGTTTTTGCTCGCACATGTGTAAACATTATACACATGAAATGAATGTGCTTAGAAAATGATAGCCATATAATATTTGAAAAATGATGAGATTCTACCTAGATTAAAATGTAAATCGATAAAGAAACTATACAACAGTAATCTCGTGTTGACCAAATTAATTTTGGTTCCTTAAAAATGATGCCTGAATTAGTGACCAGAAGTTTTGGTTTCAGTCTGTTCAGCTTCAGTTTTTTTTTCAGTTGGGTACTTGGGTTAATATGCCCATTCCTACACACCGCCCCATCTCTCATCACCGGACTTGGTAGGTAGCTGCTGCTGCTTCTGGGACAGATTGGAGGGGATTGGAGGAGCTATCTCTCAATTTCTGTCATACTACCTCTGCAACGCAGCAGCACTCAATTATCTCTACTATATTGCTAAAAACATAAAGAACATGATAGCTCATAATTATCTATGAAACCAAAATAATCATAATTCATACATTGACAGTACTACACACAGTACATGGATCAACAAAATTTTCAAAGAAGTAACATAAGCAGTACCTAACATAATCTCTCGATTTATGCCATACTATCGTGGCAAAGCAGCAGCACACAACAATTCAGCAAATAGCAAAGCATCAGTCTCTCTGTCTTTCGGCTTCCTCGTTCCCCTGCTCGTCCACTACCCCACTGCGAGGCAGCCCTCCTTCCTCAACAGAAACCCACACGTTTCTTCTTCCTTCAAGCAGAAAAGGGAGCATTTTTTAGGGAAGGAACCCTGACATGTATATGTTTCCTAGTAGAAGGAGGAAAGAGCCACGAATCAGTAACAAACAATCAACAAGATTCATACCTACCTACTGCCAGCACTTGACCATCTCAAGTCACGTGTTAGCCTCGTTTTCACCCCCAGGGTAGCATTTGAATTTTGAACTGCCAATCGCAGTTTAACATCAACCGCATGTAGAACACAAACACACACATATCATGACCGATGAACCAACATCTCAACTTGCACAAAGATGAATCATGTGATCTCTCTCTCTCTCTCTTCAGGTAGTTACCGTCAAACAAGAAGAGCAACAAAAACAAAATGAAAAGCATTGTAGTTACCTAGCCAAGGTTTTGCATGCAGGTAGCTCTTAGGACACCTTCAGACAGGTCGACAGGAAGACCTTATTACATGAAAGGGCAGTTTTTTGGAAGCCGTCGATGTAGAACAAGTAGACCGCCTAATCTCATACAACATCCTGGGAAGGATATGCTTCGTAGCACACTCCAGGTACCCGCTGCCATGACGACCAAAGCTCATTTGTTTATCTGAATTTTTTCAGAAAACTGTAACCAATAACTTCTTTATGATCCTGTAGCACAAAAGGAGAGAGGATTAATGAGCGTTGTTATACATGTGGAAAATAAGGACATTAAATACTTTGGCGTGTTATCCCTCGAGCAACGTCTTGGGAGGAGCAGGGAATTTACTTCGGACAGACACACCACTGAACTGATAGCACCTCGTGCCAGGCACTTTCTAATGCCATCTCCTGCCAACTGAAATACTGATTATTAGTCAGTGGAGATAATCCAAAATTTATGTGTCCCTGGATCGAATAATAAGTGGGTGCGTACATATCTCTACATCAGCTTCCTGGTTCATACATGAAAACTATATCTTGTCGTCCAACTCTGCATGAACTTGAACGACTACAATGGGAACAAAATTTTCAGATTATTTTCAAGTATTTCAATCATTTCAGAGCAAATATGCATGATTAAGATGTGCGAGTTACCTCATTTTTTGACTCCTATAAGTAGACCAGCTGGTAGGTACTCTTCCAATGTATGCATGAGATCAGCTGTCGTTGACGCGCCCACAAGCACATGAAATTCAGAATTTCAGACTGTCAAACGCAATATACAGACCTTTACTTCCCAAATTCAGAGCATGGAGGGACAAGATGGCGGTGTGCTTGCGTCGGGGGGTGGAGGTAGGAGAGCAGAGACAGCAGCGACGAGCGTGGGGTCCATGGCCGGAGTGAGGCGCGACCGGCGAGCGGCGGAGACACCGGGAGCAGGGACACGGGCAAAGGCGGACCGAGAGATTGGGATCAGCGGCGCGGCTGCGAGCAGGCCGGCGCGCAACATACCACCGCCGACGTGCGCGGCACCCGCAGGTGTGACCGCAGCAGCGTTGCAGTGCGCAGGAGCGGCGACATGGTGGAGGGCCAGGAAGGCCGCACGCGACTGGGTTGAGGCGGTCGAGTGGAAGGAGGAGAACAGCGGCGAGAGCGGGCGCGCGGCCCGCGACCGGGGCGAGGGCGGCAATTGCTGTTGTAGCGACAACGCGTCGAGTTGGTGCAACGGCATGGGCGGCGGGAATGGCGCCCCACTGTGACGGCTTCTGGGGGTGCGGTTGGGCCCGCCGGGCCGCAGTATTTGGAGGCGAGGAGGATGGGGCAATGCACCCTAGCGTGCGATCTTAGGAGGACTGGAGGATGACGAGCGTGGTTTGCGGTTTCGGAGTGAGAGCGTCGAGATGAGATCGTGGGGAGAAGGTGGAGGAAGAGCGTGGGGTTTCTTTCAAGCGATTGTTTCTCCGTGCGGGCGTGGCGAGCGGATGTAGGACATGAGGACGTACCACGGAACACCACCTAGTGCGCTTTAATATAGTAGAAATATTTAAAGACAAACCAAATCGCGGCCTCTCCGCAGCCCGGGCACTGTAGATACTGTAGAAAATGAACAGTGTTCTACAGTACCCGGGTGGGCCCCACATGTCAGCCACACGTCACGCCGGTGTTTTCCAAAAACACCCCTCGCTGCCGAGAAATAACTCCGCGGTCCACAACTCCTCGAGCGGAAGGACCTATACGTAAAATCCGGAAACGTCATGGGCTTCCTTGCAAAACTGCCACTCCATCCCCTTTTCCCTTCCCTCTCCCGCGCGCCGCCATGCCGCCGCCGACGCCTAGCGCCGCCGCCACGCTGCTCCGCGCTCGAATCCGACCCCACCACGGGCTCCGCCGCCGCTCCCGCCACCTCCTCGCCGCGGATCGTGTCCCGGGACGCCGCCCAGGCGCGGGAATCGCCGTCGCCGCGCCCGCCGTCCCGCCGCCGTCAATTAGCTCGCCGACGGCGCTCCAGCGACACAGAGGGGGCGGCGCCGCCAGCTGCGGCCGGCCCACGCCCGCGCGCGTCGACCGAGCTGACCCACGCGTGCCATCTCGCCGTCGCGCAGCGTCGCCGCGCTCCTCGCCGCCGCGGCAGTGGCGGGGCTGGCCATTGCTGACGTCATAATGACGTCAGCGTGGGCCCTGCCTGCCAGCCTTTTTTCTTTTTACAGCAAAAACGAAAAAAAAACCTTACAGGTGGGCCGTACTGCTGTACACAAATCAAACAAAAACTGAAAAACTTTACAAATTCGACAACCTTAAATCTACCCACCGGAGAAAAAAAACTATATACCAAATAACCAAAAAAAAACAAAACAAATTGCAAACTAGGGAGGAAAAAAATATATCACAAAAAAAAAAAAAAAAAAAAGGAAATGCAAACTATTTATGACATGCAATAGATTTTCAAATTCAAATACTTCCAAATTTGAAACGACATCCAAATGTACCCAATTTGTGAATTGAAAACAGTTTACACCTAAATAACTTCGCAATATGCACCATTTTTTAAAACTTAACTCTTTTCAAGCGTAAGTTTTTTCTAATTCCAACATTTTTAAATCCCAAAAATATTTCTGAATACATACATTTCCAAATTTAAATTAATGCTCAAACTAGTTACAATTCACATATACCCATAATTTACTCACTTTGAAAACTGACCCCTTTTCAAACGTAAGCTTATTTTGAATTCCAACAATTTTGAAACCTAAAAATATCTTTGAATACGTCCATTCCCAAATTTAAATTACTGCTCAAATTGGTTAATATTTGTACATTACCATAATATAATTCCTCTGACTACGGTGCTAAATAAGAAAATAATGCCAAAATGAAACATAATTTAACATTTCAATATATTAAACCATAATGCAAACATATTTGAAAATTTAAATTTATTGAATACTTGCAAATAATCCAAACTCAATCACTCTGACTATGGATTGACTTCCAAAATCTTTACATTTCCAAATTTGAATTTCGCCGCAACAACACACACACAACTTTGAGTATTTCAAATATTTAGATGCCCTCCAAATCTAACAATTTTTAAAAACTAAACTTTTTTTAGACGACAATTTTCCCAATTACAACAATTTCGAAATTTGAGCAATCTCCAAAATCCGACCATTTTTAAAACGCAATTTTTTTTTGAATTTCAATGATTTCCAGACTTAAACAATTTCAAATTGCTGCCACTTTCAAATTCGAAATTAAAAACACGACCCACTGTGCATAACTCAAAAATAGATGAACTTCCCAAATTCAAAACAAAAATCAAACTTTCCACACGACCAAATAAATTCCCATTTTGTATTTTCAAACACTATTCCCCACTGTAAATTCATAAAAAAGAGAAAAAAACTAACGCGACAAATTGCAGCCGATAAATGTTTAGCCGCACTAGATAAATTAACGTGAAATCCATCCTTTTCTAAAACATTTCTTTTAAAAAAGTTAGGTCTCTGACAGACGGTACCCTTTTACTTCAACAATATCCGGCAAATAAAACCCATTCGAACTAACTTGATTTTTAAATTTCAACTTTCCAAAATACAGCGGGTGCGCTCATATTTTCGACACAAACTTCAAACGTATTTTCCCATTGATATTTTCTTTAAGCCAACGTCAAACAAAATAGTAACTGCAATTTATGCGCTACAAGTTTAAAAAAAATTCTCGACCACATAGGTACTTCCGACACAAATTTTTAAACATAATTTCACAACGATAATTTAAAAGTCACTTATTTATCGAGAACAAATTTCCAATTGTAATTTGCAAATTTTGCACCAAAGGCGCGGCAGTGGCGGAGCCACAGGGTATGCCGGGTATGCCTTGGCATACCCTGCAGCCAAGCCGTTCGCCTGTGTTAGTACTGGTTAGCCAAGTAAATCAATATCGTGTAGTCCTACTACTAGTACGGAGAAAAAAGGCTGATGGATGATTCGATTGTGCAAAACTGCTCAGCTGAGCCATGCGCCTATTGGAAAATAAACGATCGCTAACTGCGGTAATAATCTAAATAGTTGATTTTTTAAGCCATAGATTCATGTACGTCAGTATGGGTTTAAATAGTTAAATAAAAATAAATTGTGAACATATATTTATGTTTGTCAGTATGGGTTTTGAACTATTTTGTATGGTAATGTATACAACTTTTCTACCTAATCTTGTAGTTACATACTCCCTCCGTCTCAAAATATAAGCCGCGCTATTTTTGTGCTGATCTTTGATGCTCGACTTTCACCATAAATATACACAAAATTATATGGATTGAGAATGTATATATGGTACCGTTGGATTCGTCTTACAAAATTCTTTCATTTCATATTTCTTTATATTAATTTTGTAGATATATTATAAGTATAAACCATGGGCAAAGTTCTAGGTCGTTGACCAGTAAAATGTAAGGGTGCCTTATATTTTGAGACCGAGGGGGTATCATTTTGCCTTTATACCGTATTGCAATGCATATTTACAATTTTTTTTAAATGGCCAATTTTTTTATCTAAATGGCCAAAAATATTTATCTAAATGGCCAATTTTGAGACCGAGTGAGGGTGAGGAGCCAAATACATTTTGATCGAAATGGCCAAATTTTTTTGATGCGGCATACCCAATGCCAAATTTAACTAGTAGCTACCAGAAAAAGATACCCGTTGCAAGTGTATCCGTTATGCACATGACATCGATCAACATAAAACTTTGCAAGGGCAGCATCTACATCGGAGCAAAACAAGACAGTTTTTTGTGTCCATCACGCGGCGTGCGACGACGACCGACGACACATGAATTTTGTGGGGTTTCAGTATTTCAGTCGGCTGCAACATCGCCCTCCGTCGCTTTCAGGGAGCAAGCAGGGTACAGTGTAGATCCGATAAGCCCGCAGTAGCTGTTCCGTGGGATGCGGAAAGGTCGGCCAGGACGAGGGTTCTTCG
Source organism: Poa pratensis (assembly GCA_947311845.1). Lineage (NCBI taxonomy): Eukaryota > Viridiplantae > Streptophyta > Magnoliopsida > Poales > Poaceae > Poa > Poa pratensis. The sequence goes on along the minus strand of CAMZMU010000089.1, from coordinate 15,431,858 downwards.
TCCTTGGTTTGGTCGTGGCTTAGCGAGGATCAAAGTTTTCTGCCGCCGGCCTTTCCTACAGATAACAGACAAAAGACGGTGGTATCGTTCGGCTTTTTCCATTGTTGATCGACTTTAACCAGCGTCTGGTGCAAGGTCAACAAACCGTATATCAAGCTTATTTTTTCTGTCTCTGATACGAGGTTTCAACTATGAATTTCAGCCATACAAAGCAATAGTGCAATACACGATAGTAACAGATTTGATATTGTTTCTCGCCTGTGTTATTTTATTTAGTTTTTGAGACGATGTGATTACGGATGTGTGCATCTTAGTTATACAGAGGCAGGGTGTAATGCTTACGGCTTTTAAATAATAAAAATGCTCTTTATTGAAAAAATATCGCCTGCAAAATGTTATTATGAATAAACAAGGAGCAAATATAAGCAACTGCTCAGGTTCCATTAGAATAAGGATCAATGTTCACATGTCATCGTCCAAAAATGAACCTTATTTGAGAAAGCGGCATATTTGTCAAGCCATTGACAAAACAGGTGGAGAAAAGACATCAGTGGCCACTAGTATAGAACGACACATCGGATACCCCTTTATGGAAACGGCAGACGTTAGGTGACGGAGAATCGCGCTTTCCGCGCGGCCAGTGCGTACAAACCTGACCTGGGCCGTGGCTGGCCCGTCAACACAGGTAACAGAGAAAGTATTAACTCCGTTACCCATAGTATTGGCAACGGTCTTAATTCTGACTCCGTTTCCGATATGTGCCTCTATAGCAACGGAGACTTTTGGGTGTCCGTTTCCAATGTGGACACGTTCCATCTTCTTGGAATTCGAAGCGAGGCGGAGTAACTGCTATGGCGTAGTGGCGCCGCGGCACCGTCCATCTCAGTACGCCACTTCGCCGCAGCCATGGATACTCCTAGCAACTCCTCGGGCGTTCGCCGCAGCAGTTTCCCGCTTTCGCTGAATTGGAACCGCGTCGTCGTGCCGGAGGCCGTCGCGCAGAGGCACTGGCAATATAGGAGGCCAGTGCCCTGGTCAAATGTTAGCCTCCCCGCTGGCTGGCGCGTCAACGACAGGAGGGTGCCTATGCCGCCGGAAGAGGACGCGGGATCCTCGGGCGCCCGCGACCGCAGCCGCTCGCCGCGGCGGAGAGACGCTCGTCCGCGGTCGCCTGGATGGAACCGCGTCATCGTCGGGCAGGCCGTCGCGGAGCGGCACTGGCAATATAGGAGGCCAGTGCCATGGTCAAAGGTTTGGCTACCCGGTGGCTGGCACCTCAACCACGCGTCGGTGCCTATGCCGCCGGAATGAGTTGAGCTGCTTCAGAGCCGTCGGCTCCTCCTCCCGCCGGAGCTGCGCGACGATCCTGCCTACGACGACGACGAGATGTGGGAGGGGCGCACGGGCGGCGATGACATCGTCGGCGAGGAGCCGCGCGACGACACGGACGACTACGTGGCTCTCCTCGCATACGAGCAGGAGAAGGCGGAGGCCGAGGAGTAGTTATAGTTATTTATTTTTATGTTCTTCAACTTCAATACTAGTAGAGATCAGTATAAGCCCAGTGTGTCAGTGAAAAAATCAAAGGAAACGGTTGTTTATACCCTCCGTTTCCGATGTTCTACTTTGCTATAAATGCGCCCTTCACACAGACTACAACTCTATCGCTCACTCTCAGCCTCACTCTCAAAGTGTGGCGGCGCCTCCACGCAGCACCAGATCTTAGCTCCACCGTGGCGGCGCGCATCTCCCTCCCTCCGACCGTGGCGGCGCGCATCTCCCTCCCTCCGACCGTGGCGGCGCGCATCTTCCTCTCCTCCGACCATGGCGGCGCGCATCTCCCTCCCTCCGACCGTGGCGGCGCGCATCTTCTTCTCCTCCGACCGTGTCGGCGCGCATCTTCCTCTCCTCCGACCGTGGCAGCGCGTACCCGTTCTTTGCTCCACCCGGCCAGATCTCGTCGCCTGATCTGTAGCTGGAGGGCGCATGGCGTGTCGATCCGAGGACGACGAGGACGACTACGTACTCCCGCCGCCAGATCCAAAGGTAATACATCTATTTGTGACCGGCCGTCGTGCCGACGAACTAGGGTTGTTGTCATTGTTCTGCTTAGGTTTTCTTCCATAGGACACTCATGAACAGAACTAGAACTAGGGTTGTAATACATCCGAGGACGATGAGGACGACCACTGGCGGATCCACCTTGAGCCAGCCGGGTGCACAGGACACCGGAGAAGGAATTTTTCTTTGTAAATTAGCAATTTTTCATCACATATGCACCCCTAAAAATTGTTTTAAATGTATTGTGGTAACATGTGTGCATCCTGGTTCAATATGTTCTAGCTCCGCCACTGAGGACGACTACGTAGTGTCGCTCGAAAAGAACATAACTAGCACAAATCGGTAGTGTATGAAACTCATGGCTGACTTATCTCCTTTACAAAACAGATGTACATTTTAGTGACACTGTATAAAAAGCCGGGTCCTTAGCCAAGGTGCGCTTGTCGTCCGGCATAATTGTTGGTACACAACAACTATGCAATGGATTTGTAAGTTTGTTATTCTGTCTTATGCATCCTTTTGTGTTGTATGTCCTTTATGCTATATGTATAGTGAGCTAACATGGAGTCATATATTCTCTCTTTGCATTTCAGTGACCACTTTACAAAAGAGCCACCTTCAGTACATCAGCACTCGCTTATTGTACTATGTGCAGAGCATGGTGCTGATCCGTTTAGCTCATTTAAATGAGCTAAATACAAGGTCGGGGACAAAGCGGCGAGTTGATTATATTTTGGCGACAGTGTCCAAGAAGAAGATTGAATTCATGAACTCTAACAGCAAGTCATGAAGATAAATTAAGTTGGAAATGACAAGGATAAGTTTAGAGAGGCATGACATAGATAGATTTAGCTAGACATGTCAATGATAGATTTAGAGAGGCATGACAATGAAGATAAGTAATTGGTTGTCTTGTGATGCAATGTATCGGTGACATTTGTTATACCTTATGAATGAATGAATTTGTTAGCCTTTTTGTGCTTCTGCTGTGAAATTTTAAATATCCAGTGCCAAATCTATTCCTGCTCTAGTCTTATGAAGAAACCTCAATGCAAACGAGCAGAAACAGAATCTCCGTTACTGATGTTCCGACACATCAGAAACGGAGGTTGTGCACAACCGTTGCCAAACCGATGCCTCATCAGCGACGATTTTTCGCCTCCGTTACCGATGAGGGCTTTCACATCAGTAAAGGGGTCGGGGACACGGACCCTTTTTCCGTTTCCGATGGGGTTTTTGGCCCGTTTCCAATGTGTCGTTCTGTACTAGTGGGCTACCGTATGGGGCTAAGACCATGCAGTGTGTGGTCGAAAAGCGATTCGATGAACTCACTGAATCAGTTCAACACATAATAGCAAGGGTGTTGATCGTTGCGAGAGAGAAAAGCGAACCACATTGTTACTCCAGTTCAAAAGAATTAACATGCAAGGTTAGCCCACATGGCATGGGGAAGACTGTAGAACATATGTGTTTGCAATGTATATTTTTGTCTTCCTCTGCCCTTGCAATGAAATCCGATGAATGTGGCGCTGTGGCATACTAGAGTGAAAACAATGAACAGAGGATCCGAAAATGGTGCCGTTCATGGGCGTCCCTAACCTTCATGCTGGCGTCGTCTTCATGCTATGGCGCATGGCTCCCGCTTTCCATTTCTCCCTTGGAGTGAATATATGCACATGCCTAGGAGTTTAAGCGAGAGGGCCAAGGAGGAGTAGTTTCTTAGTTTTGCACACCACCTTTCCGTCAACGATCTTCTATTTTGGGAGAAGGTGGCGTCTATGTCCTTCCGACTTTGTCTTTGGATGGAGATATTGTATTAGTGACATTCAGGTCAACAAGATTCAGTGCTCGCTTCACAGTTTGGCGTGAGTTGGCATGCGTTCTTTCTTTGGCTTGTGGAATTTCTAGTGTCGCGAAGAAGCAAATATGAGTTAAGTGGTGCCTTTTTTGAAGACAAAGTTGCGGGCACCCTTTTTCTCGGCTTCTATTTTTTAGCTTTTGTGTTGGCTGTTTTGTTGGATGTGTGCATCCTTGATGCTTTATCATCATGTTGTTGTAGATACCGAGTTTAATTATTATGCGTTAGCTTAGTGCATTATTAAATATACCCATTACCGAAAAACACATCTTCACTTTGAAACTTTATATTACCTTCATGGTGTGACTAGACATGGTTTTATTTTTTATGTGTAGCGTCTTTAATCTGATACGATCACAATGAAATAACCAAAAAATTTGGTTCAAGACCTAGAGGAGGCATACACACAGACACAAATATATCTGCTAACTAGAGAAGAATGATAAGAAATGGGCATTTATGAAGTATTGATGTGTTTTATCTACTCTTACTCATGTAGGATGCACCTTTTTTCTTCCTTGTAGCCTATCAATCAGCTTTTCTTTTTTTTAAATCAAACTGAGCCATAATTACCCTAGCACCCGCTCGATGTCTTTAACGAATACCTTCTATATATGCCTCACTTCCCATAGTAAGAGAGATGAGGAATCACTTGAACTCTAAGGTTTACTTGTTCCTCTTCTACGCAACTACGTGAAAAAACAGTTAGAAAATTACTTTATTTTATCTCTTGTTGGTTCATTACCATGGGGACGGGAGGTATCAGGACGCGAGAATGTTTAGGCGATTGTCGAGGAGTTTTAGTTCTGGACTTCTGTATCACCAATTCATGGTCATGGGCGATTACTCTTCAGTGTGAGAGCATATGTATTGTGTCCCACCTTCGTAGGATAGATGGAATTAGTAACTTTCGAGAATCACTGCTCACTTTGCAAGATGGTGTTAGTCAGCATTGTTTCATTCTGCTAGTTGTGTAATTTGTAGTGTCTGACAATAAGCAAGTAGACACTAGGTGGTGACTTATTTGAACATGACGTTGTTTGCATTGTTGTTTTTTAGTCTTTTGCTTTCCTATTTGTTGGTTGTGTGCACCTTCGATTATTTGTCATCAAGTAGGCGCTAAGTAGTGCACCCTCGATGGTGTCAATCACCATTGCTTCTTCCCGAGGGTTGTGGAACTTCTATTGTCACCATGAAGAGAGATAGGTGCTAGATGATTTCTTATTTGAAGATTAGTACTGATGTGTGGGCATTTCTGTTTTTGGTTTATGTTTACTTCTTTAAAATTTTGTGTTAGTCGGTATGTTAGTTTCGTGAATCCTCAATATTGTGTCGTCTTGTTGTTGCAGATGTCGAGCTTACTAATTCAATGTTAAGTAAATGCAATAATGAAATTACAGTTACTATGTTCTTGAAAACAAATTACCCATTACTGAAAATCACGTCGTCATTTAAGAAATATTCTACTACCCAAGAGGAAATGATTATCAATTTACCCCCCCTCCCCCTAGTTTCACACTTGTGACAGTATTTACCCGTTTAACAAGAGACTTTTTTAGTTTACCTCACTTAGTAACAATGTGCCAATTTTTACCTCATTCAAGTAATAATTATATTGGTTATCATGTCACTTACTACGCACATCCATGATCAGCGTGAGCATGAGTATTGTGGTTGGCAAGTGCTTCGACAAGGGCACCCTTGTAGCACCGCTTCACCCTCAGCTCCTATCGATTGTGTGAATCCGACGATGTGGAATCAATTTGCATTGCTTTGACGCACCCCCCATGTGTGTCCTTGTGGAGTATGTACTACACATTCTCGGAGGCCCCATCGATGGCTCCGACCACGCAGGCCGGCTAGACACGATGCAGACTTGTCGTATGGCACATCGTGACATCCTGGGCAGAGACGCTTGAGGTGGCACATGTGCAAAAGTAGCAGACTCCCAAAGGTTTGCATACGATAGGCAGGTGAAACAGATGACCAACTCCGGTTCCATCATCTTTTGCACGTAGACGTGTGTCAGGTTGTGAGAGTGTAGGACGTAGTTGATAATTAATGCACACTCGATTACTCGGTTAGTGTTCGACAAGAAGTGGTAAGAAACCGACACCGATTTCATTAAGTGGGTAAGTAGGAGTAACTTTGTTAAATGGAGTAAATAGTGTCATAAATGTGAAAGTAGGGGGTAATAAATGGAACTAACTCTTATTTTTAAGTGTATGTCATTAAGCTGATAGTACATCAGACTGAAAATCACCCAAATGTTTGGTTCAAGACCAAATGTCACGAGAAAATATATACAAATTAAACATTTCGTCGATAAACAAAAATGATAAGAAATGATTATTTATGAAGCATTAACTTATGTATATACTCTTTCTCTTGTATGGTCCTAACTCTATCTTTTGTCAGAACCCATCGAATTATGCTTTCATAGGAGCAAACCGAGGCAGAACTACCGCTAGCACCCCTGCTTGATCTCTCTGGCCAGTCCCTCCTATATATTCCTCACTTCCCAAAGGCATTACCCCTTCTTCTCCATGTAGCTATGCAGAACGCGTTGAGCAAATTGATCTACTCCAATTGTGAGTTCATTGCCATGGGCAAGGGAGGTATCAGGACGCGAGGAAGCGGAGATCTGCAAGATAGTGCAGATATGCGCGTAGACGTAGTAGCATGGGAGATATCGCGCATGGAGCTTCCTGTCAGGAACCGTGACCCTGGTACTGCTACGCCTAAGGCTTCAACATCAACCAGTACTGCACCTCTCTTGGCTACTTCTAGAGATGGGCCACGCCTGGGCCGTGGCTTTAGGCAGCAGAGGCCTAGCTAACCCGCGCTTCGCGTGAGTTCAGCCCGCAGAGGCAGCATGTACATCGGAGCAAAACAAGACACTTGTTTGTGCCCATCGCCTAACGACTAACGACTTATGAATTTTGAGAGGTTTCAGTCGACTGCGACATCGCCGACCCTCGCTTTCAGGGAGAAAGCAGGGTACGATGTAGATCCGATGTACCCACAGTAGTTGTTCCGTGCGCTGCGGAAAGGTCGGTAGGATCGTAGGACGAGTGTTCTTCATCCTTAGTCTCTTTGGTGCTTAGCGAGGATCAACGCGTTCTGGCGCCTGCCTTTGCTACAAATCAATTTACAGAAGATGATCAAATCGTTCGGCTTTGTCCAGATATTGCAGATCAACTTTAACCAGCGTCAAATGCAACAGCAAGACGCATATATTGTTGTGCTCTGTCCAAAACCCGTGGATCAAGTTTTTTTTGTCTCAGGCATGAGATTTCAGCTACGAGTTTCCTTCCGTGCATAGCAATACACGCTAGCCAAAATAGGAAACATATTTGATATTTATATGTCGCCTGCAAAAATGTTTTCTTTTCTATACCGCCCGTGGTGACTTCGTCAATCTCAAGACCCAACCGCCGGCTCTGTCTTTCGGAGATGCTCATAGGGGTAGGGTGTGCGTGTGTGCGTTCATAGGGGTGAGTGTATGCGCGTGTATGTGAGCGTCTGCGTTGTACTGTGTTTCGCAAAAAATATACTATTATTAAAATAGCAAACTTGTGTTGATACATTAAATCTGAGCTCTTCAATATTTGGCTAACGGTCCACATTTTTCTAATGTTTGACAAGTCAACACACCATTTTCAGTTTGTTATAATTACACGGATTGCTACCGCTAAAATAAACTGTTCGTTTCGCGAGCGCTGACTCCACTATGGACTTTCTTCGCCGTATCACCGTCGCGTTGGTGCGTGCGAACGAGATGTCCTTGAGCTCGGTGTTGTAGAGCAGCGCGAGGGTGCGCGGGAAGCCGGAGATGGGGTTGTCGTCGCCGTCGGCGCGAGGGGACGAGATGCGGATGAGCTCTCGCCACCGGGTTCCCATGGCGTCGGCCTTGGCGAGCGTCCGCAGGATGCCCGTCATGATGCGCTCGGTGGGGTGCCCAGTTGGGATAATATTCCAAGGTGGGGCGCTCCGGCCGACGGGCTGCACCTGGACCTATATATTCCAAAAAGATTGGCCCAAACTACTTAGCATCGGCGCATTGTGGTGGCATAACCACAAATCTTGCGTGGGGCCCGACGGTTTGTAACAGCCCAAAATCTGAGAACCTAAAAACGCCATCCTCTTCCTCCTGTCGCCACAGTGGCGCGCCATGCCGTTGCCGTCGCCGCGCGCACGACCGTGCCCGGGCCCCCCCTCTGCCCTGCCTTCCTCGACGAGGAGAGCAAGCCACGACGCAGCCCTGCTCCTCCTACCCCGTCCCCACTCGCTCACCTGCTCCCCTCTCCTTTCTTTCCCCACCACGGAGCCGAACCCGAGCCCGCCGTCGCCGACGCATCGCCGCCGCTGTAGTCCTCCCCGAGGCAAGCCGCGGCCACCACGAGCTCCGCCTCGACGTTCTCCCCCGCCTAGCCCGAGGAATCGACCCGGGGCGCCGAGAATCGACGCCGCCGTCGTCGTCTTCTCCGCCTCTGGCCGCCGAGCTCCGAGCAACCGCGCCGCCGATGTGGTGCTCCTGCGACCTCGCCGAGCAGCTCCACGTGCGCGTGGTGAGCTCTCTGTCCTCCGGGGCCCCTCCTTTCCCTTCCCTCTCCTCCTAACCCGCTGGGTCGCCGTCGCTGCGCAAGTCGCCGTCGCCGGCCGTGCCACAGCTCGGAAATTCCGATTCCAAACCAATCGGAACATCCGAGACGCTCCAGTGCGTTTGGACTTTCAGTCCTTAGGAATTTTTCAGACCTCTGAGCCAATCGGATAATCCGGGAATTTTCCAAATTCGGAAAATCCGATTATGATCCGTACTAAATTTAATTCCTATTTTTTCACCTATCTCCTCCGAAGTTGAATAACTATTTATGTTGTTGTTTAAAAATAACTAATGAAAAGGATATATCCAAAATGAAATACTAGAAATTGCAGAAATGGAATCCCTTATTGGAAATTCATAATTAATTCAGATAATTTCAAATGTATGTCGAATGGCTCAAAATGTCCAGAGGAACATTTGCCAGCTATTTTCAAATATTGCCAACCAAAAGGAACTTTGGTAATATTAATAAGTTGCACTTCCCTAAAATGACAGATCCAAATGCAAATTTGAAATAATCACCAAATATTCTTAAATGCTCAGAAAATTGCAAGCAAAATATCAAAATGATTAGGAAGAAAATAGCCAACAGAAAACATCATTCTCATGCATGTACAATCATTTTGTGATACTGGTCATAACTAGAACAACATGTTGGACATTAAGATAAATATGGGTGGTTAACCGAATAACTCCTAATTATATTTCGGGACCCCATTTAACTTGATGAATTTGTCTAGGATCAATTAGTTGCATTAAAATGTCATATCATCATTTTTGTATGCATTGCACAATTGCCATGTGTTGATTGTGGTTTTTGCTTTCCGGTGTTGTTTGCTCTCCGGTAGATCACGAGTTCGGAGTTGAGCATCATTACTCCGACGAGCAGTTTGACTACTTCGCTCAACAAGGCAAGCGTAATCCCCCTCTGAGCATATCTTATCCTATGTTTCCGCAAATATTTTCTCCACTAGAATATTGCATGCGGTTTCAAATGTCAATTTTATTGGATTAGAGTATCCTATAGTTGCATTAAGATTCCGATGCCAATTACCTGTTATCCCCTCCTATTATCCATAGGATTGTATGTTGGCCTGAAATACTTAAGTATGCAATGTTGATGCTTAGCCATGCTTAGTTAAATGCTTAGCCGTCCGATGGATACTTCATGTGGAAACAGGTTGTTGAAGTGTTCAGATGATGGTGGAGAATTGTGGAGACAGGTAATAAAATGCTTAAAGGTGGGGATGAGAGGCCACTTTGTATGGTGGTGTTTTGTCTCACTCTCGCCGCCTAGGTGCGAGTTCTTTACCTCTTGAACCAAGAATGAGCGCGCTTCCTTTTGGTGGGCTATATGGAACCCCCGTCGACCAACTAACTTGAGCGGGCTAGCCAGGGTCCTCTAGTTCGGGCTTCCATTTGCGCGTGCGTGAGGATGGTGGTATGAACTGGGATGAGGATGGTGGTGTTAGGAAAATGAGTGGCCACGGGGCACGGTGTTGATGATCCGCTGCTCCGTCCTCACTGATGATCCTGGGTTAGTCCTTAACAAGGTAAAGGTTGTAACCGTTCCCACTCAGCCGGCTTTCCCCGGAAGAGAGATAAGCGTAGGCAATGAGCCGGGCGGTACCGAAGGTAAACACAGTGCACCCCTGCAGGGTTAAATCTTTTCGAAAAGCCGTGTCCGCGGTTATGGACGAACTTGGGAAGTGAAGGTAGGATCATAGAATAACTTTAACGGAATGATTAAAAACTGGGTACTAGAGGTACCACTCACAGATGCAAGGTTGACTTCCTCGAGGGTGATTCGGGGAGGTGCCTTTGATGAACAGGTACAGTGGTTGATGATGGTAGATGTTGAGAAAAGTGATTCAAGAGAAAAGAGTTACTTCTTACCCTCTTTTAAAGTACTCTGATTAGTCGATGCCATTGGGTTATGTTTTAATAAATAAAATCAGATTTATGCAAAACAGCCATAAAACCTTGAAAGCTTCATCGAGCTAAAGCTCTATATATAATCTTGCGAGTTCGTCGAACTCAACGTCGTTTGTTTTGTTTCAGAGGAGGACTTCACCAACCTCGAAGGTGGGTTCTTTGTGGACGTCGACGAGTAGTCTGGGGTTCCCAGGTGGCAGCTTGGGACATCCCGGAACAGCTGGCGCTGGATGTTTATTTGTAGGCCTCTTAGGCCATAATCTGGATCTTGTTGTTTAGAACAACTTAATTTTCTTTCGCTTGTTGTAATGTTAGGTCTGTGACCTCTGGTTGTTATTTGCTATCTTTCTCTATTATAAGAGTTGAACTATATGATTTGTGTCGTAGAGTCGGTGATGTGCCAGTTGTTCCACAAGTCTTGATCTCTCTATTATGCTTTGATAGTGTGTCTGGTGGTATCGGATAACCGGGGACACAGTATCACTGTATAGCAGTCAGGTCGGGGCGCCACAAGTTGGTATCAGAGCAGTACTGCCTGTAGGAAACCCTTCTACTGGTCGACGTTGAGTCTAGTGTTTGTGAAAATATTTTGAACCTAAAAATGAGTTGTGAAAACCATCTTAGGATTATTTTTACTCCTTATCTGGTTACCCTCTAATCTCGGAGCAATCTTACCTCGATTTGAGTTAAAAGTTTTACTTCTCATCCGTTACTTCAAAATGATTAGAAACGGGGTTGGGTTCGACCGTTAGTGTTATGTGTCCAGTTGCTCCCGCTGCGTTGTCAATCCCAAATCCTCTCAGACGTTCCTACCGAGTCTAATCATTTGATCCTCTCTTTTGGGTTTTAACCCAAGGTCTTGAACATAAGGTCCCGGATTGTGCCAACTAGAGTGTGTGAATCACGTGGTTTCTTAACTATTTGAATCCCACGCTAGTAGTACATGATGCTGATCTTTGACCCAAGTCCCATCTTGTTGGTTCTTTGTTTGTTGTTGCACAAAGTATTATCGTCCCTAGTCTGAGTACTTGAGTACGCTAATGCTAATGTCTCAACTATACCGAGGTGGATACTAACTGCGTCCTTGTCAAATCTACAGAATGGCACAACGTCCTCCGCTCCATCAAATCGAAGCCACCCCAGGAACCCACTCGACACCCTTTGATCGGGAGGAATCCCATACATCTAAAGATTTGCCCAAGAAAGCTATAGACAAACGCAGGTGCTACACTTGTAAGGAGCGTGGACATCCGTATAGGGAGTGCCCCAGCGGAAGTGGGTATCGTCCTCAGCTACCTGCTCCACCTAGACTTATCTGCTACACCTGTGGTCAGGCTGGCCACCACTCCAGGGAGTGCCCTCAGAAGGCACCTCTCACGGGAACTCCTGCACGCGCCCCGCCCCGCCAGCTGGCAAGGCTGGACCTATTGTGCGTCGTCGCCTGAACCACGTCTCTGCTGAAGAAGCTGAAGAAGATTCCGGCGTCCTTATGGGTGAGCTACGAATCAACAACAATCTTACTACAGTTTTGTTTGACTCTGCTGCATCTCTCCCTTTTGGGGCATGGTTATCACAACTGAGTAATAACCGGTGCATCTGCAACATCTTGGGATTCTCCTGAGCATGTTAGTTACTCTGATCTGCTTCCAACCTCTGTCTGTCAGTGGACAGTAAAGTTTGATCGTGCGTTGGTATGTTCCGATGCAAGTCACTCTCTTGATCCGTCAAGACTTTCCACCTCGTCTTGTTACGAGAAACAAACTCCCGTACCTTGTCCACTTCTCGGAACAGGTCAAAGTAATTAAATCTGCGGAATAAGGGCTTGTCTAGCTTTTGGTTCTGCTCCACCCTAGAGTGTCACACTCTTTGATATCAGGGTATCGAGCTAAGTATCATGATCCTCTTGATGAAGTGATGCTCTTACACTTTGTTACTCTCCGATCTCTGAGTGACTTATTACTCCAGAGTGATGAGACGTGAGTAATAATGTAACTATCGGATATTCTCAGCAGTTCTTACTGCGCAAAAATCCAAGGACCTTTATTGTCCTCCTTAGCATGATTGGTTAGCCAATCAATAAGTTGAGTTTGACAGTGCTACCAAGTCAGTTGGCTCTGATGCACTCCCTCGGTCAAAGAGCTAGGTTCGTGCCGAAGCTCCCAAAACCACCTCGTTGTGCCTTGAAAGGCATGATCCTCTCTTGAACTCAAGATCCACCGGTATGTCGTGATATCCTATATGTGGATCGTGATATTCTGGGGGTCTTTCCAGAAGTATCGCCAGGTTGTCACCTGACCGTGATGTTGAGCTTATGAGTAAGCTGGTTCTCTGAACAACTCCTTCCTCCAGGAAAATCGTGCTGGATGTCCGGAATTATTCGGGTGAGCTTAAACAACTTGAAGAGTTGAAAGACCAGAGCTCTATCCGATATAGTTCAATTCCAAAGGGATGTCTAGTCTGTTCGTGTCGAAGCAAGGTGGTATCTCCTTTGTGGATATGCTAACCTCCAAGCCTTTTGATTTGAATTGGGCTATCGTCAAATCAAACTCAGACCGACCTAACTGAATGTGCTAGTCTGACCAATACTTATGCCCCGTCTATGTGACATATGAATCTACCGCCTTGGAGTAGCTGGATAAGTTTGTGGTTGAGCCCATCAACTACCTTCTTATCTTCTCCATGTTTGAGGAGATTTATATTGGATATTGGGCATTAGCATTGGAAAATTGTTGGAACTAACCTTGTGTCTTCACAAGGTATGTGTTCTGAAGATTAGAAGTGACTTTCCTTGGTTCACGTGCAATTGCTGAAAGATGTCGCCGTGGATCTGAGTGAATTGTCTGGTTTCCTCTGAATCATTTCAACTCGATCATGCACGTGTAGAATACTCTCGGAATGGTATGTTGTTACCTCTATTCCTTGAGAAATTTCATCTATGCATCCATGCCACTCCTTAAATTGTTCCAGAAAGAGAGGAAGTTTGAGAACTTCTTTCGTCTTCGTTGGTGTTTCCCCAGCCGAGACTCAATGGTGTATTGTCGCGAGTAATTCAAGCAGGGCAGCTGTCTCCTGACGAGTTGCTAATACGTGAGTTCTGCAATCTCGTTCCTCCTTTGGAGTTTGACATTGTAGTACAACTCTTGGGGTCCTAGCAATTGTAACCCGTTGGTCTGCTTTGCAAAGATTCCCTATTCCTATATGTGGAGTCTGAAGTATCTCTACACCTGACTAGATCTAAATCTCAAGCAGAAACGATAGTTGGTGATCCTCAAGAAGCTTGACCTCGATGTCTAGAGCATCAAGAAGTTTTCCCGATACTATCGTTCCCGGAGTTTCTAAAGTTCTCTCGGTCCATCTCCATGATCCTTCTACCGTGGTCCGAAGTGCCCCTCCGTGAGGAAAGTTCTACTCAAGCCGACTAGCACAAGTTACCTCTTCCACTGTTGGAATCTTGTTTCAACACTCTCCCTCAGAAATTCAAGGCCTTGTGCAAAGTTCATATTCTGAATCTTTTGAGAAACAGTTGTTTACCAACTGGAAACTCCTCCTCCAATCTCCCTTCGAACGCATGTGTCTCCTGACTGTCGATTCAAGGGATGCTTGAAGTCTAATCCTAAGTTCTACTAGGAGGTACCTGATCGTGGTAGATTCACCAAGATCCATCCTTCCGGAGAGGTTCCCTTCTTCTCCTATGGTGTACATTGATAGTGACCTCGAAGTGAAGCCGATGAAGATCTTCATGGTGCACTCGATCAACCTCTTCGAGAAAGAAGCCACCTGAAGCAAGAAGATCGTGTAGTACCTCGTAACCCTTTCCCTCTTTCCTACTCTAGAATCTCGGGACGAGATTCCTGTAAGGGGGGTAGAATTGTAACAGCCCAAAATCTGAGAACCTAAAAACCCGTGTAATTTTTCCGCTTTTGTGTTCCTTGCATCATGGCATCCATGCATCATGTTGTTACTAGGGAATTGTGCTAGGGAATTGTTGTTGTTGCTAGGGAATTGTGGTGGATTTGGCAACATTCAAAAACCAAATGCCAAACTTGTTTCAACCAATTTCAAATTAATGAAGGCACTCAACCTTGCAAAATACAAATGCTTGACAACTTATATTTGTCAAGGAAATTCCAAGAGCTCCAAAATAATATTTTGCACTTGCTCCAAATTATTAAAGGAGCAACACTTTTGAATTTAGCAAAATGCCATATCTAACCTTTCTAAACAAAAGTGGTTCTAAACATTTTATTTTGAGACGCCAATTTTTTTTGGAGCTTCCACATGATATGAAAAGGCTACACAAATTATTTCATAATTTTTGAAAATTGTTTAGTGCCTTAATTAAATCTGGAAAGGTGCCGCTGTTTTTCTTTAAAAGGAAAAAGGACTAATCCGTGATAGGAACAAAAGTCCAGGGGGTTATTTGTAAAAACGCCATCCTCTTCCTCCTGTCGCCACAGTGGCGCGCCATGCCGTTGCCGTCGCCGCGTGCACGACTGCGCCCGGGCCCCCCCTCTGCCCTGCCTTCCTCGACGAGGAGAGCAAGCCACGACGCAGCCCTGCTCCTCCTACCCCGTCCCCACTCGCTCACCTGCTCCCCTCTCCTTTCTTTCCCCACCACGGAGCCGAACCCGAGCCCGCCGTCGCCGACGCATCGCCGCCGCTGTAGTCCTCCCCGAGGCAAGCCGCGGCCACCACGAGCTCCGCCTCGACGTTCTCCCCCGCCTAGCCCGAGGAATCGACCCGGGGCGCCGAGAATCGACGCCGCCGTCGTCGTCTTCTCCGCCTCTGGCCGCCGAGCTCCGAGCAACCGCGCCGCCGATGTGGTGCTCCTGCGACCTCGCCGAGCAGCTCCACGTGCGCGTGGTGAGCTCTCTGTCCTCCGGGACCCCTCCTTTCCCCTCCCTCTCCTCCTAACCCGCTGGGTCGCCGTCGCTGCGCAAGTCGCCGTCGCCGGCCGTGCCACAGCTCGGAAATTCCGATTCCAAACCAATCGGAACATCCGAGACGCTCCAGTGCGTTTGGACTTTCAGTCCTTAGGAATTTTTCAGACCTCTGAGCCAATCGGATAATCCGGGAATTTTCCAAATTCAGAAAATCCGATTATGATCCGTACTAAATTTAATTCCTATTTTTTCACCTATCTCCTCCGAAGTTGAATAACTATTTATGTTGTTTGTTTAAAAATAACTAATGAAAAGGATATATCCAAAATGAAATACTAGAAATTGCAGAAATGGAATCCCTTATTGGAAATTCATAATTAATTCAAATAATTTCAAATGTATGTCGAATGGCTCAAAATGTCCAGAGGAACATTTGCCAGCTATTTTTCAAATATTGCCAACCAAAAGGAACTTTGGTAATATTAATAAGTTGCACTTCCCTAAAATGACAGATCCAAATGCAAATTTGAAATAATCACCAAATATTCTTAAATTCTCAGAAAATTGCAAGCAAAATATCAAAATGATTAGGAAGAAAATAGCCAACAGAAAACATCATTCTCATGCATGTACAATCATTTTGTGATACTGGTCATAACTAGAACAACATGTTGGACATTAAGATAAATATGGGTGGTTAACCGAATAACTCCTAATTATATTTCGGGACCCCATTTAACTTGATGAATTTGTCTAGGATCAATTAGTTGCATTAAAATGTCATATCATCATTTTTGTATGCATTGCACAATTGCCATGTGTTGATTGTGGTTTTTGATTTCCGGTGTTGTTTGCTCTCCGGTAGATCACGAGTTCGGAGTTGAGCATCATTACTCCGACGAGCAGTTTGACTACTCCGCTCAACAAGGCAAGCGTAATCCCCCCTCTGAGCATATCTTATCCTATGTTTCCGCAAATATTTTCTCCACTAGAATATTGCATGCGGTTCCAAATGTCAATTTTATTGGATTAGAGTATCGTATAGTTGCATTAAGATTCCGATGCCAATTACCTATTTTCCCCTCCTATTATCCATAGGATTGTATTGTTGGCCTGAAATACTTAAGTATGCAATGTTGATGCTTAGCCATGCTTAGTTAAATGCTTAGCCGTCCGATGGATACTTCATGTGGAAACAGGTTGTTGAAGTGTTCAGATGATGGTGGAGAATTGTGGAGACAGGTAATAAAATGCTTAAAGGTGGGGATGAGAGGCCACTTGGTATGGTGGTGTTTTGTCTCACTCTCGCCGCCTAGGTGCGAGTTCTTTACCTCTTGAACCAAGAATGAGCGCGCTTCCTTTCGGTGGGCTATATGGAACCTCCGTCGACCAACTAACTTGAGCGGGGCTAGACAAGGTCCTCTAGTTCGGGCTTCCATTTGCGCGTGCGTGAGGATGGTGGTATGAACTGGGATGAGGATGGTGGTGTTAGGAAAATGAGTGGCCACGGGGCACGGTGTTGATGATCCGCTGCTCCGTCCTCACTGATGATCCTGGGTTAGTTCTTAACAAGGTAAAGGTTGTAACCGTTCCCACTCAGCCGGCTTTCCCCGGAATAGAGCTAAGCGTAGGCAATGAGCCGGGCGGTACCGAAGGTAAACACAGTGCACCCCTACAGGGTTAAATCTTTTCGAAAAGCCGTGTCCGCGGTTATGGACGAATTTGGGAAGTGAAGGTAGGATCATAGAATAACTTTAACGGAATGATTAAAAACTGGGTACTAGAGGTACCACTCACAGATGCAAGGTTGACTTCCTCGAGGGTGATTCGGGGAGGTGCCTTTGATGAATAGGTACAGTGGTTGATGATGGTAGATGTTGAGAAAAGTGATTCAAGAGAAAAGAGTTACTTCTTACCCCTCTTTTAAAATACTCTGATTAGTCGATGCCATTGGGTTATGTTTTAATAAATAAAATCAGCTTTATGCAAAACAGCCATAAAACCTTGAAAGCTTCATCGAGCTAAAGCTCTATATATAATCTTGCGAGTTCGTCGAACTCAACGTTGTTTGTTTTGTTTCAGAGGAGGACTTCATCGACCTCGAAGGTGGGTTCTTTGTGGACGTCGACGAGTAGTCTGGGGTTCCCAGGTGGCAGTTTGGGACATCCCGGAACAGGTGGCGCTGGATGTTTATTTGTAGGCCTCTTAGACCATAATCTGGATCTTGTTGTTTAGAACAACTTAATTTGCTTCCGCTTGTTGTAATGTTGGGTCTGTGACCTCTGGTTGTCATTTGCTATCTTTCTCTATTATAAGAGTTGAACTATATGATTTGTGTCGTAGAGTCTGTGATGTGCCAGTTGTTCCACAAGTCTTGATCTCTCTATTATGGTTTGATAGTGTGTCTGGTGGTATCGGATAACCGGGAACACAGTATCACTGTATAGCAGTCAGGTCGAGGCGCCACACGGTTGTCACACCTCATAGAACGGGTAAAAGTTTAGAAGGGGGTAAAAAACCGGCACATAATTCGTTAGTAGGGTTACTTTTTGTTAAATGGAGTAAATATTTTTATAAATGTGAAAGTAGGGGGTAGAAAATAGAAATAAATCTTATTTTTAAGTGCATGCATTTAAGCGGATACTATATCAGATTGAAAATCACCAAAATGTTTGGTTCAGAACCTAATGTCACGAGAACATATATACACGCACAAACATTTGGTAGATAAAGAAGAACGATAAGAAAGGATTATTTATGAAGCACTGATTTCTGTACCTGTTGGAAACTAAGTCAAAACTACCGCTAGCACCCTGCTCGATCTCTGTGACCAGTCCCTTTTATATATACCTAACTTCTCATGATAACTGAGACGAACAATCATTTTAAATTTGAGGGTTGGCCTTCCTTCTTCTACTCCGTTGAGAAAATTGTAGTATCCGACTTCTTGGTTCATTACCATAGGCATGGGAGGTATCAGGACGCGACAAAGTGCAGATCAGCCAGATCATGCGGATCTGCGCGTAGATGTAGTAGCATGGTGGATATCACTCACGAAGCTTCCTTCCCTTCATCTTCGCAATTAACAACAACGTTTCAGCCTCAACTGAGCTCATGGAACACTAGGGTACGTCCGTAGGCCATATCATTGCTCACCACCACCTATTTGGCTATTTCATTCGCTCTCGTCATCGCGCTACAGGTGGCCTAGGCCGATATCTTTTGTCATTACAAGCCAAACCTGCTTTCATAGAGGGAAAAGAGATAGTGAACTTAACGTCATGAAAATTTCAAGCGAGGAACTTATTACAAGTTTATTTCCAGTTTCCCAAAAAAGAGAGGTTCGGGAATAACTTGTGACCAGGAAAATATACTAGAGCAATGCCATGATTTTTTTTTTCAAAAGGAGGATCAACCCCAGGCCTAATGAGATAATGCTTCTTTTCGACCCATTGAACATCCTGCAAGATTACAAGTTACAGTTAGCTCTCGTGCAACTTTCCTTTAATCTACTCCCTCCGTTCGGAAAAGGATGTCACGAAAATGGATGTATGTAGCACTAAAATATGTCTAGATACACCATTTTGATGACATCCTTTTCCGAACGGAGGGAGTATTTCATGACCACTGTCCACTCTATAGTTCGATATTCTCTATCTTTCTTCCTTAAATCTTAAAAAAAAATCCTTATATTGATATTGTGACATTGCAATGAGTAATTGATATGGTGATTAAACACGGTTGTACATTCTTTATATTAATAACATTCTTTATATTAATAAACAATATATATTTTTAGATCAATAGGGAATCGATAAACAATACTGCATGCAAGTGTATGCCAGTTAAATTTGGCAGATAAAGAAGAACAATAAGAAATGATTATTTATAAAGCATTGATTTATGTACCTACGCACAAACCGAGAAGGCCCTCCTAAATGAGCGATGCTACACGTACGACACTTTATGTCCGACGTTCGTCGATCCACAGCGACGCATGCATCAATGCCATTGGTGGTCCTAGCATAAGAGGCATTGAGGGAATCGTAAGTAGCCACGTCGAGGTGTACATGTATCGCACAAAAAAAGATCGTACGTGATGCATTTCCGCTCCTTATATATCTCACTGTCGATCACAAGTGACACGAGGGATCAGGTGGGTTGGACAGCCAATCATTGCGGAACGGAGGGAGTACTTTGCACTATAAGGATACTAACATAGACTAGTCATATGTTTATGTTACCAGTTGAACTTAGTCCCCACTATGACTAGCATTATGTGTAGCATTTCTTGGATGCGCCAGGAAAAAAATGGCTAGAATGAGTGCTCTCAATATTGAATTGGTACACGGTGCTTACTGGATCAGATCGATCGTGTTCTGATGGTGGTGGACTAGTGAAACATTGAAAGGGGTCAACATCACTGACCGTTATGTTGAGTTGTAAGAGTTAAACGCCAAGACTGTGACGTTGACCCTTGAAATTTTGCCTCGCTAGCACTTACATAGCCAAGTTCAACGTGGAGATGGTGACGTTGACAAAATGGTCAGTTTTGGTCAAAATTTTAGAGGTAAGCAAATTTTTGTTGACCTTCTCAAAGTGTCAATTTTTCCAAGTCTGACATATGCACACAAAACATTTGGTTACATAAGAATGGTAAGAAATGGATATTTATAAAGTGTCGATGCTTCTCTACTTACTTTCTGGGGATCTTTCTCCCATAAACCCCTCCATCGACAGAATCGCCTCATTATCCATCTCACCGACTCATCTCTTCTTGTTGCAACACGACACAACATATGTGTAGTTTCGTCTTAACTCTAAGCCGCAACAGGAATAACCCTCTCCACCCAATATTATACGTGACCATGTTCTCCATGACATCAAATCTCTCATTTTAATTGCAGAAATTTTACAGTTGAACTCCCGCGTATATATAGACACAACCTCCCTTCCAATGTCTGTTGAGATGTAAATTTTCTAGTGATTCTGATATACAAAACTAGCACCGGCTGATTTGTTGTTTTCTCTTTCAGCTTTTCGCTCCATAACACGTCAGCCAAGCCACTTGATAGGGATGGTAGGCATCAGGAGAGAGGTAGAAACTATGAATGTGTCACCCGGTCTACTTGACGATGGAAATGGGGCGATCTGGCCTGGCCTAGCACCTCTCCTGTGCGACCCACAGGGGCGTAATGGCTCGACCCTTTTTCCTAAGCTTAATGGCGTCACTTTTGGTACCAGAAGTTGACGACATGCCCACCTGGGACTTTGTCAATCTCATTTGCAGCTCTAACTTCGGTACCTGAAGTTCATGACGTGATAAGCAAGAACTTCTCGAAAGTTTATGAAGAGCTGTCCAATGATATCTGAAGTCACTACATCCATGTTACGGCAACGTCACCGAGAAATAAAGGCACTTTCGGGCTCAAAAGAAAAGGGCACGGAGTAAGTACGCTGTACGCACGCGTGCTTGTGCCACACAAGCTGTTCGAAATGAGATATGCCTGTTCTGTGGTTTATTTTGTTGGTGCTAATAATCAGAACACCAGAATGTGGGAAACTAATAATTAGAACGAGGTACTTCTATGTAGCTACACAAGGGACAATGTGAGAAGATACGGAGGCTGACGATTTCACCTACGAAAGCTGTAGATTTTGGTGCCCACTTAAACCGAGCATGTGGGTTTCAGTAGAAATTTTGATATTCCTAGTTTATAGGCTGGCTGGTGATCACGCTTGCAGTTGAAATATAGCTAGCATAAAAAGATTCCCATGTGCAAGTATCAGTTATGCACCTGACGTCGATCAATACAAAACTAACTTGCGGGGTGAGCATGCATGTACATCGGAGCAAAACAATACAGTTCTTTGTGTCCATCATGCAGCGTGCAAGGACTGACGACACCTTAATTTTGTGAGCAAGCAGGGTACGGTGTAGATCCGATACACTACAGGAAAGCCACAAGACGCCGACGGCCTGATTATACGCCGACGGCCAAAGGTCGGGGCCGTCGGCGTATAAGGCGAGATCGGGGAGCCACGAACGCGGCCGTCGGCGTAGCGAACCCCGTCGGCGTAGCCCTACATAGGCCGACGGCTGCCGTCGGTGTACAAAGGGCCGTCGGCATATAACGCCATCCTTGACGGTGCTCAAACGGGAGGCCTTTTGCTGCCCTGATACGCCGTCGGTGTACAAAAGGCCGTCGGCGTATATCTGTTTTTTTTCAACTAATTATAAATTAAATTAGATTTATTTATTTCTCTATGTAATATTTAATGTAGGTATAATTTATATATAAATTGGATCTATAATATTTAATGTAGGTATAATTTATATATATATATATTGGATCTAGCATTTCCCTCCCAATTACGGTATCCCACCCGCATAAAATAACGGTTTAAGTCTTCCGGAACCCGACCCTACAACATATACATGTAAAATAAATAAAAACAACACATGTAATATACACCTACAGCATAAATATTAAATATATGGCTCAATTTATCCTGCCCCGTGGTGTGACCGGCTTCACGAGCATCATTGTTTCCTTAGCGAGTTTTTGGACATATAGTTGGAAACTCCCACATCGAGCGAACGGGGGTAATCTTCGCAAGAGTTGGGGTATATGTGTGTTTTTATTTCAACTATGGCCTAACCTAACACAACCAAGCAAAAAAGTCCACTGGCCTACCCCCTTTCGACGCACGTCTATGGGGGTAGACGAAAACGTTAGGGTTTTTCCAGCGGATTCAGGGTTTCGCCGAAGCGGGGCCCCGGGGCGTCGGAACCCCACCCAAACCAAGGTTGTGCCATACCATATGTATACAAGTGTGTTGTGTGTTGTAAATGTGCAATATCCTACTCCGGGGTGTGACCGGGTTCACTTTCTCTCTAGTGAGTTCCTGCACTTAGAGGTGAAAACTCCCCTTTCGGGCGAACCAGATGGAATCTTGTGTTGATTTGGGGTAGACTTTGGTTTCTCACCTTCCTATGGCCTAACCTAACACAACCAAGATAAAAAGTCCACTGGCCTACCCCCTTTCGACGCACGTCTATGGGGGTAGACGAAAACGTTAGGCTTTTTCCAGCGGATTCAGGGTTTCGCCGAAGCGGGGCCCCGGAGCGTCGGAACCCCACCCAAACCAAGGTTGTGCCATACCATATGTATACAAGTGTGTTGTGTTTTGTAAATGTGCAATATCCTACTCCGGGGTGTGACCGGCTTCACTTTCTCTCTAGTCAGTTCCTGCACTTAGAGGTGAAAACTCCCCTTTCGGTCGAACCGGATGGAATCTTGTGTTGATTTGGGGTAGACTTTGGTTTATCACCTTCCTATGGCCTAACCTAACACAACCAAGCAAAAAAGTCCACTGGCCTACCCCTTTCGACGCACGTCTATGGGGGTAGACGAAAACGTTAGGGTTTTTCCAGCGGATTCAGGGTTTCGCCGAAGCGGGGCCTCGGAGCGTCGGAACCCCACCCAAACCACGGTTGTGCCATACCATATGTATACAAGTGTGTTGTGTGTTGTAAATGTGCAATATCCTACTCCGGGGTGTGACCGGCTTCACTTTCTCTCTAGTGAGTTCCTGCACTTAAAGGTGAAAACTCCCCTTTTGGGCGAACCGGATGGAATCTTGTGTTGATTTGGGGTAGACTTTGGTTTCTCACCTTCCTATGGCCTAACCTAACACAACCAAGCAAAAAAGTCCACTGGCCTACCCCCTTTCGACGCACATCTTTGGGGGTAGACGAAAACGTTTGGGTTTTTCCAGCGGATTCAGGGTTTCGCCGAATCGGGGCCCCGGAGCGTCAGAACCCCACCCAAACCAAGGTAGTGCCATACCATATGTATACAAGTGTGTTGTGTGTTGTAAATGTGCAATATCCTACTCCGGGGTGTGACCGGCTTCACTTTCTCTCTAGTGAGTTCCTGCACTTAGAGGTGAAAACTCCCCTTTCGGGCGAACCGGATGGAATCTTGTGTTGACTTGGGGAAGACTTTGGTTTCTCACCTTCCTATGGCCTAACCTAACACAACCAAGCAAAAAAGTCCACTGGCCTACCCCCTTTCGACGCACGTCTATGGGGGTAGACGAAAACGTTAGGATTTTTCCAGCGGATTCAGGGTTTCGCCGAAGCGGGGCCCCGGAGCGTCGGAACCCCACCCAAACCAAGGTTGTGCCATACCATATGTATACAAGTGTGTTGTGTGTTGTAAATGTGCAATATCCTACTCCGGGGTGTGACCGGCTTCACTTTCTCTCTAGTGAGTTCCTGCACTTAGAGGTGAAAACTCCCCTTTCGGGCGAACCAGATGGAATCTTGTGTTGACTTGGGGTAGACTTTGGTTTCTCACCTTCCTATGGCCTAACCTAACACAACCAAGATAAAAAGTCCACTGGCCTACCCCCTTTCGACGCACGTCTATGGGGGTAGACGAAAACGTTAGGGTTTTTCCAGCGGATTCAGGGTTTCGCCGAAGCGGGGCCCCGGAGCGTCGGAACCCCACCAAAACCAAGGTTGTGCCATACGATATGTATACAAGTGTGTTGTGTTTTGTAAATGTGCAATATCCTACTCCGGGGTGTGACCGGCTTCACTTTCTCTCTAGTGAGTTCCTGCACTTAGAGGTGAAAACTCCCCTTTCGGACGAACCGGATGGAATCTTGTGTTGATTTGGGGTAGACTTTGGTTTGTCACCTTCCTATGGCCTAACCTAACACAACCAAGCAAAAAAGTCCACTGGCCTACCCCTTTCGACGCACGTCTATGGGGGTAGACGAAAACGTTAGGGTTTTTCCAGCGGATTCAGGGTTTCGCCGAAGCGGGGCCCCGGAGCGTCGGAACCCCACCCAAACCAAGGTTGTGCCATACCATATGTATACAAGTGTGTTGTGTTTTGTAAATGTGCAATATCCTACTCCGGGGTGTGACCGGCTTCACTTTCTCTCTAGTGAGTTCCTGCACTTAGAGGTGAAAACTCCCCTTTCGGGCGAACCGGATGGAATCTTGTGTTGATTTGGGGTAGACTTTGGTTTGTCACCTTCCTATGGCCTAACCTAACACAACCAAGCAAAAAAGTCCACTGGCCTACCCCCTTTCGACGCACGTCTATGGGGGTAGACGAAAACGTTAGGGTTTTCCAGCGTATTCAGGGTTTCGCCGAAGCGGGCCTCGGAGCGTCGGAACCCCACCCAAACCAAGGTAGTGCCATACCATATGTATACAAGTGTGTTGTGTGTTGTAAATGTGCAATATCCTACTCCGGGGTGTGACCGGCTTCACTTTCTCTCTAGTGAGTTCCTGCACTTAGAGGTGAAAACTCCCCTTTCGGGCGAACCGGATGGAATCTTGTGTTGATTTGGGGTAGACTTTGGTTTCTCACCTTCCTATGGCCTAACCTAACACAACCAAGCAAAAAAGTCCACTGGCCTACCCCCTTTCGACGCACGTCTATGGGGGTAGACGAAAACGTTAGGGTTTTTCCAGCGGATTCAGGGTTTCGCCGAAGCGGGGCCCCGGAGCGTCGGAACCCCACCCAAACCAAGGTTGTGCCATACCATCTTATATTTACTAATTGGAGCCACCGTAGAAGCCTCCACGTTAATCCTCAGAATTTTCCCACGTCGGTCGTTAGATCTTTGTCTCGCAAGATTTAGACCCTCGATCGATTGAATCGGAACTGTAGGAGGAGTCCTAACCCCACACGCGGCAGTCCCTTTCCTCCAAACCCCGTCTCCTATAGATAAATAAAATCACGCATGTCTCCTGGTAACTGCCGCTGGCCTTCCTGATAGTTAAAGCAGCGTGGTAAGATCTCGGATATGCAGTTGCCTAACTGAGGATATATTGGAGGTGTACGAGCTTGCATGGAGCGCTTGGGGCTAATGCTAGCAGTTAAATCTTGATCCATTGCGATGGTACGTGCTAATTAGGTTTTAATATCTTCCGATTATTCGGCTGTGTGTTTTCTCATAAAGTAATTATTGAGGTGAAGATTGCACTTTCTGGCTCCGTCGACTGGGCGGCCATGGACGATCGATCAGATAAATACTACTGCAACGCATCGAGCACACTCTCGCAGAAGTAGTGAGTCGCGGCGGCCGGGTCGCCCGACGACGTGCATGCGGCCACCGCGGCCACTGTGGCGTGCCTGAGTCTCATGCATGCATGACGCATCTATGGTCAAAAGGGATTATGCATGCACGGCAACGATCAGTCAAAGGAATGGTAAAATCAGGGTTAAACAACATTTACCAAAGGCCTCATAGTTTTTGCTAAAACTGTCAAATAATGCGGTATGATGAAACTGCAGAGCTCCCAAACTAGGCCTTTAATTTCTAGACTGTCTAAATTTATTTTCGATATATCTTTACTGGTTGTATCAGATTCGAAGAGTGCCAAGTAGATGGCAAGATGAAACGTTGCCGCAGGTTTCGAATTGCTGGAGCAAGGTTCCCTTCAAAATTCGGTGAATTCTCACTTAGCTCCTATTTTTCTCTGCAACTTCGTCCCTAAAATTATTTGTTTCTCTATAAGACTAACCCAAAGATAGATAGGATTCTGGTGAGTTTTTCTTTTCTCAAATCTTACAGTGAGTGCTGTACATACCTAGATAACTGCTTCAGTTATAGTATCAGCAGGTCTTCTATGTTCAGATAATTGTTTGGTGGCACTACATGGCATGCTACTACACGTCAAACATGATTTAACCAGCCCTACACTGTTACACACATGTAAGGCTATACCTCCTAGCAAAAAAAAAAAAAGGCTATACCTCCTATAGGAGTACAGGGTACCTGCATGGAAGCCCGAGAAACATGCAAACGGCAAACAACTTTTATTTGAGTTACCAACTCCAAGCATATATGATGTCAACAATTTAACATGCATAAACTGAAAATTGTAGTCAGGGCTTATATGTCGCCGTTTTAACTGTTAGATATTCTTTATATTGCCACTATACTCGATGATGAAGTAGCAAATTAAGGAGTTAAAACAGTTAATCAAGAATAATGACTACTAACTTTGAGCTTCTAACATATCTATCATCCATCGTTAGAATGTAGTGAGATTCTTAGTTGAGAAAACCTAACAAAACATCAGTTGTGTGTCGATTAAGATTTTGATTTCTGTTTTTTAATAACATAATAGTTTTTCCTCCCATTCTCTGTATCCTAGATGCACAAAATCAAAACCGGAGGGATTTAGTTTTTTATATCTCCCGGTGATATCATCGTTGCTAAGGGGATGAAATTAGGTGATCCCTGAAAATAAGTCGTTGTCCCAATAAACATATATGAATGTCGAGATGGGGTTTGCTACTGCCGACACTTCTAGGTATGGTATATAAAATATTTAGTTGAATTCCAAATTTTAATTTTAATTTAATTTTGTGGATGTAACTTACAACACACAAATGCAACATCTCATACCCTTTCCTTTTTCTATATCAGTTTACTTAATTTCGGCTTTTGCTGTTAACATTCCGTGTCATATTATATATTTTTTTGACTGTATCCGTGTCATTATTTCTAGGATTCCTTCTACTTGGACCTCAAGGATTGAAGGAAGAACGTGAGGCACAAGATCTTCATGTGCAATTAGCTATACATCATGCATGTTGAAAGCATAGTGTGAAATCAATGCTTTTATATACTAAAATTATTTAAGTATTTGGGACATATAAATGTTGATGTGCTGATACGGTCGTATTGTTGATAATTTTACAGTGATCAAGATTTAGTATAAAATAATTACTAAATTAACAATTCATATTCAAATTGTTTCGATATAATTTTTTATAATCCTACATATCCCTCGAAATTTGCTTTTAATCCATTTTGATTATTGAATGACTTCAAATGCATAGAAATATATTATGCTGTGTTACCATTACAATAATAATGTGATATTATCGCTTTATGTAAAATAATTAAACGAACAAATGTACCAAAAGCCCGTGCGGATGCACGGGTTGACGACTAGTATGTATACAAGTGTGTTGTGTGTTGTAAATGTGCAATATCCTACTCCGGGGTGTGACCGGCTTCACTTTCTCTCTAGTGAGTTCCTGCACTTAGAGGTGAAAACTCCTCTTTCGGGCGAACCGGATGGAATCTTGTGTGGATTTGGGGTAGACTTTGGTTTGTCACCTTCCTATGGCCTAACCTAACACAACCAAGCAAAAAAACCCACTGGCCTACCCCTTTCGACGCACGTCTATGGGGGTAGACGAAAACGTTAGGGTTTTTCCAGCGGATTCAGGGTTTCGCCGAAGCGGGGCCCCGGAGCGTCGGAACCCCACCCAAACCAAGGTTGTGCCATACCATATGTATACAAGTGTGTTGTGTGTTGTAAATGTGCAATATCCTACTCCGGGGTGTGACCGGCTTCACTTTCTCTCTAGTGAGTTCCTGCACTTAGAGGTGAAAACTCCCCTTTCGGGCGAACCGGATGGAATCTTGTCTTGATTTGGGGTAGACTTTGGTTTCTCACCTTCCTATGGCCTAACCTAACACAACCAAGCAAAAAAGTCCACTGGCCTACCCCCTTTCGACGCACGTCTATGGGGGTAGACGAAAACGTTAGGGTTTTTCCAACGGATTTAGGGTTTCGCCGAAGCGGGGCCCCGGAGCGTCGGAACCTCACCCAAACCAAGGTTGTGCCATACCATATATTACAAGTGTGTTGTGTGTTGTAAATGCGCAATATCCTACTCCGGGGTGTGACCGGCTTCACTTTCTCTCTAGTGAGTTCCTGCACTTAGAGGTGAAAACTCCCCTTTCGGGCGAACCGTATGGAATCTTGTGTTGATTTGGGGTAGACTTTGGTTTCTCACCTTCCTATGGCCTAACCTAACACAACCAAGCAAAAAAGTCCACTGGCCTACCCCTTTCGACGCACGTCTATGGGGGTAGACGAAAACGTTTGGGTTTTTCCAGCGGATTGAGGGTTTCGCCGAAGCGGGGCCCCGGAGCGTCGGAACCCCACCCAAACCAAGGTAGTGCCATACCATATGTATACAAGTGTGTTGTGTGTTGTAAATGTGCAATATCCTACTCCGGGGTGTGACCGGCTTCACTTTCTCTCTAGTGAGTTCCTGCACTTAGAGGTGAAAACTCCCCTTTCGGGCGAACCGGATGGAATCTTGTGTGGATTTGGGGTAGACTTTGGTTTCTCACCTTCCTATGGCCTAACCTAACACAACCAAGCAAAAAAGTCCACCGGCCTACACCCTTTCGACGCACGTCTATGGGGGTAGACGAAAACGTTTGGGTTTTTCCAGCGGATTGAGGGTTTCGCCGAAGCGGGGCCCCGGAGCGTCGGAACCCCACCCAAACCAAGGTTGTGCCATACCATATGTATACAAGTGTGTTGTGTGTTGTAAATGTGCAGTATCCTACTCCGGGGTGTGACCGGCTTCACTTTCTCTCTAGTGAGTTCCTGCACTTAGAGGTGAAAACTCCCTTTCGGGCGAACCGGATGGAATCTTGTGTTGATTTGAGGTAGACTTTGGTTTCTCACCTTCCTATGGCCTAACCTAACACAACCAAGCAAAAAAGTCCACTGGCCTACCCCCTTTCGACGCACGTCTATGGGGGTAGACGAAAACGATAGGGTTTTTCCAGCGGATTCAGTGTTTCGCCGAAGCGGGGCCCCAGAGCGTCGAAACCCCACCCAAACCAAGGTTGTGCCATACCATATGTATACAAGTGTGTTGTGTGTTGTAAATGTGCAATATCCTACTCCGGGGTGTGACCGGCTTCACTTTCTCTCTAGTGAGTTCCTGCACTTAGAGGTGAAAACTCCCCTTTCGGGCGAACCGGATGGAATCTTGTGTTGATTTGGGGTAGACTTTGGTTTCTCACCTTCCTATGGCCTAACCTAACACAACCAAGCAAAAAAGTCCACTGGCCTACCCCCTTTCGACGCACGTCTATGGGGTAGACGAAAACGTTAGGGTTTTTCCAGCGGATTCAGGGTTTCGCCGAAGCGGGGCCCCGGAGCGTCGGAACCCCACCCAAACCAAGGTTGTGCCATACCATATGTATACAAGTGTGTTGTGTGTTGTAAATGTGCAATATCCTACTCCGGGGTGTGACCGGCTTCACTTTCTCTCTAGTGAGTTCCTGCACTTAGAGGTGAAAACTCCCCTTTCGGGCGAACCGGATGGAATCTTGTGTGGATTTGGGGTAGACTTTGGTTTCTCACCTTCCAATGGCCTAACCTAACACAACCAAGCAAAAAAGCCCACCGGCCTACACCTTTCGACGCAAGTCTATGGGGGTAGACGAAAACGTTTGGGTTTTTCCAGCGGATTGAGGGTTTCGCCGAAGCGGGGCCCCGGAGCGTCGGAACCCCACCCAAACCAAGGTTGTGCCATACCATATGTATACAAGTGTGTTGTGTGTTGTAAATGTGCAATATCCTACTCCGGAGTGTGACCGGCTTCACTTTCTCTCTAGTGAGTTCCTGCACTTAGAGGTGAAAACTCCCCTTTCGGGCGAACCGGATGGAATCTTGTGTTGATTTGAGGTAGACTTTGGTTTCTCACCTTCCTATGGCCTAACCTAACACAACCAAGCAAAAAAGTCCACTGGCCTACCCCCTTTCGACGCATGTCTATGGGGGTAGACGAAAACGTTAGGGTTTTTTCAGCGGATTCAGTGTTTCGCCGAAGCGGGGCCCCGGAGCGTCGGAACCCCACCCAAACCAGGTTGTGCCATACCATATGTATACAAGTGTGTTGTGTGTTGTAAATGTGCAATATCCTACTCCGGGGTGTGACCGGCTTCACTTTCTCTCTAGTGAGTTCCTGCACTTAGAGGTGAAAACTCCCCTTTCGGGCGAACCGGATGGAATCTTGTGTTGATTTGGGGTAGACTTTGGTTTCTCACCTTCCTATGGCCTAACCTAACACAACCAAGCAAAAAGTCCACTGGCCTACCACTTTCGACGCACGTCTATGGGGTAGACGAAAACGTTAGGGTTTTTCCAGCGGATTCAGGGTTTCGCCGAAGCGGGGCCCCGGAGCGTCGGAACCCCACCCAAACCAAGGTTGTGCCATACCATATGTATACAAGTGTGTTGTGTGTTGTAAATGTGCAATATCCTACTCCGGGGTGTGACCGGCTTCACTTTCTCTCTAGTGAGTTCCTGCACTTAGAGGTGAAAACTCCCCTTTCGGGCGAACCGGATGGAATCTTGTGTGGATTTGGGGTAGACTTTGGTTTCTCACCTTCCTATGGCCTAACCTAACACAACCAAGCAAAAAAGCCCACTGGCCTACCCCTTTCGACGCACGTCTATGGGGGTAGACGAAAACGTTACGTTTTTTCCAGCGGATTCAGGGTTTCGCCGAAGCGGGGCCCCGGAGCGTCGGAACCCCACCCAAACCAAGGTTGTGCCATACCATATGTATACAAGTGTGTTGTGTGTTGTAAATGTGCAATATCCTACTCCGGGGTGTGACCGGCTTCACTTTCTCTCTAGTGAGTTCCTGCACTTAGAGGTGAAAACTCCCCTTTCGGGCGAACCGGATGGAATCTTGTGTTGATTTGGGGTAGACTTTGGTTTCTCACCTTCCTATGGCCTAACCTAACACAACCAAGCAAAAAAGTCCATTGGCCTACCCCCTTTCGACGCACGTCTATGGGGGTAGACGAAAACGTTTGGGTTTTTCCAGCGGATTCAGGGTTTCGCCGAAGCGGGGCCTCGGAGCGTCGGAACCCCACCCAAACCAAGGTTGTGCCATACCATATGTATACAAGTGTGTTGTGTGTTGTAAATGTGCAATATCCTACTCCGGGGTGTGACCGGCTTCACTTTCTCTCTAGTGAGTTCCTGCACTTAGAGGTGAAAACTCCCTTTCGGGCGAACGGATGGAATCTTGTGTTGATTTGGGGTAGACTTTGCTTTCTCACCTTCCTATGGCCTAACCTAACACAACCAAGCAAAAAAGTCCACTGGCCTACCCCCTTTCGACGCTCGTCTATGGGGGTAGACGAAAACGTTAGGGTTTTTCCAACGGATTTAGGGTTTCGCCGAAGCGGGGCCCGGAGCGTCGGAACCTCACCCAAACCAAGGTTGTGCCATACCATATGTATACAAGTGTGTTGTGTGTTGTAAATGTGCAATATCCTACTCCGGGGTGTGACCGACTTCACTTTCTCTCTAGTGAGTTCCTGCACTTAGAGGTGAAAACTCCCTTTCGGGCGAACCGTATGGAATCTTGTGTGGATTTGGGGTAGACTTTGGTTTCTCACCTTCCTATGGCCTAACCTAACACAACCAAGCAAAAAGTCCACGGCCTACACCCTTTCGACGCACGTCTATGGGGGTAGACGAAAACGTTTGGGTTTTTCCAGCGGATTGAGGGTTTCGCCGAATCGGGGCCCCGGAGCGTCGGAACCCCACCCAAACCAAGGTTGTGCCATACCATATGTATACAAGTGTGTTGTGTGTTGTAAATGTGCAATATCCTACTCCGGGGTGTGACCGGCTTCACTTTCTCTCTAGTGAGTTC
The DNA here is from genome assembly GCA_947311845.1 of Poa pratensis. Lineage (NCBI taxonomy): Eukaryota > Viridiplantae > Streptophyta > Magnoliopsida > Poales > Poaceae > Poa > Poa pratensis. The sequence continues at coordinate 15,399,977 of CAMZMU010000089.1, read as the reverse complement.
CTGCACTTAGAGGTGAAAACTCCCCATTCGGGCGAACCGGATGGAATCTTGTGTTGATTTGGGGTAGACTTTGGTTTCTCACCTTCCTATGGCCTAACCAAACACAACCAAGCAAAAAGTCCACTGGCCTACCCCCTTTCGACGCACGTCTATGGGGGTAGACGAAAACGTTAGGGTTTTTCCAGCGGATTCAGGGTTTCGCCGAAGCGGGGCCCGGAGCATCGGAACCCCACCCAAACCAAGGTTGTGCCATACCATATGTATACAAGTGTGTTGTGTGTTGTAAATGTGCAATATCCTACTCCGGGTTGTGACCGGCTTCACTTTCTCTCTAGTGAGTTCCTGCACTTAGAGGTGAAAACTCCCCTTTCGGGCGAACTGGATGGAATCTTGTGCTGATTTGGGGTAGACTTTGGTTTCTCACCTTCCTATGGCCTAACCTAACACAACCAAGCAAAAAAGTCCACTGGCCTACCCCTTTCGACGCACGTCTATGGGGGTAGACGAAAACATTAGGGTTTTTCCAGCGGATTCAGGGTTTCGCCGAAGCGGGGCCCCGGAGCGTCGAAACCCCACCCAAACCAAGGTTGTGCCATACCATATGTATACAAGTGTGTTGTGTGTTGTAAATGTGCAATATCTTACTCCGGGGTGTGACCGGCTTCACTTTCTCTCTAGTGAGTTCCAGCACTTAGAGGTGAAAACTCCCCTTTCGGGCGAACCGGATGGAATCTTGTGTTGATTTGGGGTAGACTTTGGTTTCTCACCTTCCTATGGCCTAACCTAACACAACCAAGCAAAAAAGTCCACTGGCCTACCCCCTTTCGACGCACGTGTATGGGGGTAGACGAAAACGTTAGGTTTTTCCAGCGGATTCAGGGTTTCGCCGAAGCGGGGCCCGGAGCGTCGGAACCCAAGTGTGTTGTAATGTATACAAGTGTGTTGTGTGTTGTAAATGTCCAAGCTCGGGGGTAGATATGCGGGCCCCACCGGACTAGGGTTTCAATAAAACCGGATAGCTAGAGTGCCGGAATCTCTCAAAAATTTGCGTGTGGTCATACCATATAATAAAATAAATTATAATAAAACTCTATAAATTTAAAATGTAATAAATTATAATGGTTTACAATATTAAAATTAAATAATATGAAAAAAAGGAAAAAGACTACGCCGACGGCTGCCGTCGGCGTAGCTCCACCTTATCTACTTGCCCACCCGCACCCCCCGCCGTGTCCTGCCGACCTCCCTCGCTCGCTCGTCCGCGAATCCTCCTTCTCCTCGCGCACCTGCCGGCAGCGGCGGCTGGTAAGCGCCCTCTCTCCTCCCCAGCCGTCCTCCTCCCCAACCGGCCTCGTCCCCTCCCTCTCCTCCCGTCGCCCTCCTGCCCTCCCTTGGCCTCCACCTGCCGGCGGCGGCGGCTGGTAAGCGCCCTCTCTCCTCCCCGGCCGTCCTCCTCCCCAACCGGCCTCGTCCCCTCCCTCTCCTCCCGTCACCTCCCTGCCCTCCCTTGGTCTCCCCTTAGTCGCCTCCTCTCACCCCGAACCTCGATGTGCAAGCCCCTGGTCCCCCTGGTCGCCCTCCTCCCGTCGCCCTCCCTGCCCTCCCTTGGCCTCTGGTGGCTCTAGTTTAATAGTGCCAGAAACAATGCTTGTACGTCACACGTCAGTTGGGAACCCCAAGAGGAAGGTATGATGAGTGCAGCAGTAAGTTTTCCCTCAGTATGAAACCAAGGTTTAATCGGACCAGTAGTAAAACGAGGTTTGCTTCGAAGGTGTTGGTGGAGGAGTGTAGTGCGGCGCAACACCAGGGATTCCGATGCCAACGTGGAACCTGCACAACACAATCAAACTACTTTGCCCCAACTTAACAGTGAGGTTGTCAATCTCACCGGCTTGCTGAAAACAAAGGGTTAAACGTATCGAATGGAAAGTGATGTTTGTTTGCATAAAACAGTAGAGAACAACGATTGCAGTAGATTGTATTTCAGATGTAAAAGAATGGACCGGGGTCCACAGTTCACTAGTGGTGTCTCTCCAATAAGATAACTAACATGCTGGGTAAACAAATTACAGCTGGGCAATTGACAATTGATAAGTGCATATAACATGCATGTGTGAGCTGTGGTGTCTACTATGAGATTCATTTGGGCATTACGACAAAGTACATAGACCGCTATCCAACATGCATCTATGCCTAAATAGTCCACTTTCCGGTTAACATCCGTACCCCTTCCAGTATTAAGTTGCAAGCAACAGACAATTGCATTAAGTAATGTGCGTAATGTAAACAATACATTCATCCTTGAATAAAGCATTGCTGTTTTACCCCTAGTGGCAACAACACATCTACAACCTTAGAACTTGCTGTCACTATCCCAGGTTAAATAGAGGTTGAACCCAACTATCATGCATAAATACCCCCTCTTGGAGTTACAAGTATTCACGTGGCCAAGGCTTCAACAAGTAACGGAGAGCATGCAAGATCACAAATGACATAGACATGATAATATAATATTCAGCTCCACATAGGTATCAATATAAGTCAGATCCCAGCAAACACAACATGTAGCATTACAATAAGATGATCTTGATCATGATAGGCAGCTCACAAGATCTAAACATGATGGCACAAGTGGAGAAGACAACCATCTAGCTACTGCTATGGACCCATAGTCCAAGGATGAACTACTCACGCATCACTCCGGAGGCGGGCATGGCGATGTAGAGCCCTCCGGTGATGATTCCCCTCTCCGGCAAGGTGCCGGGAAGAGCTTCAGAACCCCCCGAGTTAGGGTTGACGACGGCGGCGGCAGCGAATATGTTCTGGATGAATGGCTCGGTGTTTTAGGGTTTTCGCGTCTCGGGGAATAAATAGGCGAAGGGGCGATGTCGGCGGACCCCCGAGGGGCCCAAACACACCAGGCGCGGCTGTGGGCCCAGCCGCGCCACCTGTGGTTTGGCCACCTCGTGGCTCATCTTCGTCTCTCCTTCGGACTCCGTGTACGTGCTGGAAAAATAGGGACTGGCCTTTTGTTTCGTGCAATTCCGAGAATATTTCCAGAAGTAACTTTCTGAAACCAAAAACAGCAGAAAACAGGGAACTGGCACTGTGGCATCTTGTTAATAGGTTAGTCCCAGAAAATGCATAAAAGTGATACGAAGTGTATATAAAACATGTAGCAAATGGTATAATAAAGCATGGAACAGCAGAAATTATGGATACGTTGGAGACGTATCAAGCATCCCCAAGCTTAGTTCTACTCGTCCTCGAGTAGGTAAAACGATAACAACAAATAATTTCTGAGGAGACATGCTTTCACACAATCTTGATCAATATATTGCAAGGCTCATGTCATGAATGAAGTGACTCAAAGCAATGATCTATAGTTTGCTAACAAATAGATAAAGAGTAAACAATGAATCATATAAGCAAAAACTTTTCATGAATAGTACTTTCAAGACAAGCATCAAAAAGTTTTGCATAAGAGGTAACTCATAAAGCAATAGATTCAAAGTAAAAGGCATTGAAGCAACACAAAGGATGATTAAGTTTCAGCATTTGCTTTCAACTTGTAACATGTATATCTCATGGATAGTTGTCAACATAAAGCAATATAACAAGTGCAATAAGTAAATATGTAAGAATCAATGCACACAAAGTTGACACAAGTGTTTGCTTCTAAGATAGAAAGGAGTAGGTAAACTGACTCAACATAAAGTAAAAGATAGGCCCTTCGCAGAGGGAAGCAGGGATTAAATCATGTGCTAGAGCTTTTTAAGTTTTCGAAAGCATATAGAGAGCACAAAATAAGTATTTGAGAGGTGTTTGTTGTTGTCAACGAATGGTAGTGGGCACTCTAACCCCCTTGTCAACCAGACTTTCAAGAGCGGCTCCCATGAAGGACGTTATTCTACCAGCAAGGTAGATCATCCCTCTTCTCTTTTGTTTACACATGTATTTTAGTTTCTTTATAGATGACACTCCTCCCAACCTTTTGCTTACACAAGCCATGGCTAACCGAATCCTCGGGTGCCTTCCAACATTCACATACCATGGAGGAGTGTCTATTGCAAAATTAAGTTGCTTACTGATAAATCAGGGCAAAACATGTGAAGAGAATTATTAATGAAAGTTGTAATTAATTGGGGCTGGGCACCCCGTTGCCAGCTCTTTTTGCAAATTATTGGATAAGCGGATGTATATGCCACTAGTCCAGGTGAAAGTCTGTCAGAAGTAAATGACAAGATTGAAAGATAAAACACCACATACTTCCTCATGAGCTATAAAACATTGACACAAATAAGGAGTAATAAAGTTTTGAATAGTTTAAAGGTAGCACATGAAATATTTACTTGGAATGGCAGGAAATACCACATAGTAGGTAGGTATGGTGGACACAAATGGCATGGGTTTTGGCTCAAGTTTTGGATGCACGAGAAGCATTCCCTCTCAGTACAGAGTTTAGGCTAGCAAGGTTGTTTGAAGCAAACACAAGTATAAACCGGTACAGCAAGAATCACATAAAAACATATTGCAAGTATTATAAGACTCTACACTGTCTTCCTTGTTGCTCAAACATTTTACCAGAAAATATCTAGACCTTAGAGAGAACAAATATGCATCCCAAGTCTCAACAAGCTCTACGGTAGTTCTCCACTACTAGGCTTTAACTACATGATGCAAGAGCTTAAACATGATCTACTTGAGAGCTCAAAACAATTGCAAAGCATCAAATCAAAACAAGACAATGATCTACAAGAATGCATATGTCTTTTCCAATACCAACTACTACATGTAGCATTTTCTTTCTTCCAAACAAACACCAATAATTTATTTAAACATAAACTCTCCAAATGATAATATAATGCAGCAAGAGAGTATTTATAAACAAGTGCTAACAGCTCGAAGAGATGCATGAAAAACAGGAGCTAAAAGCACTGCAGTAGCTAGTTAAGAATACTCAACAAATATAAGTGAAGAACATGAGTATTCACATGAAAAAGCGGAGCGTGTCTCTCTCCCACACAAGGATTGCTAGGATCCGAATTTATTCAAAAAAAACAAAAAAAAAACACACAGACGCTCCAAGTAAAGCGCATAAGATGTGAAAGAATTAAAATATAGTTTCACTAGAGATGACCTGATAAGTTTGTTGATGAAGAAGGGGATGCCTTGGGCATCCCCAAGCTTAGACGCTTGAGTCTCTCTGAATATGGTTGGGATGAACCACGGGGGCATCCCCAAGCTTAGGCTTTTCACTCTTCTTGATCACATAATATCACCCTTCTCGCTTGATCCTTGAAAACTTCCTTCACACCAAACTCAAGACAGTTCTCATTAGAGGGTTAGTGCATAATCAAAAATTCTCATATTCTGTAATGATACAATCAATCCCAAAGCTTCTGGACATTAGCTACAGCCACCAATGCTTTGTGGAGCAAAGAAATCCACACAAACACAGTAAAAGAGCGAATGCAAAACAAAAGGCAGAATCTGTCAAAAACAGAACAGTCTGGAATGACGAATTTTTTCGAGGCACTTAAGTTGCTCAGATGGATCTGGCCTAAAATAATGAAAGTTGCGTACATATCTCAGGAATATGCGTGATTTTTCTCAGAATTTTTGAATTTTCTACAGGGAGATAAGCTCAAATCCGTGACAGCTAAAAATCTGTCACTGCGCAGAAATCCAAATCTTGCATCAACTTTCAATATAGAACTTTACTTGGCACAACATTGCGATAAAATAAAGATACAAAGGAGTTGCTACAGAAGTAACAAAACTCCTTGACTCAAAGAAAACAAAAATAACAGCAAATAAAAACGATGGGTTGTCTCCCATAAGCGCTTTTCTTTAACGCCTTTCAGCTAGGCGCAGAAAGTGAAAATCAAGTGTTGTCAAGAGAAGAAGCATCAACATCATAACTTGCTCTAACAATAGAGTCAAAAGGTAACTTCATTCTCTTCCTAGGGAAGTGTTCCATACCTTTCTTGAGAGGAAATTGGTACCTTATATTACCTTCTTTCATATCAATGATGGCACCAACAGTTCGAAGAAAAGGTCTTCCCAAAACAATAGGACAAGATGCATTGCATTCAATATCCATAACAATAAAATCAACGGGGACAAGGTTATTTTTACGTAATAAAAACATCATTAACTCGCCCCAAAGGTTTCTTCATAGCATTATCAGCGAGAAAAACATCCAAATAACAATGTTCCAAAGGTGGCAAATCAAGAATATCATAAAGCTTCTTGGGCAAAACGAAATACTTGCACCAAGATCACACAAGGCATTGCAATAAAAATCATTCACCTTTACCTTAATGATGGGTTCCCAACCATCTTCTAATTTCCTAGGAATAGAAGCTTTAAGTTTCAACTTCTCCTCCCTAGCTTGCAAAAGAGCATTTGTAATATGCTTTGTAAAAGCCAAATTAATAGTGCTAGCATTGGGACTTCTAGCTAATTTTTGCAAGAACATAATAACTTCAGAGATGTTACAATCATCAAAATCAAAATCATTATTGTCAATGGTGGTGGAACCATTGTCTCCAATAGTTTGAAAAATTTCAGCACTTTTATCAGAAAAAGTTTCAGCAGTTTTAGGCAATTTCAAACGCTTTGCAGAAGTAGTAGAGACATTATCAACACCAATAACATTACCATCAATAGTAGGAGGTTTACTAGCATGTGAAACATTAGCATTACTAGTGGTGGTGATAGTACAAACTCTAACTATACTATTCTCTTTTTCAAGTTCTTCCTCTTTTTCCCACCTAGCATGCAATTCAGCCAACATCCTATTATTATCAATTCGAACTTGGATGGCATTTGCTGTAGCAAATGACTTATATCTTTAACTTCATTAGGCATAACTTTCAGTTTTAGAATTTCAACATCATGAGCAAGACTATCAACTTTAGAGACAAGATCATCAATTTTTTCAAACTTTTCCTCAACAGTTTTATTGAAAGCTTTTTGTGTGCTAAAAATTCTTTAAGCATAGCTTCAAGATCAGAGGACACACTTCTATTGTTGCTGTAGGAATTACCATAAGAATTGCCATAACCATTTGAAGGATAAGGCTTATAATTGTTGCTACCAAAATTATTCCTATAAGCATTGTTGTTGAAGTTGTTGTTTTTAATGAAGTTTACATCAACATGCTCTTCTTGAGCAACCAATGAAGCTAAAGGAACATTATTAGGATCAACATGAGATCTACCATTCACAAGCATAGACATAATAGCATCAATCTTATCACTCAAAGAGGAGGTTTCTTCAACAGAATTTACCTTCTTACCTTGAGGAGCTCTTTCGGTGTGCCATTCGGAATAGTTGATCATCATATCATCAAGTAGCTTTGTTGCTGCACCTAAAGTGATGGACATAAAGGTTCCTCCAGAGGCTGAATCCAATAAGTTCCTTGAGGAAAAATTTAATCCTGCATAAAAGGTTTGGATGATCATCCAAGTAGTCAGTCCATGAGTGGGACAATTCTTCACCAAAGATTTCATTCTTTCCCAAGCTTGAGCAACATGTTCATTATCAAGTTGTTTAAAATTCATAATGCTACTTCTCAAGGATATAATCTTAGCAGGAGGATAATATTTCCCTATGAAAGCATCTTTGCATTTTGTCCAAGAATAATACTATTTCTAGGCAAAGAAAGCAACCATTCTTTAGCTCTTCCTCTCAAGGAGAAAGGAAAAAGTTTCAGTTTTATAATATCCCCATCCATATCCTTATACTTTTGCATTTCACAAAGTTCAACAAAGTTATTAAGATGGGCAGCAGCATCATCAGTACTAACACCAGAAAATTGCTCTTTCATAACAAGATTTAATAGAGCAGGTTTAATTTCATAAAATTCTGCTGTAGAAGCAGGTGGAGCAATAGGAGTGCATATGAAATCATTGTTGTTTGTGCTAGTGAAGTCACACAACTTAGTGTTCTCAGGAGTACTCATTTTGAAAAACAAAATCAAACGAATTAAACAAGTAACTAATTTTTTTGTGTTTTTGATAAAGAAAGCAAACAAAACAAAATAAAAAT